>CAJNDS010000424.1:560977-938477 GCA_905221605.1 Symbiodinium natans
GGCTTCTGGGGTCTACAGGGTTTAGGGTTGTCAAGGAGAACAGCTTGATGCTACTGCGCCCCTTCCACCATGGCGCCTGAGCTCAGGACATGTTTGTGCTGTTTGGCCAGCGTGCTGCTCGTGCTCAAATGCTGCCTCGACCAGCGAATGTTGGGTCTGTTTTTGATGGCTGCTTGCCCGCAGATGCAGCCAGTGGTGTAACCTGCTGAGTTTCGTCACTTCTTCTCTTGCATGCCTCAAAAGCATGATAGTGCAGAGATGGCCCAAGCATCGAGATGTCCGATGGTCCGAAGTACCCCTCACAAAAGGTTGGCACGCTTCCTGCGAACGGCTCCTCAATTCCTGCTGTCCCCTTTCCCCAGGCCAAAAGAGCCTTGCAATTGAGAGCCACAATCTCGGCAATGCCAATGCAACGCGACTGCAGATTGAAGCAGGTTTCTTTCGAACCCTGAACCCTGAACACTAAACCCTAAACCCTAAAACTACCTGAGCCCGAAACAACCCCTCGTCCTTCAAAGAAAGCCTTAGGGCACTCTGGCAAGCCCACCACTCCAATCCCATAATTGTCTAGAACCCTAAGCTTTGGGGTGTAGGGTTTAGGGTTAGGGTTAGGGTTTAGGGTTTACACGTCTTCAAGGCGCTACATTGAAGCTAAAGCCCAAACCACAAAGCAAAGCCCCCCCTAGCCCTCAACCCTAAAACCCGAAGCCTAAAAAACCTTCCCACACCCTTCGTTGCTCCATGTGTGCGACTTCCTTTCTTCTCAATCGGAAGAGAATGGGGGAATGAACATGGGGTATATGTGGATCGTGGGGATCATAAGACGTACCACCCTCAATCGTACAACGAAGCCCAGAATATGCCAAGGAAGCCCTATGAACCCCAAAGCCTCAACCCTCAACCCTCGACCCTAAACCCTAAACCCCCAACCCTAAACCCTAAACCCTAAACCCTAAACCCTAAGCCCTAAGCCCTAAGCCCTAAACCCTAAACCCCAATCCCTTACGCGCTGAACAGGGCAGCTGCCTGCCACCTCGTGTGGAAGACTACGTGGACCGAAGTTCAGTCTGGCGACCAAGAGAGGGGAGATGACTTGTAACACTTCCCCCTTTTTGGGGGGGTTTAGGGTTTAGGGTGTAGGGTTTAGGGTTTAGGGTTTGGGGTTTGGGGTTTGGGGTTGGGGTTTGGGGTTGGGGGTTCAGGGTTTCGGGTTCAGGACTACTTGGTAGCCCAGTAACCGGATGGGGGGTTTGCGAAAATGGGGGGGTCTCCTTTTTGGGGGGGGTACCCTTAAGGGCATTCTATTCTATTTGGGGTAGAAAAGGGGTGCCCCTGCTTTGGAAAATGCCCATATGCAGGGTTCTTTTCTGTTGGGGGGGAGGAGGTTTGTAGGTCTCAGGGTATTTTGGTCGAGGGTGGAGAGGAAACCTGGTTCAAGGCTTAGGTAATTGGAGGCTTTATCTGGAGTATTCGAAGGGATTCTTCCGGTTTAGGGTGTACCGGTTTGGCCTCTACAGGGATTACAGGGTTGCTGTTCTGCATGGGTCGCAACAGACCGATCCCCATGTACCCTTGAGACTGGGAATCGTAACGTACGCATTGGCATGTACTTCTCGTTTAAGGACAAAGAGATCAGTCTAGGTATCTGATCTCTCACAGGTCTTGTCCGAGATCCTCCGGAACTTTGATGCCAGTGGTGGCGCTTTGGCAGAATGGAGAATGCCGGGATGCGTAGGGTGGTGGACATGTGGCGTCAGCTAGGGAGGACAATGCTCATGCACAGACGTTGTCGCAAATTTGTACGTGCCAGTGTTGGCAAAGCTGCAAAGCTTTACCTTGCCAACCAGAAATCCCTAAGCCCTAAACCCTAAACCTATTCAACTACCAGGGCAGCGCCCGCGCAGAGCTTGTGTTCTCTCCGGACCTGAAGGGATCGGGAAGACGGTGGCAGACACTCGGCGTGCTTAGCGGGTTGAGTGATTTGGGGTCTGCTTCGGGCTCAGAGTTCAGGGTTTAGGGTTTAGGGTCAAGGGTTTGGGATTTAGGATTGAGGGTAGTGTTCATGGTTTCTAGCAGGGCATCTGGCAATCCCGTTGAAGGGTTACAAAGGTCATCTAAGGTACCGAAGTAATTCCTAAGAACTTCTACGAGCAAAGATCCGGAAAGTATTTGGGTTTAGGGTTTAGGGTTTAGGGTTTAGGGTTTAGGGTTTAGGGTTTAGGGTTTAGGGTTTACGGTTTAGGGTTTAGGGTTTAGGGTTTAGGGTTTAGGGTTCAGGTTTGGTCCGTGTCGGCTCACTGATTTGATTGGGGTGTTGGTTCCAATTCACTCTGCACCTACAGGCTCCGGGAACTTAGGAGTTTAGGGTTTAGGGTTTAGGGTTCAGGGTTTAGGGTTTAGGGTTTACCCATTTCAGGTGGCTAGTAAATAGATGCCTGGATTACATCAACCCTATGAACCCTGAAAGCCCTTCTTACCCCTTGTAGAAGCCTTACCAAAGGGTACCCCACCCGTGGGCTGCATTCCTGAAGCTGTCCTTAAGTTCTTAAGAGCAAGTTTCTTCAGGAGAATTCCGGAGCAAACCCTAAACCCTAAACACTAAACCGGGTGACAAGGGTTGAGGGTGCAGGGGGCGAGCCCTAAGCCCTCAGGCAGATTGGCCCGAGCAGGGTTTTGGGGTTTAGGGTTTAGGGTTTAGGGTTTAGGGTTTAGGGTTTAGGGTTGAGTCCTTCCAGCCATCCGAACCCCTAAGGGCCCCAAACCCTAAGTCCGAAAAGCACACAAGTAAGACCTTAGGTTTAGGTTAGGGTTTAGGGCATAGGGTTTTAGGGCCTAACGCCTGCCGCGTAAGGTTTAGGGCCCAAAATCCGAGACACCGAAGCACGAAATCCTAGCCGAGGCGATCGAGTTGGCCCACTTCGCCTCCTCCCCTGGCCGCATCTTCTCCAGGCATCCAGGTTTCAGGGCAGCCCAAGGTTTGAAGGTTTAGGATTTATGGAGTTTATAGGGCTCAGGGTTTAGAGTCAGGGGTTGAGGCTTGTTTTTGAGGCTTGGGCTTAGGGGTTTAGGGTTTAGGGGTTTAGGCCTGTTTTTGAATCCTCGGATCTGAGAACAGTTGAGTTTCAGCTATAGGCTCAAGCCTGAACCCTAAACTCTAAACCCTAAACCCTAAACCCTAAAACCCTAAACCCTAAACCCTAAACCCTAAACTGGTTGAGGGCAAGAAAGCCAACAAAGCGGGGTGTCAAGCCCGCACCCCCAAGGGCTCAGGTGGAGAACCCCGAACCCTCAACTCCCCTGGTGTAGGGCTTCTCCCTAAACCCTAAACCCTAAACCCTAAACCCTAAACCCTAAACCCTAAACCCCAACTCTGACATTAACACCCATAAACCCTAAACCCTGACTAATGGGCACAAGTCAAGGGCCCACAGTCTAAGTAAGTCAACTTTTCACGACGTACAGCAATTGCAGGCGCTCACAACCCTACTTGCAGGTACCCCTAAACCCTAAGCCCTAAACCCTAAACCCGATACACGCCTTTCGGCCAGGCCCCAAAGGTGAATTGGGTTCAGAGCAGTCAGGGCTGGATATTTGCAGCGTGCTTCTGTTCAGGGTTGTTGGTGCTTACCTATACCCCCAAAAGTATGCAAGAGAAAGACCTGTGTTCATGGGTTTCGGGCCATGTTTGTTACCTACTTTTGGGGGGGTCCAGGTAAGCCCTAAACCCTAAACCCTAAACCCTAAACCCTAAACCCTCAACCCTCTTAAGCCCTAAGCCGTAGACCCCTAAACCGCTGGGCCGCAGGAACGTCCTGTACGTTCCCATCGATGGCACGCCAGACATAGCAAGCGTGGTTCAAGGCGGGACCCCTACGCCGCTCACGTATAGGGTTTAGGGTTTAGGGTTTAGGGTATAGGGTTTAGGGTTTACGGCTTATAAGGGTCTAAGGTGTAGGGTTGGATAGGGTTTTGGATTTTGGGTTTACGGTCTAGGGGGTGTAACCGCCAAGACCTCATGGTCACTCATGGTCAGATGGAGTCATGAGGCTTCGTCCCTTTCTGTGCAGTGACTCATGTTTGCCTTGGTCAGCCCTATCCTGGGTTTTGGAGTACCACACTTTAATGCTTGTTTTTTTGTCCTAGGTTCCCACTATTCGCTATTTATACCTAAAAGGTATATTATACTTTCGTTCCAGGGTCTACTCCAAAGTAGGGTACCTGCAGGAATCCTCAACCCCTTAGAACGGGGTCTTGGGGGAAGTTAGGGCTCTAAGCTTCCTTGCAAGGAGCTTTAGGGATAAGGGCACTTCATTACCAGATGCCCTTGTACCAATCCTTGGGAGCCCAGTGCTACATTCTATTTTTGTTTGTGTGTTCAAGGTTCCCTTATAAAGTAACCAACCCTAAATAAGGGTGCCCTTATTTCTAATAAGGTTCCCTTATTATTATAATGTCACCAACACAAAACAAAGGGTGCCCTGATTTCTAATATGGCTGCTGAGCTACCAAGAACCGGCAAGCAGACGCTCAGACTGAGAGGCATTTCGCAGTCCCTGGCCGCCAGAAGTCCACAAGTGCTCCCAAGCGCTTCGCGAAACCAGAAGGTGGCCTGGCTTAAGGTTTAGTGCCTAGTGCCTCAGGAGCTTAGGGCTTCGGGGTTGAGGTTTAAGGTGTTTAGGGTTTAGGGTTTAGGGTTTAGGGTTTAGGGCTTCGGGATGCTTAGGCTCCTGGGCAGCCTTGCGGTGGCAAAAGTTTTTTTTCTGGAGAGAGCCTGGTTCAATAGTCGCATTTGCTGTGCCTGCAAGGCACCCAGAAGCCCCAAACCCCATGGGTTGGGCTACAAGTACCTGAAGTAAGGTAAGGGTTTAGGGTTTAGGGTTTAGGGTTCAGGGTTCAGGGTTCAGGGTTTAGGGTTTAAGGTTTAGGGTTTAGGTTTTGGGGTTGAGGGCAGACTAAGCACTCGGACCCACAGTGGGCCCTAATTCCGTTTATTGCTATTATTTTTTATTACCATAATTATTACTATGTATTTCATTTTATGTTTCTTTGTGTCTTTTTTTCGGGGGGGGGGGGGGGGGGGGGTTAGGTTCCCGTATAGACCCAGCGGGGGACTTAGGGACCTCTCTTCAGAACCCAACACCGGCGGTTTTGCAGTTCTGCTTATAGAACTTCCTTGTAGGATTCTTGGGTAGCCCACTTAAAAGTAGTTTGGTTTTGGGGGTTCATTTGGTAGAGCCCAAGACCAGCCGAGGATATCCTCCAAGCTCTGCATCACCTGGACCAGACAAGGCCGAACAACTTCTCCCAGCCCCCCTTAATCAAGGAATATACCTGAAACTTGGAAGGGACGTTCCTGAGGAATAAAAGGTTTAGGGTTTAGGGTGTAGGGATGTTCCCCTTTTATACTAACAGTCCTTAGTAGGGATGAGAATAGGAGGTAGCAGAATCCCGATGAAGGACTCTTAGTGCAAAAGGGGAGTTTGGAGGGTGCGGTTTCAGGCTTTAGGAGTTTCAGGGTTTGGGCCTGAGGTTTTCAGCTTAAAGACTGAGGAGTTCTTAGGTCTTTGAGATCGGCTTCTGCTTTGTTGTTTTTTCGTGGGGGGTGGGGAGGGTGTGGGGAGGGTGTGGGGAGGGGGTGGGGAGGGGGTGGGGAGGGGGTGGGGAGGGGAGGAGAGTCAGCAGAGTCTCTGAGCCGAAAAGTGGCACTTCAACAGTACGGTCTAAAAAACACACCTAAGCCCCAAAACCCTCAAACCAAATCCTAACCCTATATGACTTCGAGAAAACACTGGCGAGTTGGGGGGGGGGAGGGGGCCTAAACCTTAAGCCCAAAACCCTAAACCCCATAAACCCCATAAACCCTAAACCCCTAACCCTAAACCCTGAACCCTGAACCCTGAACCCTAACCCTGAACCCTGCGCACAGGGGTCGGCACCTGCTACTCTTGGATGACCGATGCGGTGCCGTCCGGGCGAGCTCGGAGGTTCGCAGCCTTCTGACCTTTTGCAGCACTTCCCGTTTAGGGTTTAGGGTTTGGGGTTTAGGGTTTACGGTTTAGGGGGTTTAGGGTTTAGGGCTTACCGCAGGGCTCCAAGGACTCTTATTTTAAGGTTTTTGGTTGTTCTTGAAGGCTTGGGGCTATTTTGAGCCTAAGGGGAAGCTGCAGGGAACTCAGTAAGCAGGGAAAACGTCGGTTCAACAGTGGCTCAGAAGTACCCGAAGTTGAGTTTTCTGATGCTACAAGGAGGGGCCTTCCTAGTTATAGGTAGAGTCATAAGATCCCTAAATTGGATTATAAGGATCCTAAATTAGGTTATAAGCCCCTTAACTACAGTCAGGTTAGTAAGGGGACCCCTCCTTGTAACCCCGAAGGGTCCATGTACCTATATCGTATATACTTGGGCCTTAAAGGGGTTCCCATATAGTAGCTTTAGGGCCCAAGTATATACTATATGGGTACATGGAATGTTTGGGTACATTTTGACTAGGTATTCTACAGGCCTTTACATGTAGAGTACCCCTAAATGGGGACCCAACCCTTAAATCCAAGCATTCTTTCGACGAGTTGCAAGTTCAACCCTCATTTAGAGAACGCCAGGTGGCAGTTTGGGGTTTAGGGTTTAGGGTTTAGGGTTTAGGGTTTAGGGTGCAGTCGAAACCTTGTGACTTGCATTGTGTTCCTGAGTCTTGCAGAACTTGGTTCTTTAAACCACTCTAAACCCTAGGCCCTTCACCCGTCTGTAAGCCGACAAACCTCAGAAAACCTACGCCCGCTAGTGTTTCGAGCTTAGGGCCTAGTGTTTTTTTCTTGTTGCCTAAGGAGTAACATGCTGGAGGCGGCCACGGATCTGCAATTGAGATGCCTGTGTGGGGGGTCTACAAAAATTGGGTCCCTCCCCACTCCTTGTTTCCTGATAAGAGGTGTTGTGCGTATAAACCCTGCTCACAAGTGGCTAGTCACGTCTGTGCTTGAATCCTAAACGTCAATCAGCGAATCTACCCCAGCAGCGTGATGTGCTTGCGGCATGCATGGTATCATCGTGATACGTCTGGACACAATTCGGCGTCAATTAAGTTTAAGGGTTTGCAGTTTCGAGTAGCATCAGTAGACATCTGAGTGGATGTCAACAGCTGCAGAAGAGACGTAGCCAGCCCAGTCGCCGATTTGGCATGAACCAGTACAAGGACACTTGTTTCACCATCTTTTTGGGGGAGGGGGTCGCGGGAGGTCATTCTTTTGAGAAAAAGGGGCGGGGGTGAAGCTATTTGGCATAGTCAAAACGAGAACATGTCCGCCCCCTTCCCAAGGCCAAGAATTTGAGCACCTTGTCTGCAGAAAAGCCGTTGCAAGCAGTGAGATCCGAGTTCGGAGTTTAGGTTTTGTTCGAAGATCTCAAGAACGGAGTTGCGGTGCGATCTTATTCTACTCTTCTTCTTTTCTTCTTCTTCTTCTTCTTCTTATTCTTTTTCTTCTTCTTATGGCTGGTTATTATTATGATGATTATCCTCTGGACCTGAGGTCTAGTTGTGTGCTCGCGAGAACAAATGTACGAGTCGTTGGGACCGTGCAAATGCGTCAATGTGCCAATGGCCCGGGCCTTGGACTTTCGCCATCAGCCTGTTGAGTTCATGTTCTGCATGGTTTAGGGTTCAGGGTTTAGGGTTAAGGGTTTAGGGTTCACCTGGATTCGGAAAGTACTTGACATGATGGCTCAGGGCCTCAATACCCCACTGCCCTTTTTGGTGTTCCTTTTTTTTTTGGGGGGGGGGGGGGGGGCAGACACCGGCCATGGCTCTCAGTAGCTCGCAGGCCCCCAGGTTGAGGGTTCTTTTTTTTTGCACGTCTTCTGGCTCCGCTCTTCACGCGGATCATGACATGTGGGGGCCTCCGAAATTAGAGGTAGCCTATTGGGGTCCTGATTAAATAGAAAGGAAAATCCTACTAATGCTGACCTCGCCTTTATAACCCCCCCCCTCAGTTGAACAAACCCCAAGCCCTGGCCAAAGCCCGGAACTCAACTATCAACCCACCCCTCAATTAAGGAACCCCGGCCCCCGGCCCGGGCCCGAATTTTTTTTATTTTCTGTGGGCCCTTTTGGGTAGGTCAGGGCTTGGGGGGCGGCTCAGGACAGCCCGAGGGTCGGGGCGGAAACAAAAAGGGTTTAGGGTTTAGGGTTTAGGGTTTAGGGTTTAGGGGAAAAATCAATTGTTTCGGGGGGCGGGGGGGGGGATTATTAGGAGGTCAACATTATTTGGGAGTCTATATTAGGGACCCTTCTTTCGTAACCCCCATCTGGCTCCAGCCCTTCAGGCAGCATTGACTGCTGTACAGCCGCGCCCTGAGGAGTGTGCTTGTGATGACATGCTGTTTGAGATGGGCGGGGAGGTCCAAATTAGGGTCCCTGTTTGAGAGCGGCTATTGTTACAAGGACTAGGAGTCGTATCATACAGGTCCGGTGTCAAAGTGCAAGAAAGGGCAACGGCATACAAATAATCAGTATTGCATAATACTCTTGAACAAAGTATCAATGGGGGGGATCTTGGAGCACCCCTCTCCCGACCAACAACCCGACCCTAAACCCCCCAATCCCCTGAAATCCCGGCCTTTCGGACCTGGAAACCCTAAACCCAAGACCCTAACCCCTGTCAGCCCCCTTTTGGGAGCTGCCCGCCCCCAAGGTCTGCGCAACTTTTCTTGAAGCGCATGCACCGTCCTCTACGACCTTGCGACTTGGAGCAGGGCGCGCCTGCCCATGGAGCCATAGCGACTGGGAGAAAACCAGCGGTACCACTCTTTGGCACCATTTTGTTGAGGGTTGGGGCTTGTTTCCTTTGTTAGCAGGTGCCCTTGAATGGTTGCTCTTTCATCATTTCGAGACTGC
Source organism: Symbiodinium natans (assembly GCA_905221605.1). Classification (NCBI taxonomy): domain Eukaryota; class Dinophyceae; order Suessiales; family Symbiodiniaceae; genus Symbiodinium; species Symbiodinium natans. Next base: position 569,862 of record CAJNDS010000424.1, read on the forward strand.
TTTTGTTTCATGAATCCTAAACCCTAAACCCTAAACCCTAAACCCCAAACCCTAAACCCTAAACCTCAGAGGTGAGAAGCGAGGAGATACTGCACAAGCTGGCAAGGCATCCATTGCTGTTGCAGCTTGCAGGCAACCCGGGTCAGGTTGATGCCATCTGCCAGAGGGTCACCTCGGAACACTTGGAAATACTTCTTTAGTTTTTGGGGTACTTATAATTCCTATAGGAAATACTATCATTTCTTGGGGGGTACTTCTACTTCCTAAGAAACAGCCTCAACAAAAACTATACTTTCTGCTAGGGTTCCCAAGATTCAGTAAGAGGTCACTCCACACCTGCGGTCTTTGTGGGATCTCTGCACCAATCGCGCAGCCGCCGCGGCCGCCGCGGCCGCCCGGGATGCCCGGGCTATGTCACTCGAGGCTTGCTAGCCCGGTGGTACCCTTTGCCCTTTTTTTTTTTTGTTGGTTATGGGTCCCCTTAATTATAAAGTAACTATCCCAAAAAAGGGTGCCCTTATGATAAGATGGTTTCTGGGCTACCAAGGACGAGACCGTCACGGAGTCTCTGCAGCTCACGCGGAAGATGTCCATAGATAGTGGCTTTGGTAGCCCAGTGGTACCCATTTTGCCCCTTTTTGTTGGGGGGGGCTCAAGGTTCCCTTCTAAAGAAACCAGCCCAAAGAAAGAGTGCCCTTGTTATCTAATATGGCTACCGGGCTACCAAGGTGGAGTTGGACCGAGAACGATGTCGCTTGATGGACCAGCCCTTGCCCGAATGATGTCAGTAGACGAGACTCAGGCCACAGACAACGGTATCGACCATTTCTAGGTGTCAGCACAATGAGCCCATGACAAATTCTCACAGAATGGGACCCAAGTCCTTCCGATGTAGTGCAGTACGCCTCCAGTACTAAGGTTTAGGGGTTTGAGGCCCAGATGGTTTGATAGAAGCAGCGAGTGCCCACAGGGTTTGCTGACACCTGTCGCCAGAATTCGCATACCATGTTGGCGTTTTGCCGGATGCATTTACTGGCTACAGGAAAGACGTCCGATGGTGACAGTGACTTCTTGCAAGATTGATGTTGCGTCCTCTTCCGAGATGGTTCTCACGCACTTTTTCCACTATCCTGTTTGATTTGAACGCCGCTGTCACTCACAAGAGGGCAAACGCAAACTACGTGCCCAAAGTCTTTCCAGCCGGAAATTTTCATTGCACCCGTGTTTTTGGTGAAGAGAGACGAACCTCGCAAAACTTGAGTGATTCTGTACTTCACTTGCACAGCCCGCAACGAGATCGGGAAACCGGAACCACTGTGACAATGTGGTTGTTCCAGCCACTGTCGAAACAGTGCGTGATTATCTTGGACTTGACGATGGTGGTGCCCTAGGCACCTAGGCAGCATTTCCCAAGAAAAAGTCTCTCGCCTGTGCTGGCAAACGAGGGGGTTCGAGTGAAGCCTATGAAGTGAGTTGAGCTAGCTTGTCTCGTGACTCCCAATGCCTTCGTGCGAGGTCGACATGAAGGGTCATGAAGGCCTTTGTTCATGTAGCAGCAGTATAATCATATATAGAGTAGCCTCACAATGTAACCATGTAATACTACAATGACTGCCGTTTCGAGTCCGGCTTCAGAAGTCAGGCTTAACAGGTTCATAGGGTTTTTAAGGTTTTTTGCACTTTGTGAGGTGCCGCCGGAGCAGTTGGTTTTCCTGAGGTGGCCAGCCGAGCAGGAGCCGCAGAGACCGTGGCTGGAGTGTGCTTACTTGGGATGCGCCGACCGCGCCACTGCATGACACCTGGACCCGACTAAACCCTGTCTGCATGCCAGGCTCCTTACTAAATAACTAAACAATTTTTGTATATACACATATATATGTATATATCTAGCTACAGTATTGCGTTTGTAGGTTTATTCGTTTATTTGTTTAGTTATATTCTTATTCCCTCGGAGCTCCCGAAACAGCCACCACATGTCAGACCCGCTTGGGTCCCTTCTTGTGGGAACAAGTCCACTCCCCCACTCAGATGACCGCGGACACATCACAGTTCGGTGCAGGAAGGAAGAAATCTTCAACACGCTAAAGCGCCCAACCCTGGGCCTAAATCACAAAGAAAAAAGCACGGCACGGCTTCAGCACACTGTGCCCTGAAACCTTGAAAGCCCCCTAGCCTGAAATCCTAACCCTAAAGCTTACACCTCACAGCAACCCTAAACCCTCAAACCCTCCAACCATCTAAACCCTCTATATAAAGCCTAAACCCCCAAAGCAACCCGAAACCCTAAAGCCTCTAGACTCTAGACCCTCGAAATCCTCTAAGCGCTAAGCCCAAAGGCAACCCTAAACCCTCTAAACCCTCTAAAGCCTCAACCTCAAACAACTCTAACATTCTCTAAGCCCTCAAACCCCCCGAAGCAAACCTAAGCCCTCTAAACCCTCTAGACCCTCTAGACCGTCTAAACCCTCGAAACCCTGAACCCCAAAGCAACCCTAAACCCTCTAAAGCCAAAGCCCCAAAGCAACCCTAAACCGGAAAGCCTCTAAACCCAAAACCCCAAAGCAACCCTGGACCCGCTAAACAACCCTCAACCCTCAAGCTCTCACCCTAAACCCTCAACCATTTAACCCTCTAACCCTCTAACCCTCTAACCCTCTAACCCTCTAACCCTCTAACCCTCTAACCCTCTAACCCTCTAACCCTCTAACCCTCTAACCCTCTAACCCTCTAACCCTCTAACCCTCCAACCCTCTAACCCTCTAACCCTCTAACCCTCTAACCCTCTAACCCTCTAACCCTCTAACCCTAAACCCTAAACCCTAACCCTCTAAAGCCTAAGCCTCCGCACAGGACATCGGCCAGCTAGTTCCCACTGGCACCGCAGTGCCAAAGACCGCTTCACAGCGCCCGGAACCCACCTTTACTCGCAGACGTTGCGCGTGTTACATATTTTTTGTTTGGTATGCATGTTATGTATGTGTGTGTTATGACTGGTTTATGTGTTTTAGATTGTATATGCGTTCTCTCTCTCTCTCTACACATATATATATATATATATATGTATTTCTGTTATATGCGCCATATATTTGTTATTCATGCAGTAGGCGACATACATATATATATATATATACACATACACACATACACACACACATACGTACATACATACATACATATACTTACACATACACATACACATACACATACACATATACATGTACATATACATATACATATACATATACATATACATATACATATACATAAACATACATACACACACGCACATATATATATATATATATAGACATAGATAGTATGTATGTGTGTATGAACATATGTATATATAAATGTATTTATTTATATAGTCATATGTATATGTATCTTTATTTATTTGTTTATATTTATGCATATATGTGATATGTTATGTATAGGTTATGTGTTTTATGAATGAGTTTTAGATGTGAAGGAGCATGTTTTTTTTCATTTGCTATGTATGCTTTATATGCTGTGTATGTTATGTGTATATATATATATATATATACATATAGATAGGTAGGTAGATAGATAGATAGACAGACATGTGTCGTGTATGCATGTATGCATGCATGCATGATAACTGAATGACTGAATGCATGCATGCATGCATGTATGTATGTATGTATGTATGTATGTATGTATGTACGTCACACACATGTGTATGTATGTGTGTTACAGAGACATATATTGATACACATTTCCATATTGTTATGTTACATATAACATATATATATATACACACATGGGAGCCCGACCTCGACATCAACCTCACCAGAAAAAACAGAAGACAAGCCTGAGGTGCGACACTGAACTGATGCATATGGAAACACAAAGAAACGGTAAAATAACTACCCACGTCATATATGTATACAGGGAAATATGTATTGGACCTCAAATGCGATACACGACAAGAAAGGACGTGCAGATAGTCGAGAAGAAAGGATGTTAATCCTCAAACCTTAAGACGAAGAAGTACTCGAGGGCCTAGAGTGACATGAAAAAACATTATATGTAAGCCAGGGGTGCGAGAATACTGTGAGCAAATGTCATTTCTTGATATTCACGGTTGGAAATGCCTTTGCTTGTAGGGAACTTGGAAGTATTCGCGTGCATGGAGTGATGCAAGAAAATCAAGATTCGCCACAAGCCCACCCACGCCGTCCCAACGGTTCCACTTTGTACTAATGCATCCCATCGGAGGCAAGCCCCACAAACATGGGCATTTTCTTAGGAAAAAGTGCAGAAAATCACAATCAGAAAGCAAGCTGGGTTCCCAAGAAATGCCAATGTTTGTAAGGCTTTCCTCCTATGGAATGCAAAGAAGAGGTAGAATCTAAGAAACATTCACCATACCCCAAACCCATACCCCTTAACCTATATGAAAGGACAATATAAGGGAGTCTAAGGGAGGATTTTACTATACCCCTTAATTTATTTTAAGGGGTATACCCTAGGGGTATGTTGAATATTCTTTGATAGAATAACTACCCACATCTTGTATGTATATTTTCTGTGTGTGTCTAGTAGAAGAAAGGATGGTAACAGCATTTGTTGGAGAGATTAAACACACTACGAACCAAACACAAAGATGCAAAACCATGGGACACGATGACCCGGACATAGGGAACTAGTCTCCCAATATTGTGTGTGCGTGGTTCTTTTTGGTTTAGGTTTTTGTTACTAAAAGAACTCACTCAACAACAAAAACCAATTAAAACACTATGACCCGGACCTGGGACTAGTCTTCCAGTTTTTTGTTATTTTTTTGGTTTTGGGGGAGACTGTGACCTGGAGACGGAACAAAACAGATATATGCTATACGAAACACCGTAACACCCACAACCCCCCCCCCCCCCCCAAAAAAAAAAAAAAAATATAAATATAACCAACATCTGGGGCGACTAGCGCACTGTCTGCGGGGCACAGTCTCCTCAACTCCCCAAAAGCACAAAAAAATTGGGAGACTAGTCCCCTGGGTTCGGGTCATAGTCTCCGAATATTCTTTTGGGGTTTCGGAAGACTGTGACCAACCAAACACAACTCACCCAAAACCAAAAAATTCCAAACAAAACAAAATAACACCAAAAAAACAAAGAAACATAAAACCCATAAATAAAAAAAGCCAAAACCCAAAAGCAACAAAACAACAAAAACCAAAAACAAAAACAAAAATTTCGGAGGGCTTGGCCCAAACCAAAAAAACCAAAAAACAACAAAACAAACAAAACAACCAAACAACCAAAAACAAAAAACCTCGGAGGGCCTGGGCCAAACCAAAAAAAATCGGCGGGCCTGCCCCAAAACCAAAAAACACAAATTTTGGGGAACCATGACCCGGGCCATTTTATTTTTGATTTTTTTTATGCTATTTGTTTTTGTGTTTTTGGTTTATTAGGCTTTTTGTTGGTTTGGCTCCGGCCCTCCGAAATCTTTGGTCTTTTTGTTTGTTGTTTTTTTGGTTGTTTTTTTGTGTTTTTTTGGTTTTTTGTTGTTTTTTTGGGGGGGGGTTTTCTTACTCTTGGATTCGTACGGGGTTGGTCTTGGGGGGGGGGGGGGGGGGTAGCTATATATATGGTAACCCCCCCCCCCCCCCAAGACCGACCTCGACATCAACCTCTCCAGAACAACAGAAGACAAGCCTGAGGTGCGACACTGAACTATATATGCATATATACAAAGTATATAGGATATGCGCGTTACCTATGCTAAACTGTTATGTGTGTTAGATATGTCGCAGTTTTACACGTTACGCACACATATATACATGGTCGAACTTATATGTTGTGTGAAGGTTCCAAGTGTGCAGCCTGCAGCAATGAAGTAGGGCGCCACCAGGCAGTGGGGTGGGTGTAGAGGATAGGGTACCTAAAACCAAAACCCTATATACTAAACCCGCCGTTGTTTTTTTTTGGATTTCATCTTAAGCAGCTCATACACATGACATGTCTGGCATATGGCTGGATACACGCCCACGTGTTTCAGAGGTTGGGGTTGAGTTGAGGACTGAAGGGCTTCCAGGGTTTAGCATTGCGGGTGCAGGCTTCACAGGGCCTACAGGGCCAGGAGCTTTCGGGCTCTCTTGACATACACACACACATATATTTATATATTTATATATTTATATATATATATATATATGCTCGCCCCCCCCCAAAAAAAAAACTAGTGTTTTTATAGAGGATGCTATAATAGAGCTTTTTGTATTCCAGTGCAGTTTTTACTGCATTTTTCCGGTGAAAAAACAGAAAATCAGACAAAGACGAAGACAGGAAAACCATAGGTGTGGATCATGGGGGGGGGGGCTGACCATATATATATATATGTATTTATACATGTGTATAGAAACCCCCGCCCCCCCAGAACATGCGGGTGCGAAGCTTAATAACTCTTCGGGGTTGGTTCCGGGGGGGGGGGGAGCGGGGAAGGCTTATCAAAGGTGTATGTATGTATGGATGTATGTATGTATGCGTGCATGTGTATCATCTATAACATACAAAACATTTGAACCTCAATTGCGCCGACTTCTGTACCTGCCAACCGAGTAAGGCCTGGAACAGCTGGTGCCAGCCGGTGGTGGTGCCGCGACCGCAGAGCCCGGTGCGCCCCAGCTCCCCCAACGGAAGAAAGGGGTTTAGGGTTTAGGGTTTAGGGTTTAGGGTTTAGGAAAGACTGAAGAAGTCAAGCTACCGGAACTCACCCAAAGGCTCCTTCGTGGTACCTTGCTTGGGGTAGTATACCAAAATCCTCTATAGCTAACCGAAAAAGGAACTATTATTGTAGCCTTCAGGCATACCAGAAACGCAAGCCCGAGTTCATCCTCACCCTTCTCTGTAAGGGCAGAACCCCTGCTTTCTGGGGTCAAGCTTTGAACCGCATCCTGAGCAACGCCGCGAGGTGGCTTGTGCCTGCCGCCTTGGCACGTGCCTCACCATCTCACGCAGCGCAGTGCCGGATTTGCGAATATCTGCTGGGTGTCACCATGTGAACTTTGTCCTCAGAATCTTCAAGACACCGCTTGTTTCACAGGTCCGCCCTGCTCCCCCAGGCAACTGTAGAAGACATCCAAAGCCGCAAGCAGAAATGCCTCAGGGACCGGATATGCCTCCTTGACATGGACGCCTGCACCTCGAAACTGCTCCAGGGTTTTAGGGCTTAGGGTTTGGGATCTATAGGGTTCATAAGGTACCGATTCAGCTGGGGGCTTTTCGAATGCCTCTTAAGTCCTCAAGCTTCGTTGTCTAGCGGCGTGTGAACCCCTGTCGTCGTTTCTGATTTCCCAGCATCTGAGTTTTCTTGCTCAGCATGCAATAATTTTCGTGTCTTATTTAGAGTTTGCCGTTTCTGTTTCTAGCCCTAAACCCTAAACCCAAAACCCTAAACCCTGCTACCTGTCCAACCTCGGACATGTTTTCGCTGTTGCTGAGACCCTGAACCCTAAACCCTAAACCCTAAGCCCTAAACCCACTGAGGCCGAGGAGGTCCTTCAGCCCGACGATGTTGCAAAGTTTGATGCCTTCGTGGCAGCCTCGGCCAGGAGACTTCCAGGCTTTTAGGCTTTGGGGTTTAGGGTTTAGGGTTTAGGGTTTAGGGTTTAGGGGGTTTAGGGTTCGGGGAAAAAGGTGACTTGCAGTAGTTCTTGTTTGGGAGGTGGGGGTTCAGGCTTCTTCTCTCTCTTCCCTTCCAAGAAGTGCTTAGGGTAGGGCCTCTGAGGCCTGAATTCTCAAAAAAGCAAGGTTTAGGGGAATTCACTCAAAGGCTCCAATTTAGTTCCTTTTTGGGTTAGTTATAGGGGATTCCAGTATGCCACCCCAAAAAGGTACTACATAGGAGCCTTTACCCTAAACCCTAAGTTCTAAGTTCTAAGTTCGGACTCGAAGAGATGCGACATGCCTGCGGGTCAGGATCTCGCGTTTCGAGCGCACGTTACCGGTGTCTTGTGCATCGCTTTGTAAACACGTTCGGGGTTTAGGGTTTAGGGTTTAGGGTTTAGGGTTTAGGGTTTAGGGTTTAGGGTTTGAGTACGGCTCTACTGGGGAAGGGGGTGGGGGGGGGTTAGGAGGTTGGCATAGGGTTTGGGGTATCCCTAAAACCCCAAACCAGGATCAACACGATTGTGGGAAGAACCAACCATACTCCCTTTGGGTATTCCATACTGGGCGCTGTCAACAACTTCTGTCTAGGGGAGCTGCGCCAAGGTTTCATCTTCACCCCAGAACCTTAAACCCTAAATCCTAAACCCTAACCCCTCAGATGGTGAGCCTTGTGCTGTGCAGGTGTTTGGAGGCATCCTTGGCAATGTGATTGAGAACGACGATGGCTCCTACGGCAGCGATGACAGGACGTCCGAAATTCGTACGGAGCTTGGGCACGGCAAGCAAGAGCTAAACCCCTACACCCAGGCATAATTCATGACCCCAAAGCCACGAAACCCAAATGGAATCAGCAAACACCTTAAGGCCTGCATACCTTAAACCATCTGAACCCCTAAAGGCGCTTCTGAAGTCGGCGAGGTTGTGCGCAGAGAGCCGGTACCACTCCCTCAAGAGGTTTGAGGTTAAGAGCCGAGTTTCGGGTTCCCGATGTACAGCTTTCGGGTTTAGGGGCGTTCGGGTATCCAGGGTTTTTTGAGCTCAGACACTCTTATCTAAACCCTAAACCCTAAACCCTAAACCCTCGAAGCGCCGGAAGGCCGAGAGGGAGCATTCGAGAACATGGGGCTTGTCGAGTGTCTTGAGGTTTAGGGTTTAGGGTCTAGGGTTCGGGGTTTAGGGTCTAGGGTTTCAGGTTTAGGGTTTAGGGTTAGGGTTTAGGGCTTTGGCTGAGCATCGACCCCCTGCACAACCCCTTGGCTCTGACCTCTTCGTTTGTATACCCTCGGATGAGGGGTCTGAGTCTCGCAATCATAGAGCCGTACACCCTAAACCCTAAGCCCTCGTTTTTTGTCACTACCCATGAACCTCCAAGTTGGTGTAAGTTCCTGAACGCAGGATGGTTGCGTCAGCTTTGCCCATACCCTTGTTAAATGCTCCCGTTTAGGGGGTTCAGGGTTTAGGGTTCAGGGTTTAGGGTTTAGGGTTTTAGGGCATAGAGTTCAGGGTTAGGGTTTAGGGTTTTAGGGTTCAGGGTTTAGGGTTTGGGGTTTAGGGTTTCGGGTTTAGGGGGGCATCTCAGCAGATCCCCCCTGCATTTTTACCCCCCCCCCCCCCCCCCCCCCCCCGCCTCCTGACGATCTATGAAGAGCCGTCCCTTCTGGGCCAAGGCCCGTACTTCAAGCATCGAAGGCCCGGGCCCAAGGTAGCCGAGGTGCAGAGGTGATTTTTTTGTTTTTGTTTTTTTTTTTTGGGGGGGGGGGGGGTTTAGGGTTTTGGGGGGTAGGATTCAGGGTTTTGGGGTTTAGGATTCAGTTTGGGGTTTAGGGGTTTAGGATTCAGGGTTTTGGGGTTTCGGGTTTGGGGTTAGAGGTCAGTTTGGGGTTCAGGATCCAGGGTTGTTCTTGGGGTTGATAAGGCTCACAGGGTTTGCAGGGTTTGGGGTGCTTGATGGTGTCTTACAGGGATTTTGAGGGGTATATAGGGTGTGTAGGTTCTTCAGGGTTTACATGGATTCTATAGCTAATTAAGCGGTTATAGTGTTTATTGTGTTTTTGGGTTTGTAGGTCTTTCAGGGTTTATAGGGTCTACGGATGGTAGCAGATGTGTTACGTTGAAAAGCCCACGGAGCAGTCCAGAACGCCCACTTCGGGGTGAATGGGGTTTCGAATCTAGTGCTCGATAGAGTCTAGCGCTTAGGGTTTAGGGCCTACACTCTAAACCCTAAATCCGAATCAACGGGTTCAGGTTGGGATGTTCCCCCTTGTACTAGCAGTCCTGTAGAGGGATTCTAGTTACCCCTCCCCCCCCCCCCCCCATTACAATCCCTATTAAGGAATGTTAGTATAAGGGCGAAAACCCCGGCCGATACCCTAAACCCTAAAACCTGAATCCGACTTAACGGGTTCAGGTCGTATGGGGTGCAGAACCCCATCTACTATAGGGGTCAGAAAAATACTAGTCGTATTTCCTTATGGTCCCTTTTATCAATATACCATAACAACCCCAATACCCTACTCTAATTATTTAGGCCTCTTGTTCTACTTCCCCTTGATAAACATACCATAATAACCCCCAAAAACCCTACTCTAATCATTAAGGCCCCCTATATCTACTTCTTGCTCCGCTTGAGGCATCTTGGGCCCATGCAGATGACCACGGACACTGCAGTGCTCGTGGCACAGAAGGTGGGCTGAAGACCCCAAACCCTGAAGTTTAGTGTCTAGGGTTTAGGGTTGAGGGTTTAGGGCTGAGGGTCAAAGGTTTAGGGTTTAGGGCTTCGGGTTCTTGAAGAGAGCTTCCTGTTCTCTGTGGACGAAATGGACCCTGAAAGGGTACATGGCCCACATAAACCTGCATACTGATAGGGATTGTTGTAGTTGGGGGGTATATATGATCCCAAATTTAGGGTTCGTTTGTCTCCAAGGAAAGGCGATCCTTTTATCAAAGGATTCCTTTTGGGAAAAAGTCCCTCAAGAAGGGCTCCAAGGGCTCATGAGGCTTAAAAGTTGTTGATGAAAGAACCCTAAACCCTAAACCCTAAACCCTAAACCTTAAACCCTAAACCCTAGAAGCCCGGCCATAGGTCCTGGAACGTGCCTGCCCGCTGGCGGAGATTCCATTTCTGGATTCACCTGAGTTCGAGCGCCCAGGAGATGGCAAAGATGCAGGACGCGAGAGTACTTGTCGGGGTTTCGGGTTTAGGGTTTAGGAGTTTCGGGTTCAGCAGGGGTTTAAGGTTTAAGGTTTAGGGCTGCAGGAGCTGCTGCATCCGACTCCGTGTGCATGGAGGTGGGAACGACAGCTTCGTTTTCTCTGTCAGACACAACCCCAAGTGAATCCTAAACCTTAAAGCCTAAACTCTGAACCCTAACCCCTAAACCCTAAACCCTAAACCCCAAATCCTAAACCCTATAAACCCTAAACCTCAACCTCACATGGATGCAAGGTCACTCCAACCGTGGTTGCTCAAACACAAACATAGCTCAAAGCCTTGATGTCCCACAGGACGCAAGGCCTTGTTGTAGGCTTTTTGGGGTTTAGGGCTTAGGAGTCGGCTTCGGAGGCGTCCAAATTGCTGAGGTCTAAAGTGGGCTGCAGGTCCTTTAAGGCTTTCTGGTTTAGGGTTTAGGGTTTAGGGTTTAGGGTTTTAGTCCCTGGTAGTCCAGTGAGTGGTACTCTTCACCCTTTTTGTTGCTCAGGGTTCCCTTATAAAGTAACGAACCCAAAGAAGGGTGCCTTTATTCTGATCTGGTTACTGGGCTACCTTCAGTAGTCCACTTGGAGGTTCAGGGTACTTCTAACGGAGGTTCAGGGTACTTCCAACCCCAATGACAACTGCACTTGTGAGTCCCCCAAGTCCCCTAAGTCCTCTAAGTAGGTTGCAAGTGGACTTCTAATTGGTGGTATACGGAGTTATGAACCTCCAAGTAAACCCCAAATCCTAAACCCTAAATCCTAAACCCTAAACCCTGAACCCTAAACCCAGCCAATCATGACCAGGGCTTCAGATATGTGGCGCGTCGGGGCGACACGGGCGACTGGGAGCCCACGCTGCCCGAGGATCGGTTTGGGTTTAGGGTTTAGATTTTAGGGTTTAGGATTTGGGGTTTGGGGTTTAGGATTTAGGGTTTAGAGTGGGTGGGGCATTTTGAGATTAGAGGGTTTGGGTTGGATACCTGATCTGTTCCAGTGCTACGTCTTGAGCCGATTAAGGCTGAACAATTATGGTCTCTGAGTTCTTGCTTGACTGGGCCGTTTGCCGAAGTATCGAGGTCATTCAGGCTTGCCACCATGGCGACCCCCAAAACCCTGAACCCTAAACCCTAAACCCTAAGGCTACCATCACAACTTCCCCCTCCTTCTGTGCTCCTGCATCGACTGCCGGCTACAGCTACCACCACTTCGACGGTTTCCCAAGGTTCTAACACCTGCTAAACCCATTAGGTGATAAGCCCCTTAACTACAGTTAGGTTAGGAAGGGGGGCCCCTCCTTGTACTAAACCCTGAACCCTCAGACTCCCTATATGCCCTACCCCTCAAAAACCCGATAAAACCATATACGCCCTACCTATTCCACCTTCTTCTTCTGATAATTCCTACTATTATTAAGAGAACCCCATAAAACTCTGTGAGCCCAGACTGCAACTCTTTCCAAACCCTAAACCCCCGCGCCGGTAACCCTCAGATGCGTTGGCAAGCGTTGGGCACTGAAATCTCTCAATTCAGCCGTACTAGCTGTGAATGTACCCGTACTGTGAGGGTCCCCGCAAGAAGGGTGTAGTGGGGCCTGTGATTTCCCCAAGCCCTCAGCCCTAAGCCGTTTTTTTTCCATGCAGAGATTGAGTTGGGCAGGGCATGAAGGAGCTGCTGCTCACAGATGCTGACAACGATATCCTGAGCTCGCTTCAGTGAAGAAAGTCCAATCCACGGTCTTTTTGTGGGATCCAGGTTGTTAGGATTTAGGGCCCAGTTAGGCTTACCAGAGATTAAAAAAAAACTCATCATGGTTTACCAGAGATGTTAAAAAAAAAACTCAACATGATGTACGGTTCCAGTTCCCCCTTCCCAGCCATGTCTCAGTCCTGATGCACACGAGCTTGAGATTGATCGTCCAGAGCAGATTGCACCTCCCTAAACCCTAAACCCTAAACCCTAAACCCTAAACTTGGGATGCTGCTTCTGTACCAGCTCGTTTACAGTTGCCCCTTCGACTGGCCAAGCTCCCTTGCACGGTCCTCCGTTCTCTTGGGGCTTGAAGGGTTTGGTGAGGTTGGGGGCATGCGCGTTCCCTAGACGGATGGGTGCGATGCAGCGGTTCGATGTAACGGTTCTAAGCGGCAAGCAGTTGCTGGTTTAGCGTTTAGGGTTTAGGGTTAGGGTTTAGGGTTTAGGGTTTAGGGTTTAGGGTTTAGGGTTTAGGGTTTAGGGTTTAGGGTTTAGGGTTTAGGGTTTAGGGTTTAGGGTCCCGAAGATTACTTGCAGCCGTGTTTGCACGAGCCTTTTTACACTTGAGAAGCCGTCGAGGCTACAGAGGGCCAATCTAGCGTAGGGCTTCCCAAGGAAGGCCTATAGAGCTCATACCAGCGGATTGGCGGAGTTGGGTCTCTCCCATCTTCTGTGAGCAGGGCAGCGGTCCCGGTCATCGCAGCACTGGTGTGCAGTAGAGTGGTGCTTTGAATTCATGCAGTGCTGTCATGGTACCACTCCATACCACAAGTTGTGAGGTGACTTGCTGCCTCGTGCGATGTTGGGGCCACCGTCGCCGCCTCCTCAGTTCGGGAGAGCCCGCGCTCGAGTCGCTGATCGGGTTTAGGGTTTAGGGTTTAGGGTTTGTTGTTAAAGTTTGGAGCAAGCTTGGGGTGAGCAGGACCTGCTAGGAATCAAACATGCCAAGTTTGTGACACTGGCCTCTTGACGCTTGGTACCTTCGCCCGCCTTGGCACCGTGTCATCTCTGGCTCAAGAGCACATCAGGCAGGCACCTGCCTTCCTAGGCGGGGCTTGGCTTGCGATAGGGTTTAGGGCTTAGGGTTTAGGGTTTAGGGTTTAGGGTTTAGGGATTAGGGATTAGGGATTAGGGATGTTCGGTCCTTACTGTTTCAGACCTCCATGTCCCCACGACGCTGTGACAGCAGGTGCTACGTTCTATTTCCTGGCCTTCCTTGGCTTGGTGGCTGCGGCCACTCCAAGTTCCGTGTTCAATTCGGCTCTTTGCTTGGCGAGATGCTAATGAGTTGAACCTACTAGAAGCAGGGGCCCCCCTTACTAACCTAACTGTAGTTCAGGGGCTTGTAACCGAATTTAGGATCCTCATAACACAATTTAGGGTTCTTATAACTCTACTTATAACTAGGGGGGCCCCTCCTTGTAGTAGGAGTGTCCCGCATTTCATATTCCAGCCGCGTAAAGACCCTGCATGATTGGACTGGTAGCTCTTCTACATTCTGTCGCTGCCGGATTCTGAGGACCGATAAACTCTTCAGCCAGTTGCTCTATGTGCAGAGGACGGTAAGGACGGCTGGCCGCGCACATTGCGGGCATGATGTGGCCAACAGAGATGAGTGACGCGCATTGCTGACAAGGACTGCTGACATCAAGGATGGCATTTGCACAGGAAAACATGGCGGCAGCAACCCGTTCTCTCCAAAAGCTCGCGGTCCTGCTGTCGGCAGCTGAGCAGAGTTTCTGGCAGAGGTTTGGCCTTAAAGCCATACATGCGCATACTGCATACTGCTATAGCTCTGGAAGCCTCATCTTTTCTATTGGGGAAGGAGGGGGGGGGTATCCCGAAACCCTAAGCCTTAAACCCTCAACCCTGAAGCCTCAACCCCACTTTGTACCCAAAACCCTAAACCCGAAACCCTAAACCCTAAGCCCTAAAGGAACAGTTGGGGCTCCCCAAGGCTGCTCCTGGTGGCCGTGGTGTGCCCGCAGCCCGGAGGGGTTCAACGTTTCTCAGAGGTTCATGCGTGCTTAGAACCCCAATTACAAGTTTACGGTTTAGGGTTTAGATTCTAAGGTTAGGGTTTAGGGTTTAGGGTCTAGGGTCTAGGGTCTAGGGTCTAGGGTTTAGGCTTCAGGGTTCAGGGCACATATAGCCCCAGTTGTAAGTCTACTTATCACCCATTTGGAGGACTTAGGGGCTTGCATGTGCGGTTCTGGTTGGGGTTCTAAGTATTCATGAACCCACATTGGGCAAGATGAGCCCGAAACCCTAAACCCTATACCCTAAACCCTATACCCTCCCCAGGTGGGCACATCCTGCTCTTTCACTTGCGATCAGTGATGGTCCCTTTTGCCTCTCAGCAGCAGAGAGGAGGTGCAAGTGGCAAGAAAGGTGTTGGGTTTAGGGTTTCGGGTTTCGGGTTTCGGGTTTAGGGTTTAGGGTTTAGGGTTAGGGCTTATATACGGTTTAGGTTTAGGGTTTAGGGTTATTTTTCATACGCTTTGTCTATGCGGGCGCTTCTCTCTCCCATCTTGAGGTACTGAGCACGCTGGTCATCATCGCAGTGGAGCCGACGGCGTCTCGTCTCGCAATTTTCAATCCCCGACACCCGCATTTTGAGAAACCGCCTTGAATCCCACGAACCCATTTCCCTGTTCTTCCCTGTGAGATGTGATGCTTCATTGTCAAACTATTGTGACCCTGAACCCTGCGCCCTAGGTAACAAGGAGGGGCCCCCCCCCCCCCTTACTAACCTAACTGTAGTTAAGGGGCTTATAACCTAATTTAGGATCCTTAACCCAATTTAGGGTTCTTATAACTCTACTTATAACCGGGGGGGGGGGGGCCTCCTTGTAAGCCCCGAAACCTTGAGAAGCCTAAACAGTGGAACCTCCGAACCCTACACCCTTAAACCCTAAACTCCCAAACACTTATTAACCCTTGAACCCAATAAACCTTTCCACCCTTAAACCCTTGAACTCCAGAAAAAGCATCACCCTAGAGCCTAGCCCTCAACCTCTCCGCTGAAACCCAAACCCCAAAAGGGTTTAGGGTTTAGGGTTTAGGGTTTAGGGTTTAGGGTTTAGGGTTTAGGGTACCCATACCCAAAACGCTCAACCCCAAACCCTAAACCCTCAACCCCAAATCCTTAAACCCCAACCCGAAACCCTACACCCTAAACCCCAAACCTCAAACCCTAAACCGCACTCCCCAAACCCTAAACCTTAATCCCCAAACCCCAACCCCCAAAATCCCTAAACCCCAAACCTCAAATTCTAAACCCTAAACCCTAAACCCTAAACCCTAAACCCTAAACCCTAAACCCTAAACCCTAAACCTTGAGGTGGACTGCCTATACCAGCGCTTCGCGGGGCTGACGACCCCCTACAGGCACCGAAGAGCCGACGCGGTCTCGGGGATTTCGGGTTCGGGGGTTGAGGATGCTTGGGGTTTGGGGCTTGGGGTTTTGGGGTTTTAGGGTTTTAGGGTCTTAGGGGTTTAGGGTTGTTTGGTTTTTTGGGTTTTGGGGTTTTGGGGTTTTGGGGTTTTAGGGTTTTAGGGTTGTAGGGTTGTAGGGTTGTTTAGGGTTTTAGGGTTGTAGGGTGTTAGGGTTTTAGGGTTTCGGGGGGTTCTTAGGGTTCTCAGGGTTCTTAGGGTTTTCAGGGTTCTTAGGGTTCGCAGATGGAGGGTTTAAGATTCAGGTTTGGGGTCTAGGGTTTAGAGTTTAGGGTTGAGGGTCTAGGGTCTGGGGTTCTGGGTTTTCAGGGTTGAGGATTGAGCTTTAACCTGGAAGAAGTGTGCCCTGAAGATGAAGCCGAAGGTCTCATGATTAGAGTTGCACCAGCGTACAACATTTGCAAGTATCTTCATGGCCCATGGAATGCGAATAAACAATTGCTGCCTTTTCCAGCCTTATCTTGTTGAAATAGTTTACTATTAAGGCGTGTGTGAGCGAGCGAACAGAGGTCCTTATAAGCAGAGCCGTGAGTCGAATGAACAGAGCATAACAGAGGATGTAGGAGGGAGAAGTTGAATAGCGACTCAAGATACTGACCTCAAAATTCAGGTCTTTTCCTCCAAGCGTGGGTTTTGTGCGGTTGGCCTGCGAACGGAAAATGAGCGCAAGTTCCACGGGGCGTACGGTTGCCTGCAAGCTTGTAAAGACCGTCTAGAAGGTAGTGAACAGGTTATTGTGTGCTCGAAGAATGCCATGTGGTGACTTCTCTAAAACATGGCGCCTCTTGGGGTCTCTATTACAAGGCGGCCCCGACAATTCAGGGTACCCATAAAGGCGCCGTCATTCTGAGAACAGGCCATGTGGTGCGCGCACGGTTGGGACAGCGAGTTTCTTGTTGGAATTCTACTTGGAGGGGTTTAGGGTTTAGGGTTTAGGGTTTAGGGTTTAGGGTTTAGGGTTTAGGGTTTAGGGTTTAGGCTTTCGGGTTTAGGGTTTAGGATTTAGGATTTAGGGTTTAGGGTTTAGGGGTACTTAGAACCCCCAACTAGCAGTCTACTTATGACCTACTTAGAGGACTTGTAGGGGCTCATAAGTCCCGTAGGGGCTCATAAGTCGCATAGTTAGGAGTTCTCAGTGCCCATGAACCTCCAGGGAGCATGGATTCTGGCTGTCCAGATTCCTTCAGGTATGGTCTTTTCCCTTAAAAACCCTAAACCCCAAACCTAAACCCTAAACCCCAAACCCCAAACCCTAAACCCTAAAACCCTCTGGGACCTCCGGGCCAGGTGGTTTTGCTGCTGCTGCCACCGGAGGCGGAAGCAGAGCCTCGGCGACGAGGCGTGGGCTGGGCAGGGAGTGGATCTTAAAGCTTCACAAAAGCTCCAGCTAACTAAACCCTAAACCCTAAACCCTAAACCCTAAACCCTGAACCCTAGGGTGCATAAGGTGCTTCTATGGGGTTGTTACCCAAGGGTTTTTGCCGGATTTAGAGGGGTTCTCTGCCCCCGCCCCATGCCTTG
Organism: Symbiodinium natans; assembly: GCA_905221605.1. Classification (NCBI taxonomy): domain Eukaryota; class Dinophyceae; order Suessiales; family Symbiodiniaceae; genus Symbiodinium; species Symbiodinium natans. The sequence goes on from CAJNDS010000424.1 coordinate 587,414, forward strand.
AAGCCCTCTTCGAGCCACGTCCTAGGCCCATGAGCCCCTTTGAACCTGAGAGGGTTTAGGGTTTAGGGTTCAGGAATTTAGGGTTTAGGGCTTGGGGTTTAGGGTTTAGGATTTTAAGGTTTAGGGTTCAGGGTTTGGGGTTGAGGGTACCACCCCTCAGGTATGGGGGGGGAGGTTCCGAAACTCGGGTCTACCTTACTGGGGTACTTGTTCCAAGGGCTTCCTTGTATGTTGGGGTCTCTACGCTTGGGGCCCCGTATTATTGTGAACTCCAATATCTTCAGGGAACCCCAAACCCTAAACCCTAAACCCCAAACCCCAAACCCTAAGCCCAAAAGCCTTAACCCAAAGAAGCCGTGAGCAAAGTCCACAGGAGGCCGATGATCCCGACCGCCACGTGTTGGAGCCGCTCAGGGGAGATGGCGAGCCTCTGCGACACAACCTGGGGTTTAGGGTTTAGAGTTTAAGGTTTAGGGCTAGGGTTTAGGGTTTGAGGTTCAGGGTTGAGGGTTGAGGGTTGAGGGTTTTCGGGGTTCAGGGGTTTCCGGGGTGAAGGGCTTTGGACCAAGGTTCATAAGAATTTAGGTTCCGGTCTGTGCTGTGGTTCTGTGCAAGAATCCTTTCCAGTCTTCCATAGCCAGTGGCCTGTTGGGGTTTGAGTGCTCAGATACCCGGGACTTACCTACAGTTTATAGTAGTAACTACCCTTAAATCATAGGCATGACCCAAAAAGAACGGTAGGTCAAGAGGGGTCCCAGGTAGATTTTGGGCGTGCTGCTGTCTGAGGATGACGATCCCATCTGTGAGGGCGCAGCACGCTGCGCCTCTGTGAGCATTGCGACGCTCGGCCTGCAACTGAGGGTAGAACAGCGTGGCCATGTTGGCCCACCCCAAGACCCATATCAATGTGTACATGTGCATGGGCAGAATGATGTCTTCAAGGAGAAGGCCCGAAAGCAGCGAGAATGTACATAAAACGCCTAAGCCCTCACCAAAGCCTAACACAGAAGGCCGGAATCCCCCATTTCTACACCCTTGTAGTGGTACTTGTCAATGCAGACCCCCACTCCCTCTGACCTTCCTCCAAGGATTTGTCTGATCCTCTTAGCTCCGCCCTCAGGACCTGCTGTGCTTTGAGGGGGGCTTCAGCCTCAAACTCCCAAATTCTGAAAACCCGGCCCTAAATAAGAGCCCCAAACAAGTGATTTCGATCCCGCCCAAAAAACAAGAAAGCCCCCAAAACCCTAAACCCTAAACCCCCCCTTCCACCCCCCCAGAGCAAAAACCGCACGAGACTGAAGCCTTAAAGCCCATCAACCCTCAACCCTAAACCCTAAACACAAAAAAACTAAACCCTAAACCCTAAGCCCTAAACCCCAAACCCCAAACCCCAAACTCCGAAACCCTAAACCCTAAACCCTAAACCCTGACCCCTAAACCCTAAACCCTAAACCCTAAACCCTAAACCCTAAACCCTAAACCCTAAACCCTAAACCCTGCCCAGATTGTGATGCTCCTCGCCGGCTCCCTGCTCGCTGGAGCACTCCACCTCCGCGAGAGTCCCCGCCTCGGAGAAGGTTTAGGGTTTAGGCTCTTGGCTTAGGGTTTAGGGTTTAGGGTTTACGGTTCAGGGTTCAGGGTTTAGGGTTTAGGTTTTAGGATGTAGGGGGTTTGCCTGGGTCTCCGTTTAGGGTTTTAGGTCTTGGGCTTAGGATTTTTTGGCTTATACCCATTGCTCATGGGGGGTTATAACCTACTAGTTGGTACGGTTTGGGAGTCACCGTATAGTTTAAGGTTTGAGGTCTTGGGTTCTTTTAGGGTGTGTGGCGGGATGGCTTAGGGCTTCAGTGGCTGAGGACAGGGCTCGAGTTTGAGCGCCTGATGTCTTGGAAACCCTAAACCCTAAACCCTAAACCCTACCTAGAACGTCAACATTCCTCGGATTGGAGACTGCTGGGCTGTTGCCATGTTTGGAAGGCCGCTGTCAGCAACGCCCTCAAGGCTTCTATAGAGATGAGGGACCTTGCGCCAAACTTTTGCGGGGCTCAGGACATTCCTTTGGTAATGAAGTGAGAGTTTCTTCACTGAACCCCTAACGCCTTCTCTGTCCAAACACCGTGAACCTTGACACGTAATATGGGAGTCGGAACAAGTACTAGTAGTATTCCCTTATTGTCCCTATATACTTATACTACAGCAATTCAATAACCCCCCAAAACCCTGGTCTGATTATGAAGGCCCCTATCGTAGTCCGTCAGGCTGGCAGAGCTACTCATCGGGTGCTGAGAACCTCGTGGATTGGCTTCAATCCACCACAAGGCGCAGCTCAACGATTATAGCCTGGGGTGCTCCCCCCTTATACTAACAGTCCTTAAGAGGGATTTCAGTAGGGGAGCACTAGAATCCCTAGGACTGTTAGTATAAGGGGGAACATCCCAAAGTGTAGCAGCTTCCTGCGTCTGTCAGAGCCCTAACAACGCCCCCAAGCCCTGATTGCACAAGTTGCCAGGAACCTCTCCCTCAGGCTTCGCTTGAGTGAAGACGCGGATGTTCGCTTGAATGGGACTCTAGCCTCAGTTAAGGGTGAAGGGTTTCGGGGGGGGGGGGGGGGCGGGGCTGGGCTACCCCTAAACCCTAAACCCTAAACCCTAAACCCTAAACCCTAAACCCTAAACCCTAAACCCTAAACCCTAAAAGGGGGCAAGGTTGAAAGCTGAGGTTCTATACATCCATGCTGGATAAGGGCCAGAAGATTGTGTCGGGCGTGGTCGAGTCAATCATTGCCGAGGTCTCCTCGTGGCTTTGCTGTGATTGCGTCAAGGTAAGCTTGTCGTGGTTGTATGATGCATGGAGGGTTTAGGGTTTAGGGTTTAGGGTTTAGGGTTTAGGGTTTAGGGTTTCTGGCCGAGTCGTGCTTTACCAGTGAATCTGCCAAGGTGCGTGGTGACTTTGATCATCATCTTACTGTATGTGATATTTGGATTGCTGTACCCCTTGCCAATCGGTGGCAAGGTAAGCAATCTGGCTGCTTGCTGGCAGTTCCAGCGGTGAGATCCTGCGACTAATCATGGGGTCAGCCAGTTACAGTGCCGGTGAAAGCTCTAATCAGACCAGGTTCGCAGCTATCTGTGGAAGAAGACGTTTGTCTCGCTGTTGTATGGCTTCTCCGTCCGGTCCTCATGGTGCAGCGTAGCGCAAGGCGGACAGCACCTAGCCAGCAAGGTCTCGGCGCTGTTCTTGCTCTTGGACAACGATCTTGCCGCTGGCTTTAGTTAGCAACATGACAGCTGCCACACACACATGGGGGGTTTAGGAAAGTAAGGGACCCCTAGCATGGGCATGGACCCCCACATAGTAGGATCCCCTTACAAAATAGAAGGACCCCAAATGTGGTACCCAGAATGTCGTGAACCTCCACATGCATGCGCACCGGCTGCTTGGATGTCACACTTAGACGCAGAGTCTTAGAGGCCATCTTCTTCGGCATTGTTTCGTTTTTCTTCAACTACGTGCCAGAAGTCGGTTGGCACCCCAGTCCAGGGTCCAGCAGCTCCTGTGACAGTCGAACAGCCTGAAGGGTTCGGACTCTCAAGTCGTGAGTGGCCGTTGCAGGCACAATTATCGCCATTATCATTCCGATGCCTGTGACTAGGACCGCGAGTGGTACCCTTTTCCTTTTCTTCCGGCAGGTTGGTACCTTGAGCAACGCCCAGCAAATGAAAAGGCTTCCCGAGTTTATTCCTGGCTCCGAGCTTTCTGGGAAACCTAGGTGATTCTCTTGGATGGTCGGCTACTGTCACCCACCGCCACGCCACCTTCCGGGCACCATTAGTCTTGTGGATTTGCGCTGCGGGACACGCAGGGCACGCATGGAGGAGGGTGATCCCTGAGGGCCGCATGAAACCTGAAATAGGGTTTGCGGCCCATACAGTATACTCTAAGCATCGATTTGCGTAGCCCAGGGTATCTGATCCGTCGTCGCGTAGGATGCTCCCAAGTCAGGGTTCATTTGGTCCCCGCGGATCTTGATGATCTGAGGCTGGTGAAGGCCACAATTGGACAGCTGGTCTTGAGCTGAAGAAGCAGACCTGGCAACCCTCAGCTGTCACTCCTCACCCAAGTCAGATTCCACCGAAGGTCCTCAAGGTTGTGTTCAACAACATCATTGAGACGAGCCTCATCCAGAGCGACAGAGACATGAAGATACACCCAGAGATCTGGCTGAGATTCAGACTCCAGATCTATAGGGGCCCGAATAATTAGAAAGTTTTGGGGGGTTAGTATAGTATAATTACGCACAGCACGTGAGGTTTGCCGCCGCGCGTTGTTTTTCATTGGTTTTTGTGGGACGGGAGGCACCTCATGATGGTCAATTTTATTGGATGTTTTTTTGGCGTTGCGCTGCCGCTATGGGTTTATGCTGATTTTTTAAGCAAGTCCTGGTGTTGTTTGACGCCACGTTTGCCGTCAGGCAGCATTTACATGGCTGGCTGCCTGATGTGTGTGCGCGCGCGGCAAACACTGTTATTTGCGATGTTTTCATGCACTTCTGCCAAGACAACCTCTGCAGCTGTGTTTTTTGGAGGCTTGCATTTCCGAGAACGCATTTGCCAAATTTCCGGACTTTCACGATTTTTGTGGGACGTGTTTTGGGCATGGTCGCGACAGGCTGGACGCTTGTGACAGATTTTCTTGTTCCACATCCTTGTGCAGTATGTTGTACAAAGAGACGAAAACGCTGCAAATACCAGTGTTTTGGGCATGCATGCAATATGAATGACGTTCTTAACCCCCCCCCCCCCCCAACCCCCCCCCTCTCCCCCCGCCCCCCCGCCCCCCCCCCCCCCCCCCCTCCACCCCACCCCCCCCCCCCCCCCTACCCTCCACCCCACCCCCCCCCCCCCCCCCACCCCAAAGTTACCCCCCCCCCCCCCCACCCCAAAGTTACAGCCGTAGCTGACGGCAAACCTGGCGTGCTGCGGGTATCATTACAAAGGGATCACAAGGGAATACGCTTAGTAATTATTCCGACCCCTATAGTAGGTTCAGGGTAATTAGGGTTTACAGGGTTTAGGGTTTAGGGCTACTCTACCCCACCTAGGCAGAGATTCTCAGTAAGAGCACGGTTCAAAAACGGATGGACTCTAGATCTGAGGATGCCAGGGGAACAGGGCTTAGGGTTTAGGGTTTAGGGCATCAGGATTAGGGTTTAGGGTTTAGGGTTTAGGGTTTAGGGTTTAGGGTTTAGGGTTTAGGGTATCAGGTCTGGGAATCTTGCATGGCATGTGAATGTCCGCGAAAGATCTGTCAAGAGAGGCGTGCAGGGAAATAGTGTTTGGGCAGAGGTCTTCACCTAAGATATGCACGTTTACTGTAGGCCCTTATTCACTTTCCTTGGGTTTAGGTTGCCTTACAGGCCCCTTCAAACCAACAGGGGCACCCTTTTAAATTCCTAGGTTACTCTCGGGTCTAGCCGAAGATATTCATGTTCATGTCTTGAACTTGCTGGCTGTCTTCCAAATATCCTTGCACCGTGACCAGTCTGTGCCCACACCTCCTCTAGACCGGTCAAGTTGTGGTTGTTTTGCGTTAAAGGGCCCTGTGCTTAGGAAGTGGTCGAAGCCTTAAATCCTAAACCCCTAACCCTAAACCCAAAACCCTAAACCCCCAAACCCCCTAAACCCTAAACCCCCAAACCCCGAAACACTAATCCCCTACACCCTCAGTCCTTGAGGTCTGGGTCTTGCTGACCATCAACTACTTCGGCTTCATCTGGGGCCCGGCAGGTACTCAGCTTGAACCAGACATTAGGGGCCTGTCAAGGAATTCTTCGTGGTTTACGGTTTAGGGTTTAGGGTTTAGGCTTCGGCGTTTAGGGTTTAGTTCTTCGGGTCGTTCGGGCTTGAGGTTTCCAAGTCACCAAATGGCCACCCACCAAAGCAGGATGCCCCGTTTTGTTCGTCATGCGATGGGAGTACAGTGCCTGTTTGTGAAATCTACACCGTGCCGCGAGCAACTTAAGGTATGATGATCGGGGTGCCGATCTTGTCAGTCCTGATGCTTGGCACGCAGAAGCTTGCAGTTATTGTCCCGGATGTCCTCGTTTGACAGCTAACGTTCCGATCCGAAAAGCTGCCGAAGCAAGGACGTGTGACGTGAACACTCTTTTGCTGTGGGCTCCTGTAAGCATAACAAAAACGCTAAACCCGAAACCCTAAACCATTGGAGGTTGTTGCTGTTGGTTTGGGCTTCGGGTGTTTCAGGGGCTCCTTATGCCACTCACGTCGAGGAAAGGGGCGGCGGTCTCTGCGGTAGAGCTGACAGAAACGAAGGACGATGTGGCAAAGGCCGAGTGTATTGGAGACGTCACAGTATGGCACCATTGGACAAGACTCAAAGACTCTGCAGAATCTGCAAAGCAGTGTTTTCCTACCTTTGGCACTCACTCATTGGCTTTCAGCATCAATACGGGCATGCTGGTGGCGTGTTATCAGGCAACAGCATGGCAGGGACGCACGTGGCATTCGCAACTATCTGCGAAAACATCGAACAGTAGCCCTATCCCTCTAAACCTTATAGGTCCAAACTCTCTAAGAGCTTGGCCAAGCTTTCAACTAGACCCCAAACCCCCGACCCCCAACCCCGAACCCCCCGAACCCCCCCAACCCCCCCCCCCCCCCACCCCAAACCTCCAAACCCCCAAACTCCCAAACTCCCAAACTCCCAAGCCCCAAACTCCGGAACCCCAAACCCTAAACCCTAAACCCTAAACCCCAAACCTTAAACCCCAAACCCCAAACCTTAACCCTAAACCCTAAACCCCAAACCTTAAACCCCCTTGGCAGGCCTGGGCTGAGTCCTTCTTGGCTTGCTTGGAGGGCCGTCCACAGAAAGCACGCTGCTGGCTTAGCTTCTGCCCCCCTCTCCTCCGGCTGATGATGAGCACTTCGTGTGGTAGGCCTTTGGGGTTTAGGGTTTAGGGTTTAGGGTTTAGGGTTTAGGGTTTAGGGTTTAGGGTTTAGGGTTTAGGGGGGCCTTTGGGGTTGGCCTACTCTTGCTTAGTTGGTTCTGGGCGCCGCACTTATGTGGAACTGAAGGCTCAGTAGAAGGAGAGGTTTCTGTCAGCCTTGCCTGTCTGTTTGTGTGCACGAGTGGCTGCATTGCGCGTAAACCCTGAGCCTTAAACCCCAAACCTTAAACCCTTCACCCTAAACCCTAAACCCTGAACCCTAAACCCTAAACCCTCCCAGATCCTATCCCGGCTTTCAGGCGAGAAGTTCGACATTGTGTTTGATGCTGCCGTGGAGTGGCAGGCATCCCTTCAGGACGGGCTCTTCCTGGACGTGCTGCACAAATTAGGGTTTAGGGTTTAGGGTTTAGGGTTTAGGGTTTAGGGTTTAGGGTTTTGGGGTTTAGGGTTTAGGGTTTAGGGTTTAGGGTTTAGGGTTTAGGGTCGTTGTAAATTAGGGTCCCTTCGGGGGTCCTTTCTAGAAGGGCTTCTATTCCATAAAGGTTTGCTCAAAAGTGAATCCTGGTTTATACCAACCCCTGGCAATGAAACCCTAAACCTTAAACCTTAAACCCTAAACCCTAAACCCTAAAAGCCAGGTATCAGGAGCTGCTGCCGGTCCGAGGGACAGCGTGCTGACCGCGTGATGTTGTGCTAAAACAGTGCGACTGCTGCGCTTGCGCAGGGCATGCCCAGCTTGCTCTCGTACTTGAGACGAGGGGCGTCATTGTCTAACATCATAGCAATTTCAACATAGCCGTACGGCAGCTCAACGGTATGGGATCAAACACGGTGAGCCTGTAACAGTATGGCAATTAAATAGTATATATCAACACAACGATACTTAAAGCAAACCGAATTAGATCAATTGAACGAGCGATCGATATGGCAACATCACGCTTTTGCAACCATGACAGCAGAATTACACACAGCACTACGTTTTATCAAATTTTCTCAACATGCCCTCGTGCACATAGTCTTCTGTAACTCTGCGGTCGGTTCCGGCGTCTTGCGCTCTCCCAATTTCCTTCTTCGCCGGACCTTGCAGTTCCCTCCAAACCCGAAACCCTAAACCCGAAACCCTTCTGAACCCTGAACGATGAACCCTAAAGCCTAAACCCTAAACCCCAAACCATAACCCTAAACCCTAAACCCTAAACCCCAAACCCTAAACCCTAAACCCTAACCTCCGAGGCTCGGGACATCTAGCCCCTCGCGTGGTCAAGATGTGCCTGCGAGGCCTCGGTGCTTTGAGAGGGGGGTTCAGGGTCTAGGGTCTACTGTCTAGGGTTTAGGGTTTGGGTCAGGGTTTAGGGTTATGGGGTTTATTAGGTTTATAGGGTTTATAGGGTTTATAGGGTTGATGGGGTTCATAGGGTTGATAGCGTTGATAGGGTTGATAGGGTTTAGGGGCTGGGGTTTGGGGTTTGGGGTTTAAGGTTTGGGGTTTCGGGTTTCAGCGTGTCGCTGTCCTTCTGCCTACAAGTAGCTTAAAGTATGGGGTTCCGGGTTTTGGGTTGAGGTAGTCTAACAGTAAAACGCGACCTTCTAAGTTGCACATGAACTCCCAAGCAACGTGGACTTCTGTTTGTGGTAGAGGGCTTTGCAGGTGATGAGATGAGGGTAAGCATGTGCCACTCTTCTAGATCCTCCCCTTCAGACATTCTCAAACTCCTAAACCCTAAACCCTAAACCCTAAACCCTAAACCCTAAACCCTAAAGCCTTCTCAAGATGGTGCTGTGATCATGGCTTCCCGGCCGCACGTGCTACTCGTACGGGGACAGCAAGAGACCCATCCCTAAATGGCACCCTCCCACCCGGTGAAGCCCGCACCGTGCCTTTAGGGTTTAGTTTAGGGTTTAGGGTTTAGGGTTTAGGGTTTAGGGTTTAGGGTTTAGGGTTTAGGGTTTAGGGCTTCAGCATCTCTTTCTGCCTAGACCAGGATGGGCCCTTAGGCTTCCTACTCCCCATCATCGACCCTAAAAAGAGAGGTCCTAGGGCAGAAGACCCCATCCTGCAAAACCCACAGTTTAGGGCCCTTTTTTTCGGGTTTATCGGGCATAGCAGCCCATCCTGCCAAGGCCACAGGTTTAGGGTTTAGGGTTTAGGGTTTAGGGTGTAGGGTGTAGGGTGTAGGGTGTAGGGTGTAGGGTTGAGGGTTAGGCGCTGAGTGCCGAGAAAGGCTGGCTGGGCCAGAAAATGCGGTGCCGTGTTCCCGGCCACAAGCTGCAGGATGCCCAGTGGGTTTAGGGTTCAGGGTTTAGGGTTTAGGGTTCCGATTCGACATGTTTAGGGTGCAGGGTTCTCGGTTTAGGGGCTTTATTTAGGATACACCTTGGCGGACGCGTCACATTCTGCAGCTTGCCTCGAGCTCCAATGTATATAAGTCCCATGTCTTTCCGGTACCCCAAAGGAACTACACACTTTCGGGGGTCTATGTAGGCTGCTTGGTCTTAGGAGGGGTGAGGGAGGCCGTTCCAAGGGGACCCCTTCTCAACCCTTTTTCTAGTGCTATTAAGGAGGGACCCTATTGAGAGGCTCTATATCCCCAAAAGGTCCCCTAATCCTACCTCCTACTTAGGAAGTAGTTCGTGGGACCGATGAGCCATCCCAGACAGTGAAGTCATGATAGTCATGCACCAAGTTTGGTGAAGACGCGGATGTCGAGAAAGCGATGCTTTTGGACGCTGGCTCAGCTTCCATGATACAGCAGGCACCAAGCACAGGCTAAACCCTGAACCCTAAACCCCTCACCCTAAACCATCCCGAAATCCTGAACCCCTAAGCCCTAAGCCCTACACGGATTGTTGCTTTGGGCAACATTACCAACACCAGGAAGCTTGACCTGTCATGTCCTGAGACCGCCACCATTTTAAGTCGGTCCCAGGCGCTGTGGGCTTGGTGTTTGCTGTTTTTCTTTTTGTCGGGGTTTAGGGTTTAGGGGTTTTAGGGTTTGTTCGTTTTATTGAGTTTTTGTGGGTTTATACACGCTTTTTCGAGTTTCGACTCAAGGTCCTTGACCAAACACCGGTAAGGCAGAGGACCTCGCGACCCAAACACCGAAAGCTGGGTAATAAATAGGGGTCGGAATAATTACTAATAATATTCCGTTGCGGTCCCTTTCTAATTCTACGATACAGTAGACTCCAGAAAGTTGGAACATGGTTTAAGGATGATTTGAGCTGGGATTCCCTTTAGTATACCTTTAGGACCTTTTGGGGTATGGGTATAAGGATGTTCCAACTTTCTGGGGTTTACTGTAACACCCCCCCCCCCCAAAAAAAAAAAAAAAAAGGAAAAGAACAATATTATATATATATATATATATATAATATATATATTCCAATTATTCAGGCCCCTTTATTAGGCAGAGGACCCCGAGACCGTAACACCAAAAGCTGAGTAGGCAGAGGCCGCGACCGTAACACCAAACACTCGGTAGACAAAATCGCGGTGAGCTCCACAAAGCCTCGAAGCCCTGCCAGGGTCTAGGGTGTAGTGTTTAGGGCTTAGAGTTTAGTGTCCCAAAGCCCAAAACCCTAAGAGCACCAAAGAACAGGGTTTAGGGTTTAGGGTTTAGGGTTTAGGGTTTAGAGTTTAGGGTTTAGGGTTTAGGGTTTAGGGTTTAGGGTTTAGGGTTTAGGGTTTAGGGTACCCCAAATCCCAACACCTCCCGGGATCTCCAGACCGACGAGTTTACGCCTCAAAGCCGGGCCTAGAGCTTGCACGGGGTTTAGGGTTTAGGGGTTAGGGGGTTTAGGGTTTACAGAGTTTAGGGTTTCGGGTTTAGGGAGAAACCCTCATCCCGGGAGCCCATTGCTGAAATTCGGTCACAGACTCGATTGGTATTTTCGCAGCTCCGTTGAACCCTCAACCCGGCCGCCCAAAACCTGAAGCCCCCTTCTCCTCCACACGAAACCCCCTAAACCCTAAACCCTAAACCCTAAACCCCAAAGCCCAAACAGGGTGGGCGCATCACCCAGGCCGCAGTTACCGGCTTGCGAGAGGCCGCCGAGGTGCCAGTTTTGGAGTTTGGGTCTTTTTGTCTCGGTTTAGGGTTTAGGGTTTAGGGCTTAGGGTTTAGGGTCTAGGGTCTAGGGTCTAGGGTCTAGGGTTTAGGGTTTAGGGTTTAGGGTTTAGGGTTTCTCCTTGTTGACTTTAATTTTACATTTTTGTTATTATCTTGAAGTCCCAATAAGGATGAAAAGTCATAATTTGTAATATAACCTCAACAAGGACCCAGGTTTAGGGTTGAGGGTTTAGGGCTCTCTTATTCAGTCTAAAGGTGCGGCAGAGCCATCTACGGTGCTCCATCGTGCGGATGCACCTGAGAAGGGGCCGAAGAAGTCCACCATCCTAAGCAAACAAGGCCACAGGTCCTGAATGCCTGGGCTTGACCCTGCAAGCCTCTGAGCGCTTTAGGGTTTAGGGTTTAGGGTTTAGGCCTTGGGGTTTAGGGTTTAGGCTTTAGGGTTTAGGGTGATCGAAGCCCCTGCCCAAGCCCGACAAGGCTGCCGTGCGAAGAGCCGAGATTGCCGAGGCGAGGCATTACCTGCGGGGTTTGGGGGTTGCACTTGGAAGCTTATAAACGGGGCACCTGCTTCCCTCATTCCCTGCTATGGAACCTAAACATCATGGTTCCGATGTCCAAAGAAGGACTGTTCGCAAATTCGTGTTTAGGGCACAGGGGCTACTTCCAGCTTTTGGCAAAGAGTCGGGTGTAAGAGGTGGAAGTTGATACACAAACGCAAAGCCAATAAATCCAGGTGCTTGGTGAGCTGGGGCGACCTGACGGCCCAGGAACACCGAGTAAGCAGGTTAGAGAACCCTAAACCCTAAACCCTATACCCTAAACCCTATAAACCCCATAAACCCCATAAACCCTATAAACCCTAAACCTGAGGTACGAGGGGTATGAGGGGGGGAGGCATTCTATATCAGGGCCCGGGTTGTATCGGGACAGTTGCTTCAGGCAGCTTGCCTGGCCCCGCTGAAGCAGGCGATGGAGGCAGTTGCCAGGGAAAGATCTACTGAGGTAAAAGTCTCCAGTATTCAAGGCATGAATGCCTCTACTTGGAGGTTCATGGTACTTATTAACAAATTATAACTGTACTTGTGAGTGTACTTATCACCATATTAGGGCACTTAAGGGGCTTATAAGTGGGTTATAAGTACAGTTATAATTGGTTAGTAAGTACCATGAACCTCCAAGTACCCTACCCGGATCCCTGCAGGCTCATCTGAGGGAATGCAGGGAGCACCTGGTCCTCGAGCTGCGCACAGCCTTGCAACGGGAAGTGTTTGAGGCGTGCCCCAGTGGGACTTCTTGCAAGGAGGTCGAGGGTGAAGTGCATACTCGAAATGTCATGGAGAGGTATGTGTAGGGTTAGAAGTATGGTAACTGCACCTATCTCGGGTACTTATAGCCATACATATAGCTACCCATGAACCGCCAAGCATTCTTTAAAGCTTAGGCAATCATTCAGGTGTTCGTGCTCGACGCTTGCGTTCTTCAGCTATGCCTATGGGTTCTAGGGTTGAACACTTCGGGGGTCCGTTTGGCTTATACTATGGGGGTCGGAATAATTACGAACAGTAATTATTCCCTTAATGTTCCTTTAGAATTATACTACAGAACCCCCCCCCCCCCCCAAAAAAAAAAAAAAAAAAAAATCCTGTTGTATTCATTAAGGCCTCTATAGTAGGCCTAAACCCTAAACCCTAAATCCCACACCCTAAACCCGAAACCCTAAACCCTCAACTCTAAATCCTACACCTATTCTAATTACATATTCGGGTGCCTGGATGCCAGAGGCCACCGCCGAGCTGAAGGCTACTGCCCGAGAGCTGCGCACGATGTGCGCCGACCTCAGATGGTCTCTACGTCATGGTTCCGCTTCGGGGGTTTAGGGTTTAGGGTTTAGGGTTTAGGGTTTGGGGCTTGTGGTTGGAGTTTAGGGTTTAGGGTGAAAAAGGACTCTAACTTTTCGGAAGTGGCCAGGTAGCTTTCTGCTGCGTCAGCGAAGGGTTCTTGACATGAAGCACATCCACCCCGACTAGTCGAGCTGTTAAGAGCGCCACATGTTTCCCCAATGCTTAACCCAGTTTTCGGTGGAGCGGGGGTGGGGGGGAGAAGGAGACTCGACGTTCGGAGGGACAGTTGGGTCCTGCAAGTCTCGTGCATGAAGCTTGTCCCAGACAAACCAACACTATACATTCTTCTATAGATATTCTCACTAACTCACACCTCAAACTAGCCACATCACTTGAACCCTAAGACAACCAGGGTAAGACATTGCAATGTTGTACATCTTCCCTTATTCGGCTTAAGAGTACCTTATTGGGGAATACTTTCAGAGGGTTGCCTAGAAACCCCAAACCCTAAACCCTAAACCCTAAACCCTAAACCCTAAACCCTAAACCCTAAACCCTAAACCCTAAATCCTAAACCCAACCGCTGAGGCTGGCCGGCGAACCCCCCGGCCAACGAAGTGCCTGCCGGGGCGCTGCAGCCCCTGCCTGGCCCTCAAGCCTCAGCATTTTGAAAAGCAAAAGCAAAAACGTAATCATAAGTTTCAGAAAGCCGGAAACTCAAGAAAACGTGTAGTTGATTGTTTGTCTATGATTGCATTGTATGTTGTGTGTGCATGGTCAGTGTGAGAGGGGGGGGGGGCATGTTGTAGGGCTGTCTACATCACTCGGCCCTCAGCTACTATGAGCCTGCAAGCCTTAGCTTTGTCTTCGCAAACCGGCCGGACTCTATACATGCGAACCGGCGTCATACTCCAGCCCTCTGCATCTACTGGTAGGAGGTTTTTCAGGCATGGGGATGACTAAGGGGCAGTAGAACTAAACCCTAAACCCCAAACCCTTATTATCCCTATTACGAACTTTTGGGGGTTGAGCCGTTCCCGTCGCCGATTTGCGAGCCCGAGGTTTACGCCGCACTGCTCTCCTTCAAAGGCAGGGGGGGGGGGGGGGGGGGGGGCGCCTGCATGGCATGAACACCCTCCCACCACGGCAGGTGAGCAACGTTAAACCCCTAAACCCTTTAAACCCTTTAAACCCTTTAAGCCCTTTAATCCCTTTAAACCCTTTAGACCCTTTAAACCCTTTAAACCCTTTAAACTCTTTAAACCCTTAAAACCCTTTAAACCCTTAAAACCCTTCAAACCCTTTAAACCCTTCAAACCCTTCAAACCCTTTAAACACTTTAAACCCTTTAAACCCTAAACCCTAAACCTACTCGGATTTTCTGGTTCAGGGTGCAGGGCTTACCAGGCTTGAGGACTGCTTGGGGTTAGCCCTACACATGTCCTAAACCCACCCCTGAAAACCTAAAGCCTCAACCCTGAGGACCAACCACCCGAAACCCTAACCCTAAACCCTAACCCTAACCCTAAACCCTAAAACCCTAAACCCTAACCCTAAACCCCAAACCCCACCACCCCAAGCCAGACCGGCCTCCACCCGCGTGTAGACGAAGACTTCTCCCGGTTCACCTGCACGCAAAGCCGGCCCCGAATCTTCTTATTCGGTTAGGGTTAGGGTTTAGGGTTTTTAGGGTTTCAGGTAGGGTTAGGGTTTAGGGTTTGAGGGTTTACGGGTTCAGGTTTTTATGGTTTAGGGTTTAAGGTTGTGCAGGGGTTAATGTTCGTTAGGGTTCAGAATAGACGCACGATAGTACGTGGCGGCATGGGTTTTCCATAGGTTTGGGTGTATGTAGGCTTAACCAAACCGTTTCCAACTTCTTGTTCGGGTTCAGATTGCGCGTGGTCTGTAATGATGTGTTGAGGGGGGGGACCTCAACCCGAAGCCTGAAACCCTAAACCCTTGCCACTCATGATAGCGGTGAGGCACAGGTCCTTAACAAGCCCTAAAACCCTAAACCTTAAACCTTAAACCCTAAAACCCTAAACCCCAAAGCCCAAAGCCCTAAGAAGCCCTGAACAGGGATTGTTGTCAGAGGGCCCCCAAACCTTCCCTACAGGAATACCCGGAGATCCCAAAGTCCGAAGGCCATCTTAGCGACGCAGGATGAAGACTGAGATCCGAATCACAAGGTACCCTAAACCCTAAACCCTAACCCTAAACCCTAAACCCATAAACCTAAAACCCTAAACCCTAAACCCTAAACCCTAAACCCAAACCCTAAACCCCTAAGCCGCTTGAGGCCACCAGCATGGCTTTGTGGAACTTGACTAAGGCCCCTGCATCTGTCAGCTCCAGGCGCACAGCGTAGCCAGCGAGGTCCCGTTGTGCTGCGCTGTTTTTCGGGTTTTTTAGGGTTTTGGGTTTTTAGAGTTTTTAGGTGTTTTTTAAAGGGGCTTTTTCGGGTTTTTCGGGTTGTTTTCAGGTTTTCAGGGTTTTAAGGGTTTTAGGGATTACGGTTCTTGGGGTTTTAGGGTTTAGCGTACCTGCAAACAGGTAGCGATGAGCCATGTTGTCTTAGACGATGTTATCTGCAGCATTTTGGTACCGAACCGAGCGTAATCCCACGTTGATTGGTGCCACATTCTGGTCCGACACACACCATGCAACAGCACGTAACACGGCTCTTGTCCAGCTAGTGTCCGATTACCTTTAGGTTTAAGGTTAGGGTTAGGTTTTCGAATCCTCTGGGCACAGCAATGGTGCAGCTCTGGCACGGCAGGCATCCTAACATAGCCACATCAGCGACCATCTCATTGCTATAGTCGAGTGTAAGCGTTCTATTGTACCTGGTGCCCTCTGACCATGCGTTGCCATTGGTTGCCATTTGTGATTGGCCATTCGGCTCCTGCGTCTTTGCTGGGAGCACTTTTTTGGCCGGCCTTCAAGAATGTGAGTCTGGCAGATAGCCAGCGTGGTAGCTACCTGCAGATCCATGGGGCTGACCTTCATGAGACTTGTAGCCCATGGTACCCTTTACCCTGTACTTGGGTTCTGGTTCCCTAAACCCTAAACCCTAAACCCTAAACCTTAAACCCCCAACAAAGGGTGCCCTTTGCTGTAATATGGTTACTGGGAGCTACCAAGGAGAGTTTGCTTCAAGTTGGTACACCGGAGACCAACTTGCAGAACTTTGCCTGGTACCCTACTGATCTCATAATTGCTCGTGGCGCTGCTCGCAGTAATTGCCCGACAGACCTCGCATTCCAAGCTGCCGCCCGTGCAGCGAGAAGAAGCCCGAGGAAAAATATTCGGGCACTTGCTGTTTCCTCCGGGACTTTGCAGGTATTCGGTCTGTATACACATAGCCAAAGGCTGGCTGCCCACGATTCATACGGGTGGGTCTCCTCAAGCCTTTGCCTTCTCACAATTCTTCACTGGTTTCTGAGGGAGTGGACGTACGCACAGCTCCTCTCCTCTTTGACGGCCGACCTTACAAACTCCATCGTGTCCGTGCGAAGCACCAAAGCTCTTTGGCTTCAGCTGTGGATCATAGAGCCTAAGTATGGGGGCCGTTCGCTTAGCTTAGAAGGACCCCCCCCCCCCCCCGCCCTCCCAAAGTACTGTAGCCCCAAAACCCAGAAGACCCCGAGATTCGAGGGCTTTAGGGGGGGATGTTTGGTACATTGTCATTTTCTTGTCTTGCTTTTCCACGGATTCTGTAGGAAACCTGATACAGCACCCTAACAGGGCATCCCAGGGGGCCCTTTATTCTTAGTTTCTAGTAGGGACTGTAGCACCCCCGGTACGTGAAGGTTGAAGTTCAAAGGTCATAAGTGAAGCTAAGGCACCCTAGAGCATGACTCAAAAGTAGGTCCCTTAAAACGGAGCCCTGAGAGGCTCCCCCCAAACCCTAAACCCTACTCCTTCGCTAGGAGCCTGTCAACCTCTGCTCAGGATCTTTCCCTGGTCTACAGCCGGCTCTTCTCGATGTTGGCCTGGCAGATTGCCACGGCACCCCTCTTCCTCATCTTGGCCGCTGGCCTCCGAAAATAATCATTATCATGTTATCATCAGTATATGAAGAATATTATCAGGATTATTACTATTAGTAGTATTGTTACTAATATTCTCACCCTAAACCCTAAGCCCTAAACCCTAAACCTTAAAATAACAACAAAACAAACAAGTCCACAGACCTCAGACTGAGCCAAGATACCTTCGGCATGCAAGCTCGTGCAGTAGGGTTTAGAGTCTAGGCTTTAGGGCTTAGGGTTTACGGTTTCAGCACACAGGTCGAATACATACACGTGTACGGGATCTTGAGGGGTGAGTATCTTGAGGTTAAAGGTCTCGGGAGAGCTCTGAGAGTTTAAGGGCTGGCAGTCCCCAAACCCTCAGAACCTACACCCCCAAAGCTCCCAACCGCGAAAACCCTAAAATTCAATCCTCGGAGCCCCCCTTTAACCCCGGAACCCGCCCTCAAGAACACAAAGCTCCTAACCCTAAACCCGAAACCCTAAACCCGAAACCCTAAACCCGAAACCCTAAACCCGAAACCCTAAACCCTAAACCCTAAACTCCTAAACCCTAAACCCTAAACTCCCAAGCTCAAAACCCCCCTTTCCTGCAAGCAAGGACCCGATGATCCAAGCGATGCGTGGCTGCAAGAACAGTCAACCCAGGGTTTAGGGTTTAGGGTTTAGGGTTCAGGGTTTAGCGTTTAGGGTTTAGGGTTCAGGGTTCAAAGGTTTAGGGTGCAGGGTTCAGGGTTTAGGGTTTAGGGTTTAGGGTTCAGGGTTCAGAGTTCAAAGGTTTAGGGTGCAGGGTTTAGGGTTTAGGGTTCAGGGGTTTAGGGTGCAGGGTTTGGGCGTCTGTAGGGCCGAGGGTGCACCAGGAGATAATGTACAAAACCGACATGCCCTCAACCCTGAACCCTAAACCCTAAACCCTAAACCCTATGAACCCTAAACCCTGAACCGAATCTCAGGTGGTTCGCGTCGTCTCTTCAGAGCCTCTTGGACTGGACCCAGAGAACGGGCCCAGAGTTTGGGTGTAGGGTTTAGGGTTTAGGGTTTAGGGTTTAGGGTTTAGGGTTTAGGAGCCTCAACAACAATTGCAGCACCTTCCCTCTAAGAGTAGTTTCATGGGCCCTGAACATGGTGGTCCGTTACCCTCAATGCGTCTGAAGTATGGGCCCTTAGTTTGTATAGGGTATATACGGGGAAACGTGTAACTACCCATAGATTCCCGAAACCCCGTGCTGCCCTAAACCTGCAGTTTTCCTGATTCCCAATCCAAGGTTACATAACCAACAGGTTTAGGGTTCAGTAGCCTCAACAATCTATTGCAGCTACCCATAGATTCCCGAAACCCAAACCTGCAGTTTTCCTGATTCCAAGGTTACATAACCAACTCGATGCTTCAATCATACATCTCAGGCCCGACATTTCGACAGATCCTGGGGGAATTATGTTGTATAGGCGTGCCTGTCAACAATAAAGTAAAATTTCTTGGAAGTTTAGTAGCATGAAATCTTAATTGAGATTCCAAACTTTTCGGGGCTGGGGTGGGGGGAGTCAGGATGTTGGAGTGTCTTTCAGGAGTCAAGGTTCGTTTGGTTTAGGGCTTTGGGCATTTGGGGTCTCGTTGTCATGTGTTACAGGGTTTCAGGGGTCTTCCAGATGTTTGCTCTGCAGGCTTCGAGTTTTGTAGGGTCTGCAGGGTTCAGACCCTAAACCCCAAACCCCACACCCTAAACCCTAAACCCCAAACCCTAAACGGTCCGCTCCTTCCTGTCCAAGGGGGGGTGTCTCTGTAGGAATGCTTTTGCATCAGGAGGGGCTTAGGGTTTAGGGTTTAGGGTTTAGGGTTTAGGGTTTAGGGTTGCTTATGGCAGACCCCACTTTTTAGGTTTTGGGTTTGTAGGGTTTATAGGGTTTGTAGGGTTTGTAGGGTTTATAGGGTTTATAGGGTTGATAGGGATGATAGGGTTTATAGGGTTTATAGGGTTTGTAGGCTTTATAGGGTTCATAGGGTTTATAGGGTTTGTAGGGTTTGTAGGGTTTATAGGGTGTATAGGTTTTATAGGGTTTATAGGGTTTATAGGGTTTGTAGGGTTTATAGGGTTGATAGGATTTATAGGGTTTGTAGGGTTTATAGGGTTTATGGGGTTTATAGGGTTTTATAGGGTTTAGCGGGCTTATAGGGTTTTTAGGGTGTGTGGGGGGTTTACGGGGTTTACAGGGTCTAGGGATCAGGATTTTTGGTTGATTCTCTTCTGCCCTCCGGCATGTCTACCGGTGGAGCAGGTGGCGGCCAGGCCTACTACAAGTTGAAGATGGATGATGAGGTGCCTAAACCCTAAACCCCAAACCCCTGAACCCTAAACCCTTGGGCCGTTCTTCACCTCTCCTTCCCTGTGTCAGAAGTGCACATTAAGGTGAGTTCTTCAAATTGTTGTGCCTTTTTTGGCCACCTTAGATAAGAGAGGGGCCGCCATTGTAGTAAGGACCCCAAAAGGGACCATATATTAGAGAAGTGACCCTAAACCCTAAACCTAAACCCCAATATAGAGGGCTGTCCACCTCAGCCTTTTTCGCCCTGAGCACGTATAAGGGGGTTTACGACAACAAAAGAGCCTGTAGGATCCCCTTGTAGTAAGGACTTCAGTAGGGTATCCCTAAACCCTAAACCCTACCCTAAACCCTAAACCCTAAACCCCCCCATCAGGACCCCAATAAGGTACCCCTCATTTCAGAATCCCTTATTTCCAACTGAGAAGCGGGACCTCGACAACCCAGATCAGCGCATCAGTGAGTCCGCAGAGCAGCCCCTCGAGAGCACGTGCGTGGATGAATGTGCATAGGGTTTAGGGTTTAGGGTTTAGGGTTTTTAGGGTTTAGGGTTTTAGGGTTTAGGATGTAGGGTTTAGGGTTTAGGGTTTAGGGTTTAGGAGCCTTCACCTCTTCGGCACGGGAAGCCGCTGCCCCCAGGTTTGCCTTCATGATGTATGTCCTCTTCTCCGGCTTCCTGTCGGCTGTGCAACTCTGCTCAACAGCCTCCGAGCCCCAGGGGCGAGTTTAGGGTTTAGGGTTTAGGGTTTAGGGTTTCGGGCGAAGCCCTCAACCCCCTAAGCCATGGTCTCCCCCAAAACTGCCGAGCCCTCACCTTGCAACCCCTATAAACCATAGAGCCCATATGCCCTAAACCCTAAACCCGAAAATCCAAACCCTAAACCCTAAACCCGCCCCCCCCCACCAAAAAAAAAAAAAATAATAAAATAATAATAATAATAATAAAAAAAAAATATATATATATATATATAATAAGAAACTCAAAGCGCCCTAAGGTTCGGGATGCTTGCCTGGGCAGGGGCCAAGCCCCCAGCACACTGTGAATCCTGCGGGTTCTTCGGGTTTAGGGTCTTGGGGTTTAGGGGTTAAGGGTTTTAGGGTTCAGGGTTTAGGGTTTAAGGTTTAGGGTTGAGGGTTTAGGGCAAACCTCATAGAGTTGAGGGTTCGGGGTCTTTGGGTTTAACGCCCCCTTGGGCAGTACGCACCATGCGGAAATGGCATGGGCGGGGGGGGGGGGGGGGGGGCGCATCACAGTCCGATAAACTGCACTTGGAGGTTCATGGTACTTATTAACCAGTTATAACTGTACTTATAACCCACTTATCAGCCCCTTAAGTGCCCTAATATGGTTATAAGTACAGTTATAATTGGTTAATAAATGCCATGAACCTCCAAGCATTGGTGCTGGGTTCCCTGTTCCCCCCCCCCCCCCCCCCCCCGCCGTGAGCTTTCACAGGCCACCACCCAAACCATCGCCTTCTAGGGTTTAGGGCTGCCCGCCTAATTTCCCCTAAATTCCCACCATCAAGAATGTTTCGGAGTTCGATGAAGCCACCTTCAAACACTTCAAGTGGGGTCGAGGGTCTTTTGGGCGCGCAGGGGGTAATTTGGGAGTGCACGCCATGAAAAATGATACGGCCTAAGCAGGCTGGGTGGGGAATTTGGGCTTAAGTTTAGGGACTAGTAGGTACATGCAGGAAGTAGGTATATGTATAAACATAAAAATATATATATATATATATATAACACTATATGAAGCTTTTAAGGGGTTCTAAGAGGCGCCACATAGAGCCCTTACAGGGTCTATATAGGGATATGTCTACATGTCTACGTCCCTCATTCCCCGCTAAGAACCAGTAGGTGGTTTCGGGGGAGGAAGCTCGCGCGCGCGCGCCCGCGAGTGTTTGGAACTTATAGAGTTTGTAAAGGTTTTGGGGATTTTGGTTTATAGGGGGTATCGGTTTGGGGGTTTATAGGGTTTAGGGTGCATTGGTTTGAGGGTTTAAGGTTTGTAGTGTTTGGGGCACGGCAGAGGATTCACGATTGAGGCTTACAGGATTCCCCGTATCAGGAGCCTACAAACGACTACATTCGGGATTGACAAGGGGCATCCCATTCTCCAGTTTTGTAGGTTTTCAGGGAGCTGCAGGGTTCTAAAGTGTCAGGGTTGAGGTTACTCCTTATACGACTTGGCTATAAACCATAGAAAGCTTGAACGTTCAGACGGAGGAGGGGAGCCGAAACAAGAGGGGCCATCATGGGATTTAGGGCTCAAACCCAAAGGTGAGCGTTTCTTCCCGAAGAGTCCTTGGCCATACAACCAGTAGGGCTTGACCAGGTGGGCCATTTGGGCCTTGGTCTTAGGGCTTATAGGGTTTCAGGGTAGATAGGGTTCCGGGTTCATAGGGCTTACAGGTTTGCTAGCGTTTCAAGGTTTTTTAGGGTTTATAGCGCATGCATGGTTTAGAGGGTATGTGGGGTCGATAGGGTTTCGGAACTGGGTAGTTGGGGTGGGGGGTTAGCACCAGGATCCCTTAACCCTGACCTCGAGGTCATGATCCAACTGGGTGGCTACGCCCTCCTTGCAACCTGCATGGGTATGGCATGCTTGCGGCTGGTCCTCTCCATCAGCCTCTCAGCATGGCAGGAAGCAGGAAAGGGGAAGTAGGCAGAAGCCTTTAGGCCCCAAAAGTCTCTCTTCCCCTAAACCCCTAAACCCACTCGTGAACCCAAAGCCCGAAGCAAAACGTCCTAAACCCGATAGTGCATGAGCCTAAATCTCCAATGACCTCCAATCCCACAGCCCAACTTCACCGCGAAGCAGAAGGGTACCCGCAACAACACCACGTAAGGAGGGACGGGCGTGTGGGGTGAGAGTGGGCGGAGGGGGGTTCGGATGCGGATGGAATGCGCCCTCAGCACATGTCTCGCACCAAGGTCTCTTCGGAAACGCCTTAGTGGATGCCTTCAAGGATCAGCTTGAGACAGGCGCCCATGACTTGTGCGACGTGTGTCACGCATGCCTCGGCCATGCGTTGCTGTAAAGCCTCTACTCTCAAGCTCTCGGAATGAACGGCAGGTGCTACTTTCCGTTATTCTCTGGCACGGCTCCGTCTGCTACCCAGCTTGTAGCGGAGCAGCGTCCTAAACCCTATGCTAAGCCCTGACCCTAAACCCTAAACCCTAGAACCCGAACGTGCGTGAACCCCGAGGTGAGCATGCGGAGCCTGTGGCGCTTGCCCACGGAGACCAGGTTGAGGCGCTTCGCTCCAGGCGCCACTTCGAGTCCCACGTCGATGTGCGCGCCTGAGCATCTCAGTGTCACTGCAACAGTTTGTCATTTGGGCGGGGGGGCAACACATTGTCATTGTGCTCATGGTTCGTAGGTTATAGTCGTATCATGATGAGGCTAATGAATTGTTGATCTCAACCTCAATCTTATGTTCTTGTTGCATTCGAGGAACAGTGGCCGATTCCCGGCAAGGGAGTCACATGCCAGTGAAAAGTCTTAGAACGTGACTCCCCCGCATCTTTCGGGGGAGCAGCGCGGGGGAATCACGTGTCAGGATCTCCGGCCCAGAAAAGACCTAGATCCTTTGTTCGTGCGTATCACTTATACCATGGTTGTTCTCTTATCAGTGTTAACATAGTCTCACTTCGGCCATGATTTCGGCCATGACTCTTTACTGTGCCTTCATCTGACTTGTCTTTGCCGTTAAACGGCAGTGTTTTTCGCTGCCGGCAGCAAACCCACCGATTCTTGCACAGCCGCCTAAACCCTAAACCCTCAACCCTAAACCCTAAACCCAGTGCTCATGCATGTCTGCAGGCTTACAGATACAACGCTGCCTGGCTTCGCAAATCATTTTTAGCGTTCACAGTGGGCACTGTGAGGTGAGAAGTCGGAGGGGCCATAGATGCAGACACCCTGAAAATCCCAAACCCGAAGCCCTTAACTCCAACGTGCGGCAGACTTCGAGGCGTTCATCAGCATGCTGTTTACCACCACCCTCGGCATTGTTGACTTCTTTCCCATCGTGCCCTGGCTTCAACCAACTAAACTACTTCTCTAGTTTCATTCACGACCCCCGACCCGAAGCACCCCAAACCCCCAAACCCTAAACCCTAAACCCCAAACCCTAAACCCTAAACCCCAAACCCTAAACCCTAAACCCTTCTAAACTCTTCCAGGTCATCCTCTGGTTGTACCAAGTCCCGCAAATCGAAGCAGGCGGGATCATGGGCCGTCGCAGCCGTCTCAATGGAGGGACGACCGATTTGGGGGCTTCCGAAATTAGGGGTACCTTATTGGCGGCCCCGATTATAAGGTAATCCTACTTACTTTTTGGGGGTGTATGTTAGGGGTCCCCTATTTCGTAAACCCACATTTAGCCTTTCCTTTGTCATGTTGGGGTAACATTTTACATGTATAAGGGTACTTAAGCTCAATCAGGAGTTCGAATCCAATTTTTCAATATCCCAACCATGAACTAGTTTCGTTTTGTTCTGAATTTATTCGCAGGCTATGATTTGGGATGTTCCCCCTTATACTAACAGTCCTTGCCCGGTACCCCTCTTACAATCCCTACTAAGGGCTGTGAGTAGAAGGGGGAACATGCCAAGCCACGTCCCTTGTAGGGTTCTTGGGTACAAAGAAGTCGGCCTCGGGTCCTTATGGCTACCCCCTAAACCCTAAACCCCCGCAACCCCTCCTATTCTGACAAGCTTGAGAAAGAAGCTTCTCGTCCCAGGATACAATTCTCCCCACTTTTAGAATACGAAGACGATTGACCCCCCCCCCCCCCTCCCCTTCCCCCAATAGAAGCTCGAAGCGTGTTTTTAATATTGGGGGGGGGGAGATTGGCTTGAAGGTTTTTGAGGCCCTGAACCCCCCCCCCCCCGCCCCCTTAGGAATGGGGTTTAAAAGGCGGGGTCGGTTTCGGCAGGATTTTCCGGAAGTGTTTTTTTAATATTTGTGTGTGTGTATTTAATACAAGCGGGAAGTGATTATTACATATCCGTAGCTTGGTACAGGCAACTCAGCTCAAGTTCTTTAATCCAAAGCCCGAATACTTAAGCCTTTCCTGAGAGCAGCGACCAGAGCACCCTCGGGACCCTCAGCAGGAGTTCTCAACTTCGGCGACGCTGTGCGGTGCCAAACTGGATACATGCAGGTGGCGAAGGCCACTTACTGACGGTCTGTAGGCTTGTTTAGGGCTTTATCTCTGCCCCCCCATCAGTTAATATTAACACCCCTACCCCCTAATATTAAATCTCCCCCCCATGATAATTGCATAGTAGGTGGCGGGGTAGTTAGTACAGTTAGTATTAGGGGGTGGGGGGGGGGGGGGGGGGGGGGGGGGGGAATATTTAGGGCTTATGGCTCAGGGAATTGAGGAAGTAGGTCATAGGTAAGGTTACCCTTTGTGTAGGACTGAAGCATCGAGTTGGTTCTGCATCGAGTTGGTTCTGCACCTTCGGCATTCGGAGTCCTGTAGATTCAGGTTTAGGGTTTAGGGTTTAGGGTTTAGGGTGCAACCTCAGGTCACAAAATCAGATAGCCAGAACCCTTAAAAACCCCACAAGGCAAAGCAAAACCGAAAACCGAAGCAAAGCAAAACGGAACCTGAACGCAGCACCGGAGGTCATGGACTTCCTTGCGAATTCCTACGCCAAGCTCAAGCAGCTGCAGCTCTCTCTTCGTGGGTTTTTAGAGGTCTTTTGGGGGTTTAGGGTTCAGGGTTTAGTGTTTCTTGAGGTCTTTTGAGGGTTTAGGGTTTATTGAAGCTGTTCAGGGTTCAGGTCCAGAGAAGTTTCGAAGAAAGTTTCGAGGATTTTCAAGGAGTTTCTTTTTTTCCATTTTCTTTGTACTTTAAAGTTACAGGGGCTTGGGGGGGCCCTGACCACCAAACCACCAAATCCCCAAACCCCTAAACCCCCAAACCCCCAAACCCCCAAACCCCCAAACCCCCAAACCCCCAAACCCCTAAACCCCTAAACCCCTAAACCCCTAAACCCCTAAACCCTAAACCCTAAACCTGTCCAAGGCAGGCGAACGGGGAGCGACTCTGGCAGCTCTGGGAAGCCGCTGATGAGGCTCCGAGTCGGAGTCCCCTAGCCCTAAACCCTAAACACTAAACCCTAAACCCTAAACCCTAAAACCTAGACTTATGAACGTCAGGTAGCTGCGTCCGCGCCGCGGGTCCGCGGGTCCGCGCGTCCGGGTGTCCGCCTGTCCGGGTGTCCGTCCGACGTCTCTGCGCCGCGTCAGCGCGCTTGCGCGGGTCCGTGCTGTCTCGGGTTCGTGGCAATATCTGCGCAGTGAGGGCACCAAAGAAGTCCATGCTTACCCACACAGAGCGCAGTGCAAGTCCGACACTTTTTCGAAAGGACCCGTGCAAACCCCGAAGCCCCAACACAAGACTAGAGATTCTGCCCCCGAATTGCAGAGCACCCCTGAATCCGAAACAATATTTCAGTGAAACAGCCTCCAAACCTTTCAACCCAACCCCCCCATCTCGACCCCGACAAGGCGGGGTTGGGTTTGCTTGTAACAGCCCCAAACCCCCAAACCCAACCCGCCCCATCTTGACCGGGTTTTGCTTGAAATACAGCCCCAAACCCCTACACCCAAGCCTCCAATCTGAATGCTTGAAAAGGCTCAAACCCCTAAACCCAACCCTGTGCTTGAAATACAGCCCCAAATGTCGAAACCCAATCCCTTCCATCGGTACCCCCGAGTTCAACCCCCATATCTGCACCTCGAGAAGGGGGTTGGGCCAACCCATGGGGATACAGCCCCAAACCCAAAAACCGCCTCCTCTGGACTGCGAGAAGGGGGTTTGTTTGCTTGACATAAAGCCCAAGCCCCCCTATCTCAAGGTTTGCTTGAACCCAAACCTAAACCCAACCCCCCCATCTGGACCCGAGAAGGGGGGGTTGGGTTTGCCCCAAACCTCAAAACCGAACAGCCCCCGAAATCCAACCACGCCCATCAGGACCCCCTAAACCTAACCCCAACACCTGGACCGAGAAGGGGGGGTTGGGTTTGCTTAATACAGCCCCAAACCCTTAAACCCAATCCCCCATCTCGACCCGAAGGGGGAGTTGCTTGAACTGCAGCTCCAAACCCCGAAAACCAACCCCCTGCGGTTGGTTTGAAATGCAGCCCCAAAGAACCCAAACCCCCCATCTGGACCCCGACAAAAGGGGGTTGGGTTAGTTGAAACCCCAAACCCCTAAAACCCCCCAGCTGGACCCCGAGAAGGGGTTGGGTTTACCCTAAACCCAACCACAAGAAAAGGGTTGGGCCCCCTCCCCAGACCTCGAAACTGCCCCTAAACCTCATTTCAAGTTTTCTGTAAGCCCGGAGCTGCAAATAGCTACGAAGCAAAATCGCTCCACCCTGTAGGAACTTTTCCGACATATATGTCAGGAGCGCATGTCATCTGCAAGTCCCGCGCAAGAAGAAGTCACATTCCGAAACCGAAAGTCTTAGATGAGGTATATGTTTTTCCAGCGAAAGGCTTGCATACATATACGTTCGCGGGTCTGAGCGCTTTTAGTTTCGCACGTCCGTGTGCGCGTCAGTGGTTCATCGTGCACGCGCGTCCGCATATCCGCGCGTTCGAGTCCGCATGTCCGCGCGTCCGCGTGTCCGCACGCGTTCCTTTGCGCCAAACCTTTGCAGCTATAGTGTTCATGAGTGAAACCCTAAACCCCAACCCCTGATACCCGAAACCCTGATACCCTAAACCCCAAACCCTAAAGCATCCCAAAAGTCTTAAACCCTTTGCCCTAAATTACTTGATCCACCCTAAAGAGCCCCTAAGTATCCCTAAATGAACCCTCAGCCCACGCAGAAAAGGGCTTCTGAGCTCAGGGCCTGGTCTATTTTTTGCGCTGCTAGGTCAAGCGATGAAGACTCGCACCCTTAAGGCTGTACCCCTGCCCTTCAGACAGTCCGAAAAGGCCTCGTTTTGTACTTTAGCAATCTTCAAGAAGGGTCCCCTTAACCCAAGAGTACCAAACCCAGCGGTCCAAGGTAAAGTCCCCCCAAACTCTGCTAAACCCTAATAACCCTAAACCCTAAACCCTAAACCCTAAACCCTAAACCCTAAACCCTAAACCCTAAACCCTAAACCCTAAACCCTAAACCCTAAACCCTAAACCCTAAACCCTAAACCCTTTACCTTGAGCTAGGTCAACGAGGAGCCACCTGAAGACTCGACCATCGAGTTCATGGCCTGCGTCCTTTCGAGGCAATCAGATAAAGCCACTTGGGGATTGTAGGCGTTTAGGGTTTAGGGTTTAGGGTTTAGGGTTTAGGGTTTAGGGTTTAGGGGTTTCGGGTCTAGGTTTCGGGGGTTTAGGGGTGTAGGGTTTAGGGTGCAGGGTTCAGTGTTTAGGGTTTAGGGTTTAGGGATTCCCGCATTGAGGGAAATCTGCGGCCAGGCCTATATAGGGTTTGGGGCTTACGGGTTAGGGCGCGTGCCCTTTACATTGGTGTAGTAAGAAACGAAGCTAACCTTTGAACCCCAAACTCGGAAAGCCGTTCTATCACGGCACGCAGTTACTGAAGGTGAACCCAAACCCGGGATTGCCTTGCTAAACCCTAGTACCCTAAACCCTAATACCCTAATTCCCTCATACCCTAAAACCCTAACACCCACATACCCTAGTACCCAAATACCCTAATACCCTTAAACCCTGACGGGACGGTAAGGACACGGATGTGGCGTTTGCCTTCAGAGAGCTCTACGTCTTCGCGCCCGGGGGCAGCACCGCTGTGGGTGGAGATCCTCGGCTGAAGCTGTCAGCTGTATAAACCCTAAACCCTAAACCCTAAACCCTAAACCCTATAGATTAAAGGATCAAGCGACTCAAGGAGGGACCCTTACTAGGGATTTAGGGGGATAGGGGCGATTTAAGGGTATATACAGGGGTTAGACAGGGGAATAAGATTGGGCCCCTCCTTTCACCTCTCAAAAAAGGCTGACAGTAAGTCTCGTTTTCTCCTAAGTTGTTTCAATGGCATCTTAGAAACCCCCAACAAGGGTCACTTACTAGGTTCCCTGCTTTGCATGGCCCTTTGGCGTAGTTAGGGTTTGAGGTTAAGGTTTTTTTTTTTTTTTGTGGGGGGGTGGAGCCAAGGTGAGCCTGGCGTGCGAAGTGGGCAAAGGCAGTGAGTGCAAGTGCAAATGGTCAGTTCTGCAAGTTTTCGTCTCTTTCGGTACCATGGATATAAGGGGCCTGTTTCGGGAGCCTGCCACATGGTCCGGTTGAAGGAACCTCAGCGTAAGCAAGCTTGTTCGCTTGCTGCCGTCCCCAGCATACGCAGCCTGAATGCCATCAGCCTCTTCACTAATCCCTATAAGCTATCCCACGCTTAAGCCATGCTTGTAGCGCGCAAGGCCTGCTGATCACCGGGGGATCAGGCCGGGTTCTGCTGCGCCCAGCTCGCCTGTAGGAGCAAAGGCCCTATAGACACCCCAACAATATTCAGTCTGAACCCTAAAACCTAAATCCCATATGGGGGTTTTGCCATATTCGGGGTACCTTATGAACGTCCTGATGATAAGGGGATCTTACTTTTGGGGGGTCGAGATGAGGGGGTCCCCTATGTTCGTAAGTCCCCTTAATACACCCTCGACACCTCAAGCAGGCATCGGGAAGTCATCGATTCTGAGGGCCCTGGTTGGACTCTGGTCGACCGGGGAGGTCCCTCGGCGATGCACCTGGCCTTCGGGCATTTCCTTTTTTTAAGGGTTTAGGGCTTATGAGGCTTAGGGCTGGCCTTTGGGTAGTCCCCCCCCCCCAATTTTTTGCTTTGAGTTTAGGGCCTGTACTTCCAGAAAATACTGCAGCCCTTCTTAAAATCCTAGGAACCCCCCCCCCCCCACCCCCCCGAAAAAATAGGGGTACCCCCTTTCCCGGAAACCCCCACTACGGCTTTCTGGGAGCTGTTTTTTTAGGGCTTAGGGCTGATAATGTAGGGTTGATGGCTTTTTAGAAGGGGCTTATGAGTTTTGGGTCTTGAGGCTTTTAGGTTTGCTTCTGTGGTTATTTGGGCCAATAGAGCCCCTGAACGCGAAATTGTGGCTAGTCAGGGCGCGTAGTGTAGGACCCCCTAAGACCTAAAATCCGCAACTGAAGACCAAACCCGAGTGAAAAAGCACTACGGGGTCCTAGGGTCTGTGCCTGGCGAGAGTGGCAAACCCTAAACCCTTAACCCTAAACCCTAAGCCAGCTTTTCAACCAAGGGGACTGTTGAGAAGTCCCCTGGCGCCGAAGTCATCTTCCTACCGCAGATGCTTAGAGGCAATGGAGGCTGAGGAGAATTTGCCTTGAGCAAGAGGGCGGGAGTTAGGTTTACAGGATTTGGGGTTTGGGTGCAGGGATTCAGGATTTGGGGGGGTTTGCGTGATGGTCCTTTTTGGCTCTCCCACTGAAATGTGCAGCCTTTATTTTTCGTGCCTCCGAAACGGGAGGAGATAACTGCACCCCTACCCTTCAGCACAGACACAAATTTGCCTTACACAACCTGTTGGGTTTGTAGGGTTGGTAGGGTTTCGGGTTTGAGGTGTAGGGAGGTTTCCTGGTTGCCTGGGGTTTGGGCTTCGAGGGTTTAGGGCTCACGCCAATCCCCGAGCCCCTGAGCCTAACACTTTCAAAGCCGAACCTTCCGCGAAGTTCCTCCTAAACCCGAAACCTAAACCCTAAACCCCAAACCCGATACGAACCCGAAACCACCACCCCCACCACCACCCCCAGGGTCTATGAGGACAAGTGCTGTTCTTCTTATTTTCGGGTGCTCCTGTATTCTTCGGCTACTGCGGAACCTAGAGGCCCCAAAGCTCTAAATCCTAGGGTTTAGGGCTTGGGGTTTAGGGTGTCAGGGTTAGACCTCGACCCTACAAACCCTATAGACCCCTCCGGGGTGGGGTGGTGGTTTAGGGTTGTTAGGATTTTTAGGGTTTTTAGGGTCTTTAGGGTTTTTAGGGTTTTTAGGGTTTTTAGGGTCTTTAGGGTCTTTAGGGTTTTTAGGTTTTTTTCGGGTTTTTTTCGGGTTTTTTTAGGGTTTTTAGGGTCTTTTTGGGTGTAGGGTTTAGCCCTAAATTCCTCCCAGGAACTCCTACTTCCCCGTTGGCACGCTCTTGGAGGCGCCTTCCGTGCCGAGTGATACCGAAGAGGGTTCAAAGGCATGCCTCTTATTGGGATTGAACCCTAAACCCAAGACACTAAATCGCAAACCCTGAACCCTAAACCCTAAACCCTAAACCTAAGCCCTACCCCCCTCCCCCCCCCCCCCCTAGGGTGTTCTCGAACGAGGCTGTGATCTATCCTGCTGAGCTGGCAGCTGCCGGTGGTGCAGAGAGGAGAGGGTCTTGTAGACCTCAGGAAATCGAATGCGCTGAGTTTTTTTTTTACCTAACTTCGGCGGAGGTGGGGGGGTGGGGGGTGTTGGCGGTGAGGGGGGGGGGGGGGGGGGGGGGAGGGGGAGATATATCATATCATTATCATTCTCATTATCAGTATTAATTATTCATTGATAATTTCTTATTTATTAATTATTATATATATATATATATATATTTTTTTTTTTGTTTTTTTTTTTTTTTTTTTGGGGGGGGGGGGGGGTTGGGGGGTGGAGGAAAGGGATCCTGAAACCCTAAACCTAAAAACCGCAAACCCTTGGAGCTTAAAGCGGGCAGGAGCGGCCTCGAGGAGCTCACGACCCGTGTGCTGAAGTCACTCGGCCAGTTAAGAGGCGAGGTGTTCAGGTGTTAATGAGGGTTCAATCAGAGATTGTTTTTTTTGTTTTTTGTAGTTTCGTTGGGGTTTATAAGGTTTCATAGGCGTCATAGGGTTTGCAGGGCTGATAGGGTTTATAGGTCTTGTAGGGTTTAATTTAATTGAGGTTTGCTGGGTCCATGGTTTATAGCGTTTCATTGAGCTTTCTAGGGTTTACGGGGTTTATCTGGTTTGTAGGGTTTAGCTAGGATTGATAGGGTCTATAGGGCCACTTGGAAAGTTTTCATTATTGGGCTCAAGAGGATCAGATCTCGGAAGAGTTTTTCAGAGGTATTAAAGTGCGAATCCTAGGAGGGTTTGTGCCCAAGCTTGGCAGCTCGGGGGTTGGGGGCAAATACATAGTGGTCAGATACACAAACCGGCCCATGAGCACAAAGAACAACCTTAGCTGGCCCAAGGCATGTCCAGCAAAGCCCACCAGAGTACCCTAAACCCTAAACCCTAAACCCTAAACCCTAAACCCTATTTCCTGAGCCCTTTTCTGCGTCAGGAGAGCGCTCCTGTCACCTCTTCTGCGGCGATGGGGCTTGCAGGAGCTTTGCTTGAAGAGGTTTTGGGGAATTAGGGTCGTATTGTATCTCTCTTTTTGTTGTTTTGTATTTCCTCTCTCTCTCCCTTTTGTGTTTGATGTTTTTTTTTCTCCGTCTCTCTTCGTTTTCTCTCTCTCTCTCTCTCTCTTTCTGCATTACATATAAGACGAGAGAATCTGTATGTATCTTTGTGGAAGTGTAGACCTTGCTGAGAGAAAAAGCAACATCTACAACGCTAGAAGAGGAATTCAGGACTTCGCAAGCTCAGCGGACGCTTCGCGATCGCTTGCCTTGCGATTGCACAGAGTCGGGGCCCTCAAACCCGCTTCGGGCCGTTTAGGGTTGAGGGTTTAGGGTTTGGGCCAAAGCTACATGTTTCTTCGAAGAAAAGAGTTCAACCCTGATCCCTAAACCCTAAACCCTGAACCCTAAACCCTCTTCACCTTGGAGGAGACTCGAGACTGGAGCGCCATCCTATCTGCTGGAGAGCGCCAGCGTCTGGCCTTCGCGCGGCTCTTCATGATGCTGGTGACCGGGCCCTAAACAGGGTTTAGGGTGTAGGGTTTAGGGTTTGGGGTTTTGGGCTTAGGGTGTATTTAGGGTTTAGGGTTTAGGGTGTTTAGGGTGTGGGGTATAGAGGGTTAAACGTTTAGAGGCTTTGCAGGGTTTATAGGGTTTTTGTAGGGTTTATAGGGTCTGTAGGGTTTGCAGGGTGTATAGGGTCCACAGATTTTATAGGGTTTTCTCGAATTTATGGGGTTTAGGACGGTTTATCGGGTCTGTAGGGTTTATAGGGTTTACAGGGTCTGTAGGGTTTACAGGGTCTATAGGGTTTATAGGGGTTAGTAGGGTTCTTGGTAGAGGGGTGCGGAGCCTCAAAGCAAAAAGCCTGAAGCCTTCAGCCGAGGAATTAGGGTTTGACTGCGCAATGCCTGCTGTAGCGGTTTAGGGTTTAGGGTTTAGGGTTTAGGGTTTAGGGTTTAGGGTTTAGGGTTTAGGGTTTAGGGTTTAGGGTTTAGGGTTTAGGGTTTAGGGTTTAGGGTTTAGGGTTTAGGGTTTGGAGTTGCGCCCACAAAGACATGCCAGCGATGCAGATTTCCGTCGTGAGCTAAACGGTGGCACGTTTTTTTCCTGAAAGCCAAGCTGAGCGGTTTAGGGTTTAGGGTTTAGGGTTTAGGGTTTAGGGTTTAGGGTTTAGGGTTAGGGTTTAGGGTTTAGGGTTTAGGGTTTAGGGTTTAGGCAGGAGCAATGTACACAGGCTCAGGGGCCCTTATTGCGATTCAAAGTCTATGAAGTAGGGTTTATATTTCTTGTACCCCCAAACGGACACCCAAGGTACACACTCACCAATATTAAAAAGGAACCTTATGTATACTCACCAAAAGCAGTAATATAAACCCTGCTTCATATGCCTTGAGTTAGGGGCATTGTGCCCCTGGGAAGATCTTGCGAAGATCTTCTCCACACTACTTCTTGTGGCCAGTGGCCTGCGGGGGTGTCATCCTGCACTGTCCTACTGCACCCTTTATAAACCCAAACCCGTACTCGAACCATAAACATCATAAACCTCGAAACCCCTAAGGAATTTAAACCCTAAGCCCTAAGCCCTAAACTCTAAACTCTAAACCCTAAACCCTAAACCCTAAACCCTAAACCCTAAACCCTAAACCCTAAACCCTAAACCCTACCACACGAAGAACCCCAAGCTTCAGGCGCTTCGAAGCCGCAGTGAGGAGAGGCGCACGAGCCGTGCCTGAATGGCTGGGCCGGGGGGCTTCAGGGTGTGGGTTTCTTTGGGTTTAGGGTTGGAGTTTAGGGTTTAGGGTTTAGGGTTTAGCGTTTAGGGTTTAGGGTCTAGGAACCCTCAACCCCAAACTAAAAAACAGCAAACATGCCATCCGAGGAGGCCCTCCAGCGGCATCTTTCGCAAGGCCCGGAGCGCCACGCACCTCTCAGTCGCAGGCCGCTCCTCAATCCGATCGTTTGGGGGTTTAGGTTTTAGGGCTTGGGGTTTAGGGTTCAGGGTTTAGGTTGAGGGTTTAGGGTTCAGGGTTTAGGGTTGAGGGTTTAGGGTTTAGGGTTTTTGGTGTTGGGTTTAGGGTCATTGTGGCTCCCGGGCTCAAAAAAATTAAGGGTTCGAGATTGGCCTGGATAGGAATACGGCCGTAATCTTTGAGCGCTTGGGATTTACGGTTCAGTGCCTTCGTGATTCGTGCCTTTGGTGCGTCTTAGAAGGGCTTCAAAACCCTAAACCCTAAAAGGGTTTCTTGGAACCGTAAACCCTAAGCCCTAAATCCTAAACCCTAAACCCTAAACCCCGAAGCCTTTCGCGTTCCAGCTTGGGGGTCCCGGCTGGCCACAAAAGGACAGAAACCCCTTTTGATTCCTAGGTGACTCTGAGACCTATAGGGGCCCTTAAGCCTAAGGTGTAAGCCGTATAAGCCCTAAAACCCTAAAACCTTAAAACCCTAAAACCCCTGAACCCTAAAACCTAAAACCCTAAAATACAGAGCCCTCATTGTAATTAATATACCTCTAAGCCCTCATTGTAATAAAACCCTAAAACCCTAAAACCTAAACCCAAACCCAAGAAGCCGTAAACCCTAAACCTTAAACCCTAAACCCCAAAACCCTAAACCCTAAACCCGATAAGCCCTCAACCCTAAACCTTAAACCCTGAACCCTAAACCCTATAAGCCCTCAACCCTATACCCTAAACCCCAAACCCCAAAATCTGACTGTAAGCGTACCGACTGGGCAACAAGAACCCCCAGGCAAGCGCTAGACATCCAAAAGAGGTCATTGGGTTTGTAACCCCTAATCCCTAAACCCTAAACCCTTTTAGCCCTCAACCCTAAACCCTAAACCCTAAACCCCAAACCCCAAAATCCTCTCATGGTCACCCCTTGAAGCGAGCCGCGGAGGCCACGTATTTCCCCGCACGGCGCGGAGCTTCGGAAGCGAGCTCTACGGCGCCGGACAGAAGGAGCAAGGGTTTAGGGTTTAGGGTTTAGGGTTTAGGGTTTAGGGTTTAGGGTTTGGGGTTTAGGGTTTAGGGTTTAGGGGGTTCCTTTGAGGTTTGCTTCCCTTCACTTCATGTTGTGGGCCTCGGGGCTTCAACATGTTTCCTGCCAGAGTAGACCGCATCCTGCTCCGCAGGTGTGGGGTTTAGGGTTTAGGGTTCAGGGTTGAGGGTTTAGGGTTTAGGGTTTGGGGTTTAGGGTTTAGGGTTACTTCTGGGGTCTTTTAGGGTTGAGGGTTTAGGGTTTAGGGTATCCCACCCACAAAACAAGAGATAGCCAGAGTAGCAGGCCTAAACCCTGAACCCTAAGCCTTATTTAATCCCTAATCGCTAATCCCTAATCCCGAATCCCCAATCCCTAACCCCTACCCCGCCCCCCCCGCCGGTAAAGAGATTGGATGTACCGTGAGGAGAATCAGACGTTGGCCACCTCTCAGCCGCACGCTCAGAAAACGCAAAGCTTGCTTGGGGCTTCAAGGGTTTAGGGTTTAGGGTACTTAGTGGTTCGAATCCCAACTTTTCAAATTGTCGCTTCTTAGAAGGTAGTCTTATTCGAAAAGTTAGAACTTTTTACCCCATGGGTATTTGGGAAGGAAGGGTAACTACCTTAGTATCCAGGGTTTAGTATCCAGGGTTTAGGGTTCAGGGTTTAGGGTTCAGGGTATCTACCGATGCTTAGTATCACAGGCTTTTGACGGTTTTTCTTCGCCAGCTTGTGGGGCGGGGGGTGGGGGTCCTCAGGTCAAAACTTCGTCTCAACGAGCTGAAGCGCCAGTCTGCTTTGAGCTGCGTGGCTTTCAAGGGTTTCAGGGTTTAGGGTTTTGGGTTTTGGGTTTTGGCTTTCTTGTGCACTCTATGGCCCCCTTAGGAACGTATTTTGTTTTTAGTAAAACCAAGTGAATATTAACAGTACCAGTAGTCTTTTTGTTAAGGTTCTAAGCGGAGTATAGCATTTTCATTTTATTTATTTTTCTTTTTTTTGGGGGGGGTTGCCAGGACCTTGTCGTCGGCAACAACCCTTAGGACGTCTCGGCTTCTCAAAGCCTCCTAGAGCCCTGGCTACAGGGTGTTCATGGACCCCGCAGAGGTCGAACAATCCCCTGCCAAGCCGGGGTTTTGGGGGGTTTTGGGGGGTTTAGGGTTTAGGGTTTAGGGTTTAGGGTTTAGGGTTTAGGGTTTAGGGTTCGGGGGCCTCCTGGTTCCTAAAATCCGAGTTAAGGCACCTAAACCCCAAACCCTAAATCCTAAACTGTCCTAAACGCCTCAGCCCTACACCCCTTCCGCGCAGGCTTGGTGGAGGTACAGCAAGCTTCTGCACTATGCGGTGGCCTCGCTGCATGAGTTGGAAAGTAGCCTTATGTGGGCCTTGTGGGGGTAGTTGCTGTAAGGTCTTGCCTGGCAGTACAGGGTCCAACTCCCTAAGCCATTGGCCACGGAACCCTAACCCTCTTAACCCTAACCCTCTGTAACCCCATGAGTTTAGGGTTTAGAGGTTTTCATCTGCGTCCTGAGCTGCCTCTGCCTCATGCCTGAAGACTGCCATGTCGGACTCTGCCCGAGTTTGCAGGTGACTTACCGGGCACTGGTGTCATCGCTGTGCTGGACAGGGTCGTCAAAAAATGCATCGCAAGCCGGGCGTTAAGGATTTGCAGGACTTATGTAGCCATGAGGCTTCTGAAGGGAGAGCCATAATGCGCAAGGCTTACTTGCTGCTTCTTAGTCGGGGATGAGAGTAGGCAGGCTATGTACTCCCTTATAGGGATCTCGTATCAATCCCTTAAGGAGATTGTATAGGGGGATATAGGGTACGCCCTGAGCGAACTTGTCACCGATATTCTTTGGCGCGGCGAGATTTTGATAGTGGCCTAAGTCGTCCGCAAACTAAGAGTTCTTTCTTGCCGACTAACAAATTCGAGAGACAAAAACACCCAAGGCCTGGTAGCCTGCAGTCCGAAGCCGAAACTCTGCAGTTTTGATCTTCGGGGTTCTGTACGCGCGCGGAGCCCCCTCGAGGACGAAAGCACCAGCGCTGTCGAGGTCAGCGTGGAAGAGCAGCTCTACAAGGACCCTGAAACCCTCAAGTAAAACGACGCCGTAGCTGCTGGACTTAAGCAGGACCTTGCGGTATCAGTTCTTTGATATGATATGATATGATATGATATATATATATATGTATTATCCATATATGTAATGTAATGTACTGATTGTAATGTAAGGTAATGTAAGGTAATGTAATGTAATGTAATGTACTGTAATATAGTATAATACAATATTACATAATATAGAATAATGTAATATAGTATAATATAGTATAGTATCATATGATCATATGATATAATACAATATGCTATAATATAATATGATATAGGTATTCAACTACTTTCTGTTTCCAACTGAACCTCTATGAGCGGATGCTGGATCGTTGCCCATGTGTTTCTGCAGGAGCTGCTGAAGGAGTTGAAGCGCGGTTCGCTGAAGCTTGGCGATTCAGCTTAGGGTTTAGTGTTTAGGGTTTAGGGTTTAGGGTTTAGGGTTTTCGGAAGCAGTCTAGTCATCACGATGCGTTTTGCCTTCATCGATTCCCATATCATTCCGATCGACCCGATTGGTGTCTTCCCACCAGCATCTGCTTGTTGGAGCTAGGGTTCAGGGGTTTAGGTTTTATAGGGTTTAGGGTTAGAGACATTTACTCCCTGTACTGCCTGCGCTTGCCTCGTCGTGAGCCAATGCTGCACATCTGAGGCTTTCAATGGTATCGGCACCCATGCAGCATTGGGCACAGTCGGTTCTGCGAATGCACGGTTGACAAGCTTGGGCGTTCTGCTGCTTATAGTGCGGGCATCGTACATCAATTCGTATGGCTGGCCGCTAGGACTGGCTTTAGCATGCTGTGGCTGCCCGCCAGGTAAGCCACCGTCCCTCGCTGCCCAAATTTCACAACACCGAGCTTGTCATCGGAGAGACGTGTCTTGGCCCAACTGCCCCCCCTAAACCCTCAACCCTCAACCCTAAACCCCAAGCCCCAAACCCCAAACCCTAAACGCTAAACCCTTCAGAGATTCCGAATGCCACAACTTGCCTGGCATTATCCCGAGGGCAGTGAGCCAAAGATCTTCGCAGCCACTGCTGCAAGAAGGGGCAACTCGGCATGCAGGGAAGGACCTCAGAGAGCATGTTGTACGGAAGAGTGATGTATAACTTACCCTAAACCCTAAACCCTAAACCCTAAACCCTAAACCCCCTGGGCCTAGCATCAGGTGTGGCTGACGCCCCATGGGAAGGAAGTTCCCTGGAGGCACGTGGCGCTGGAGTCGGCCAATTATGGGCAGCTTCCGGATGCCGCTGGGTCTCACCGACTAGACATAGGGTTTTGGGGATTAGGGTTTAGGGTTTGGGGTTTAGTTTTTAGAGTTTATAGGGTTGAGGGTTTAGGGATTATAGGGTTATAGGGTTAGAGGGATTATAGGGATTATAGGGATTATAGGGATTATAGGGGTTATAGGGATTATAGGGATTATAGGGGTTAAGGATTATAACGTTTCAGGTATGATTAGGGTTTTGGGATGACTAGGGTTCAGGGTTTAGGGTTTAGGGTTTAGGGTTTAGGGATTCGGTTATGAGAATCTCCACCCCTGTGCGTTTGGGGTTTCGGGTTTTAGGGATTAGAGGGGTTTTGGGATTAGGGATTAGGGGGATTATGGGGATTATGGGGTTCGGGTGGGGGGTTAAGGGTGCATAGGGGCCCCTAATATCCTCAACCCAAACCCACCCTAAACCCTAAACTCTACACCCTAAACCCTTTATAAACCCTACACCATACACCCTAAACCCAAAACCCTAAACCCTAGACCCTAAACCATTGTTCCCTGGCCTAGGCCACCGAGCTCTTCCGCACGGCCTCCGACTCCCAAGACAGCTCCATGACGTCGGTCTGAGCTGAGATCTGTGCGGATAGGGTTTACGGTTTAGGGTTTAGGGTGTAGGGTGTAGGGTTTAGGGTTTAGGGAGCCACAACCCCTAGAGCCTTGGTTCATGAGGGACGGTTTTGAGCAGGTTTGGCTCGTCCGACTTGGGCAGAAGAAAAATAGCCGGATTGTTTCGCGAGCGGGCTTCATGGTCACAGCGGGCATCCCCTAGTATCGTTTAGGGTTTAAAAGTTTAGGGTTTAGGGTATAGGGTTTAGGGTATAGTGTTTAGGGTTTAGGTTTAGGGTTTAGGGTTTTGGGTTTTGGGTCACGAAATCCTAAACCCCTAGGGCTTAGGGTTACCGGCTTTAGAATTCGAAACAAGAAATGGGGGGCTTCGGTTTTGAAGTTGGGGTACGCCAGATCTGAGGCTTAAAAGGGTTTAGGGTTTAGGGTTTAGAGGGTTCAGACTTTAAGGTTTAAAAGGTTTAAGGTTTGAGGTTTAGAGCTTGGGTTTTGAGGGTACTGAATTGAATCAGGTACGGGGGGCTTAGGTTTCGAGGGTTTAGTCGATACAGTATCCGCCTGATAGGCCATGAGATGCCATGTCTGCACGGAAGCACTTGCTTCATATCCCTAAACCCTAAACCTTAAACCCTAAACCCTAAACCCTAAACCCTGCAAACTTGCGTTTGTCGTCTGCAGGCAAAGTCCTATGCAGCGGGTGACGAGGCTTCAGGAGCCGCACTTCCTCTTGCTTTCCCCTGCGGTTCCGTCCTAAGGTCTTAGTCATCCGCGTGGTTCAGGGTTTAGGGTTTATTGGTTTTGGGTTTAGGGTTTAGGGTTTAGGGTTTAGGGTTTAGGGTTTAGGGTTTAGGGTTTAGGGTTTAGGTTGGAATGTGTTGGAGGCGACGCTTGCCAGCCCTCAACTGTTCACAGGGCAGCAGATGCGCCAGTGGAGCTTCGCGTACTTTGAGGGGCTCAGGAGGCCTAAGAATGGAGCACATGACGCCCGGGCGCCGCCTTGCCCCGAAACCCTAAGCCCTAAACCCTAAACCCTAAACCCTAAACCCTAAACCCCAAATCCTAAACTCTAAACCCTAAACCCTAGACCCTAGACCCTAAACCCTGAACCCTAAACCCTAGAGCCTAGACCCCAAACCCTAAACATGGGTTTTGCAACTTCGTGTGGCATCGTGCCGTGCAGGAGCTGCAACATCGCCACTTGGTTTGGCTCTGTCCGTTCGAGCCCTGGCGGCTTCACTAAGAATGATGTTGGAGATAGGGTTTAGGGTTTAGGGTTTAGGGTTAGGGTTTAGGGTTTAGGGTTAGAGTTTAGGGTTCATAGGCTTATGGGTTGTAGGTTCCCTTGCAGAAGGAAATGCCCAGCCTCTAAGTCATGCGCAAGCTTTAAAAGTCAAACCCTAAACGCCCGCTTGGAGGTTCATGGGTAATTCTAACTAGGGGCTATCAGCATGGTAACCCTACTTCTAACCTAAATCCCTAAACCCTACCCCTAAACCCTAAACCCTAAACCCTACAGCCTCCAAGGCTAAGTCCTTTCCTGGCAGAGGCCGCATCCCCCAGTGCTCTTCAGCCCACGGTGGCCACAACACTCTCCGAGGCCCCCCGCTCTCTGTCGACCCTGTGAAAAGCGTTTGGGGGTTTAGGGTTTAGGGTTTAGGGTTTGGGGTTTGGGGGTTTAGGGTTTCGGGGTTCGGGTTTAGGGTGTAGGGTGTGGGTTTAGGATTTAGGGTTTGGGGTTTGGGGTCATGAAGGCTCCCTGGCAGCCCAGTGGTACCCTTTTCTCTTTTTGCGTGAACCCTTATATGCCTTATGGAAGACCTTCAAGTTTTATTGTCGTGAAGAGGTGCGCTACCACGTTTCCCAGGTAGATGTGGGTTTCAGATGCGAATATACCGTAATTTCTAATCTCCTATATGGTAGGCAATTTTTCATCTTGAACATGAGGCGGCCCCCCAAGTACACGCATTCCACGACAGATTTCGGATGAATAGCATTTTGAGAAATGACCCAAACAATGTTACTGGGCGAGGGTTTAAGGTTTAGGGTTTAGGGTTTAGGATTTAGGATTTAGGGTTTAGGGTTTAGGGTTCAGGGTTTAGGGTTGGGAGCCTAAACTACACCCGAAGGCACATAAACCCTGCACACTCGGAGCCCTCAAGCCAGATGTTCATAGACCCTAAACCCTACAAAAACCCTTTAGGGACCCTAAACCAGTCTCCTAAATCCTAAACCCTAAACCCTAAAAAACCGCAAAGCCCTCCAACCAGTTCAGACATTTTTGGAGAGATTGCACACGGAGCGGAGGACCCAGCAGCGCCAGCCGGGTTAGAAGAGGACGAAGACTCTGAGGACCCCAGTCGACTACAGTAGCCCTAAAGCCTTAACCCTAAACCCTAACCCCGAAACCCAGAGGGTTTGCAGAAAGGGATGCTATGTGGGCCTGCATTCTTGCAGGCATGGGCTTTCTATATAGGTGTTTGTTCGAGGTTAACTTACGTTTACATCGCCGTCAACTCGGTGAAGCTCCAGCAAACCACTTCTGTCAGAGTTGTTCAGAACTAGGTCTGAAACACCTGGGGATCATGGAAACATCTCGGGGGTTTAGACTTGGAGGAGCCTCAGACCCTGCATAAGATGTAAATACGCAGGGTTCTAAGGGACGTCCAACCTTCAAGGGTTTAGGGTTTAGGGTTTAGAGTTTAGGGTTTAGGGTTTGGGGAACCCATAAGGTTCAGTGTCTTGGCTCATAGCTCTCTGACTGCGCAGCAGGGTCGAAGCCTCAGAGTCAAGACCTCCAACGCCTGAAAGCCCTAAACCCCAAACCCTAAACCCTAAACCCTTGCTGGTACCCTAAACCCTAAACCCTAAGCCCTAAACCCTAAACCCTAAGCCCTAAAGGCCCTAAACTCTAAAGGCCCTAAAGGTACCAAAGGCCACTGAAGCCTCGATGTGAGGACCTGGAAGTGGGGAGGGCCACGCCTTTGCCCCAGCTGACGGCGCACTTGGGTTTAGGGTTTAGGGTTTAGGGTTTAGGGTTTAGGGTTTAGGGTTTAGGGTTTAGGGTTTAGGGTGAGCCAGTCTGCTTTTCCAAGTCACTGGGGTCTTTAAAGGGGCTTTAAGGGTTTCAGGGTCTAGCGTTTAGGGTTTAGAAACGACAAGGGGCTTTAAGGGTTTTTGGGTTTAGGGTTGATTCCTGTAGTCTCTGCTTTTCAAAATCAGAAGTTAGTTTCTGTTTTCAAGGGCTTAGGGTTTGCAATGAGTTTTAAGCGCTTTGAGGGTTTTAAGTGTTTTAAGGGGTTTAAGGGTTTCGGGCTTTAGGGCTCTAAGGGTTTAGGGGTTTGGGGTTGGTTCTTAGAGTCTGCTCTCAAAATCTTAGGGCTTTTAAGGGCTTGAAGTGTTTTACGGGTTTTAGGGTTTAGCGTCATTTCCTGTAGTCTGCTTTCACAATCATAAGGTGTTTGAGGGTTTTAAGGGTTTGAGAAATTCGGGGTTTGACGCGTTTGGGGTTTAACTTTGAGGGCTTTGGGTTTTAGGTTCTATAGGGTTTCTAGGATGCCCAGTAGTACCCTTATTCCCTTTTTGCGGGGTCTAGGTTCCCTTATAAACCTCTGTAAGCAAAAACAGGGCACCCTTTTTAATCCTAGGTTACTGGGCAACCTAGGTTTAAGGGTTTAGGGTTTAGCATTGGCTCCTATTGCAAAACGGAGGCATGCTTTGGGTGGGTGGGGGGAACCCAACAAGGCACAGAATGGCTTTAAGACTTGAAGGCTTGTATACGATGAAGATGTATTACCATTTTACATTTTTCAGGGTACTTCAACCCAATAAGGAATGTAAAAAAAAAATATTATCCTAACCATGAACTAGCAAATTCGCCTGGAAGCACGCTTTGGGCCTTCGAGGCGGCGGAGTGTTCGCGACGTGCGGGGTCCCGGGCAGCAGCCTCTTTCTGAAGCCTGACGTCTGAAATGCCTGAACGGTTTCGGGTTTACCTTGGACTTTAGGGTCTATAGGGTTTATGGCGCTTATATGGTAGTTTTCTAGAAGCCCTGAAAACCCGAACCCCAGCACTGTAAGCATCCGAAGACTAAGCCCTGCACGCGGCCAGTTCATATTGTCGGCTGCCCGAAAAAAGGGCCCATGAGCCCAATAGGCGCTCTAATTGCAAACGGAAACTCCGAACTCCAGTCGTCAGCGGCTACATGGTAGCTTGCTTCTGGGGCACCCAACACAATGCGGGCCCCCATGTAGGGTACCCGAAAAGTGCCACAATGGCTTCTTGATGTTTGCGGGGCATTCCTGGTCTAAGCGGTGGTTTAGGATGAAGCAAGCACGACTTCGATCAAGCTTAGGTCGCTGTTGGCTGTGTTGATCATGGACATCCAGAAACTCTAATCTTCACAGGGTTTCTGCAGCAGTTGAGATTCATTGCGAGTTGACTGTTTCGCGAGCTTGGGGGCTGGTGAGGGCTGCTGAAGGTCCTAGGAAGTCGGCTATAGCATCTCGTTCCAAGGCAGGTTGGCGAGACACACGAAAGCCCTAATCTTTGCTTCTTTCCAAAGTATGTTTCTTTCTTTGCGGGTTGTTGCTACACCAGCCTGGAACAAGATCTATGGAGACCATAACAACAAGGCTTTCGATGCATACACGACAGCGGGTGCAGCTGCACTTTGAGAGCAGCATGTGTGTCTCCTGTGGCGCCAGGTCGTCTCACATTTCGAGAAGCAAGTTACGACCAGGAGAACCGATGAAGCCGAGCACTGCGTCATGACCTGCCTTGCGCGCTTTTTCACGGTTCAGGGCTTGAGGGTGTAGAGGGTTCAAAGGGTTTCTAGGGTTTTTTATAGGGTTCGGGTCTCTAAAGGGTTTAGGGTCCGCAGTTTCGGGCTTCGGCTTCGTGGGTTGCAGGCGCGTGGGGGGGGGGGGGGTGTTTGCGAGGAGCTCCACCTCGCAACCGTTGCTGGCCACGCCCCCGCCACCAGGCCGGTTTAGGGTTTAGGGTTTAGGGTTTAGGGTTTAGGGTTTAGGGTTTAGGGTTGACCCGTAATCGGTGGAAAATTTTATTGCAGGGTTCTGGGCTCGGCAGCCCCCCCCCCCCACCCCAACCCTCGAAATCGGAACGGCCTAGAAACCCTGAACCCTAAACCCTAAACCCTGAACCCTAAACCCTAAACCCTCAACCCTGATTCCTGTGAAGTGTAAGTAGCAGCTCAACCAGCCGATGCCTAAAGCTCTTTCACCATGAGATCGTAGGAGACCATTGCAACTTACGCCCAACAAGGCCCGAAACGCCTTGAATTGAAAGGTTTGGGGGCTTGGTACTTCGGTGTGAAGTTTTATGAGTTTAGGGTCTAGGGTCTAGGGTTTCGGTTGTAAGTAGGGTGACGAGCATCTTGAATTAAGGTCAGAAAAAGCTGTATACTAGAACCCCCTATAACTAACCCAAAAAGGAACTACATTGGCGCCTTCAGGTAAACCGTATACACCCCTAAATCTCTTAAACCCTACATCCCCAAACCCTTGTAATTATAAACCCTATAACCTTTGAGCTTGAAACTCCAAACCCTAAACCCCTAAAAACCCAAACCCATAAACCCTCTACACCTCTAAACCTTAAAACCCCTAAGCCCTTCAACCCAAAAACCCTGAACCCCTAAACCTAAACCTAAACCCCCAAACCCCTTCACCCCCAGCAGCAACCTTAAACCCTTAAACCCCCTAAACCCCCTAAACCCCCTAAACCCCCGAAACCCCCGAAACCCCCTTCAGCCCCAGCAGCCCAACAGGTGCACCTGTGCTGGACCAGGCAGCGGAATGAGTTGGTTTTAGGGTCTGTCTTTTACACCCCAAAGAAGGGCATAGGGGGGGGGGGTCTTGGTAAGAGCCTGCAATAGATGTAGGCTTGGGGGTTGTTAGGCTACATTCTGGAGTGCTGTTGGTGTTTTTTTTTGTTGTTTTTTTTGTTCTGGTTTTGTGTGTTTGTGTTTGAGTTTTGGCGGGGAGGGTTGGTTGGGTGGGTGGGGGGCGGGGGGTGGGGGGGGGGGGGGGGGGGGGGGGGGGAGGAGTTTGGGCTGTGTGCCCCTACCCAGGAAGCCCGGTGACCCCTTTTTCCCGCCATGAAGACGGGCAATTAATTACTCTAACTAGTATGATATGATTACATATTGAGCTACCCCGGTACCTTGTCACATCGCAGCGAGGCTTAGCCCCTGGGTAGCGTCAGCACCAGAGCCTCCATACAAGC
This sequence comes from Symbiodinium natans, assembly GCA_905221605.1. Lineage (NCBI taxonomy): Eukaryota > Dinophyceae > Suessiales > Symbiodiniaceae > Symbiodinium > Symbiodinium natans. Next base: position 632,193 of record CAJNDS010000424.1, read on the forward strand.
ACAACTCTACTAAGCGCACGAGAAGAAACAGAGAGCTTAAAGCAGCATGGGAGTAGATTCTAGACCCCTCGAGCCCCACCAGCAGCATTGAAAACATAAAGCTAAGCCAGTACCTCTGCTAAGTATCTAAGGTGGAGGCCCTTAGTGTGGTCCCTTGCCCTTGTTGTTTAGGGATCCGAAGTATGGGCCCTTACTATATATATATATATACATAGTGATATCAGGGCTAACAAGGGACCCAGATTTCGCGCCCATACTTCGGATCCCCTATCTTAGTCGGAGCTGCTGCTCCCTGAGACCCAGGTGTCTCCAGAGCCTGGTGATCTAGGTCCTCCTCCGCACACGGCTTTTGGAGTTAAGGGTTAGGGTTTAGGGTTCGGGGTTCAGGGTTCAAGGTTGAGGGTCTACACGACCCAGGCTTAGGAATTTGGAGTTTGAGGGGTAGCGGGGAACATCTCGGTCTGATAACCCCTGCCCACCCTGTCGCAGGACGCAAGTTTTCGCTGATCCTGAAATCAACCCTTGTAGTATGTTTTCTCCCCGCCCTGCCGAAGACCCTCGTAGTATATTTGACTGTGAAAGTAATACAGGGGTCGGAAAGATTACTACTAGTATTCCCTTGGGGTCCCTGCAAGATTATACTATCATACCCCCAAAGCCCTATTCTTAAAATATCGTTATACTACAATATCCCCCAAAACCCTATTCTAAATATAAGGCCCCCCTTTGTTAGCCAGCTGATGGGGCTCCTGAGATCGCCAATTGGTTCTGCAAGCCGACGCCCCGTAGTGAAATGCATGCAAGTGCGCACGTCGTGCTATATGTACATGGACCCTTACAAGGAGGGGCCACCCTTACTTATAATTTTAGGGTTCTTATGACTCTACTTATCATTAGGGGGGCCCTCCTTTTATGCTATGGATGAACAGGCCTCGGTGGACCCGGCGGACGGCTTGGCAGTGGTTACTGCGGAGGCCTTTGGCTTTGCGTGCTGGCGTTCAGCCGGGGTTTCTGTCGGACAGCCTGGGAAGAGTGGACCTGTGGTCCTGCAATACCCTCACACCCTAAGCCCCTAAGGCCCTAAACCCTAAACCCTAAACCTGAAATTCCCTTGCACGTGGGCTGAAGTCGCAGCTGTCCGAGGCAGACCTATGCCACTGCCATTGCTTTCCTCTCAGGCACCCACTTTTCAGGGCGGTAGTGTGTTTTGTTTCGGGTGGCATCGTGATTTTTTATTTCACCTTCAGAAATTCAGGCAAATACGCCAGCATGATTGCAGAACTCGCGTCAGCCTCACAGATCGTGGACAAATGCAGGCAGACACGCTAGACAGAGTGGAAGATGAAATCCCGCCCAGCCAACTGCTGGCAGCGGGCGGTGGGGGGAGGGGGGGGGGGGGGGGGGGGGGGGGGGGGGGTCAGCTCGAAGGCCCGAAACCAATGCGGTGAGGACCAGATACGGCATCACTTGTGGCGGCGAGCATGCGCAGACTGAGGGCTGCGTGGTATCAACGTGATTCTGTTTGGGTAGACTTGGTCACATGCGCACAAGGTGCCGTGTTGACTTTATGTTTTTTTTTTTTTTTTTTTTCTCAAGTTTTTGGCGCGATGGCCATGGAAATTTACTGTGTTTACGAGCTGAAGCTCTTTGTTTGCGTGGGCATCTTTGCTGGTCGAAAAGAACTTTGGCTGAACGCTTCTGACAGCATGTCTTGGAAGAGAAGTAAAACCAGTCTTTTGGGCATGGTTGCCAAAGGCGTGAACGCTACAGAGCCGCTAGTGACCGCGTGTCTTGTTCCAGAAACGTCAAGCATCCTTGCCCAGTATATGTTGCATGATGTAACATGACCCCTGGCGTGCGGCCAGCGACTAGTTGGGGAAGTTAGCAGTTTGCCGCGAATGCTAGGGATGAGTTGGGTGGTGGTGTTTGCTTGGGCTGTTTTGTCGGTGTTTCGCGCCGCCCCCAGCAGCGGTGGCAGGCATGGAGCGCTTCTTGAACTTTCTTGATGTCCGGGGTTTGTGCGCCCTCAACAGTCGTTGGCTTGTTTCTTTCCTCACCTCACCTTCCTCAGAAGTAGGACAGGAGCGTGCTCAGTGTTCCCTTGGCCAGAGAGTTCCCTATACCCTCAACCCTAAACCCTAAACCCTAAGCCCTCCACCTGCATTATGAAATCGGTACCCTGGGAGGACCCTTCCGACCAGCTCAGTGCAGTGGAGCTCGGACAGGAAGCGCCGGAGTTGAGTGTCGGTGCTTGGGCGCGCGCTAGTAGTTGGTAGCTCACCCAGAGTCGGCCCTCGAGTCTGTCCAGGAACCTGCCTGAATTAGGGTTTTGGGGTGTTATAGGGTGTTTGGAATTTCCCGTTCTGTTAGGGCCCTGTATTACCAGTTAGAGAACGCACCCATCCGCGGGCACTGCGCACGAAATCCCCCCAGGCCCAAAACCTGGTTCTTGTTTGGGGGGTCTACGGCGGGGTTGTGTTACTTCAGAAGATGCCGAAGAGGGCCCAAGAATAGAAGAAACCCCTACTAGTTCCCCGGCTCTCGGCGCGGATAAAAAACGTGAAGCTCCAAACCCCTTACCCGTCCTCAAAGTGGAAGTGCCTTGTCACAAGTCACTGTGGGTTCCAGAAGCGTTCCAGACGACATCGGTACTCCCCGTATCTATGTGTATATACATTATATGTATGTGTATGTGCCCCCTGTAGGAATATGCTCACTCCCCTACTCTCCCCCCCCCCCCCCCCCCCGTACGCACCGGAAAGGAGAAGGCGTGCTCCAGTTGTAGACCTATCGCTTTCTTGCCTTCAGGGTGGCAGGCTCAGGCTTGACTTGGGTTCAGAAGGTTTAGGGTTTGGGGTTTGGGGTTTAGGGTTTAGGGCATTTGCTGAAGCTAGTTGAACAAAAGCCCTAAGCTCATAAGCCTTCTCAGCCGAAGCGGCAATCGCGAGATCTTGCCGAGAGCAGGGTAGTAGTTGTCAGGCATGAAATCCATGTCTGAGTTTTCCAGCCGAAGATCCGGCTCTAATCTTGAGCTCGAAGGTTTGCCGGCCTTCCCTCAGGTGAAAGAAAAATGACAGAATCGTAAGTAAGTAAATGAATATGTGTATATGTATCTATATATATATATATATATCTATATGTGTGTATACATGTGCATATACATACTAGTACGAATAGCCATACATACTCGAACTAGTCGAAAAACAATAATGACAGAAATTCAACCAATCATATATATATATATATATCTATATATATATATATACATATACATGATAGTACACAAACACCTTGGCACACTGCATCCTAAAGCATCCTGCCGCTGCTTCACCGACGCCGCTGGATGTGAGAAAACACCCGTTGGATCAAGGCCCTCACTTCTCCAGCAGCTTTAGGGTTTAGGGTCTAGGGTTTAGGGTTTAGGGTTTAGGGTTTAGGGACGATGTCTGCTGCATGTAGTGGGATGCCCAAGCCCAGCCCAACCCCGCGAAATCGATGAAGCCCTGAACCCTAAACCCTAAACCCTAAACACCTGGGTACACCTTGAGCCTCAAGAGCCATGGGCGGCTCTCAATCCACTTTCCAGGGGTTTCACTTCAAGGAGTCCCTGGGCGCACACCCAAAAGAGCCCAAGACCCCTGAATTCAGGAATACACCTTAAAAAGTATCTTGAGTATTCCTTAAATCATAATAAGGATCCGTATAAAAATTAGGGTATATTCCTTTATCGTAAATATTCCTTAAATCATAATAAGGGACCGTCTACACATTAAGGTACTATATTCCTGAATTAAGGGGTCCTGGGCTCTTTGGGCATAGGATTCAATGTCTTGGGGCTAGGGTTGGCTTGGGACTACAGGGTGTGTAGAAGGCTTAGGGATGGTTCTTGGGGGGGGTTTAAGGTTTTAGTGCTGCTTAGCTTGAGGTGCTTAAGGTATGTACCACGAGGGTTTAGGGTTTCTGGGGCTTGGGGGGCTTGGGGGGCTTAGGGTTCGCCACCGGATTTTGAAGAGAGACTCGCATTAATTGCTGAATCTTCCCGGGCTCGAAGCCGTCGGGTCTTCATCAACGTCATACTCGGGCCGCCTGTCATTCCGAAATGGTTTCACCGGGTTTGGGGTTTATGGGGTTTAGGGTTTATGGCTTAGGGTTTAGGGCAGCTGTAGCATCAAACCCATTGCCACATCGAATCGTCTCGAGGCAGCGCAACGGCCATCCAGCCTCTGGTTCTGAGAGGGTTCTTTTTGTGTGTTTAGGGTTTAGGGTTTAGGGTTTAGGGTTTAGGGTTTAGGGTTTAGGGTTTAGGGTTCGGGGTTTAGGGTTTAGGGTTTAAGGTTTAGGGTTTAGAGTTTAGGGTTTAGGGTTTAGGGTTGAAGCCTCATGCTCACGTTCCTGACACAGAGGGTGCTGAGTTCAGGTTTGGCCAAAAACACCTCCGAAACCCGGAGTCCTAAGCCCCCATGTAGCCCCCTAAGCGAAAGAACATATGTGTACAGCTCCGGATTGAGCCCTGAACCCCTCAGCCCTCGCTGCAGGAGGATGCCTTTGATGCTGAGGAGTTCCAGAAGGCATTTTGACATAAAAGACCTTGTGACACCCCCTCAACAAACCCCATAAACCCCCTATATAGACCCCTGTACAGCCCCGTGTTAAGACTCCCCTATATACACCCCCTCCCCCCCCCCCCTAATCCCATAAAGCAAGACAACCTGCGTGCAGGCGCTGAGCGCATGGCTGACCCCCATGTGCCTGGACTGCAGCCGCCCCTTCCTCATAGGCTCAGCTAGGGTTTAGGGTTTAGGGTTTGGGGTTTAGGGTTTTTGGGTTTAGGGTTTAGGGTTTAGGGTTTAGGGTTTAGGGCTCCTAACACTGGGAGTCGGGGTTGCGACCTGGGACTTCACATGGGGGCCTGAATACTGCGAATAGGGTTTTGGGGGGGGGGGTTATCATAGCATACTTATCAGGGGACCATAAGGGAACACCATTATTCATTATTAATCATTCCGGCCCCTATATTCATATTTTCGGGTTTTGGGGTTTCGGCCTTCTGGATGGGTTCGCGCCCCCAAACATTAGGGCACGTGGCCTTCGAGACCGGTTCTTGGTGCGTCCAACCCATAGACCCTAAACGAATATTGGGGTCGGAATAGTTACTAGTAGTATTCCCTTATGGCCCCTTTATAAGTATATTAGTCCCTGGACCATGATTGTCAGGCTGGTACAACCAGGCGCGAGGCACCACGGCGGACGGAACACAGCAAATTCAGGGGTCGGGCACTCACTGTACTCGCTACTGCAGTTTGGACGCTAGGGTTCGTGGCCCTTTTGGGATGACCCTGGTGTTGCCCTTCAAGCGTTTTGCGGTTTGTGAGCGGATGGCAGTCCCCTTGCACTAGGCCAGACGACGCCGTGGCGTATGCCATCTATTCTGCGGACGACTCAGCGCGAGCGGTTTGTCCACTCCGCCTTCAAGACTCTTGGCCAAGGTACCCGGATATCTAGACGTGGTCATGTCCTCAGAGTCGTCGGGTTTAGGGTTTAGGCTTTAGGGTTTAGGGTTTAGGGTTTAGGGTTTAGGGACGGTTTAGGGTTTAGGGTTTGGGGTTTAGGGTTTAGGGTTTAGGGTTTAGGGTTAAGGAAGCATCTTGCTTGAGCGAAGTCTTGCACGAGGTGATTGAGCACTACGCCAGGGAGCGGCCATCGACCGTCCGCAGCTTTCTGTGCATCGTGCCGATTGTTAGCGCAGCGTACTTGGAGGTTCATGAGTAGTTATAAGTAGGGTTATAAGTACCCTAAGCAAAATGGTTCTAACTATAGTTGCCATACTTATCACCCTACTTATAACTACCCATGAACCTCCAAGTAAAGTCATGGCTTGCATGGCCCGGCAATGGCAACGCAGGGTTTCATTGACGGCGCCACTGACGCCATCCTCGCGCAGCTTCGCCCTTCCCTCGGCAAGGCATACGAGCTTGAAGAGGCTGAGAGGTTTAGGGTTTAGGGTTTATAAGGGTTTCGGGTCCTGAGCCTTACATTTAGAACGCACACGTTGTCTTGGTAGGGGTGATTGCATGTACCCACAACCCCCAAACCCTTCAAAACCCTTTACAAGCGCGCTCTTTGGCAACGTACCAAGGGAGTCAAGAGTAGGTGGCTCAGGTCAGGCACTTCCTGCTGAGTTGGAAGCCGAAGTCGTGAACACGGATGCAGGAGACATGTGGGCAGTCCCCCAAAAATCGGGATCAGGGTCAGGGTTTAGGAATATACACGTGTACCCTCAAAATACCGTATCCTTAGCGCAGGAACCAGGCCAAGGGTATCTTATTTTTGGAAACTCCATGAAACCCCTTTGACCCTTTTGGGTCTAGGGTCTAGGGTTTCGGGTGTAGGGATGGGGGTGCGGCGGGTTATATACTTAATCATGTCCAGAAATCATACGGATTTCCACAAGAATGCCCCAGAACGGGTTCATGATGTGGAGATGGGTGCTCAGAGCGGAATGGCGCTTGCAGCTTATGGTTTGGAATCTAGGCTCCATGGCCCCAACCCTCAAACTCAAATTCCCCCTGAAACCCTTAAACACGCTGAATCCTAAAAACCCCCGAAACACTTAAACCCTTAAACCCTTAAACCCTTAAACCCTTAAACCCTTAAACCCTTAAACCCTTAAACCCTTAAACCCTTAAACCCTTAAACCCTTAAACCCTTAAACCCTAAACCCTAACCCCAAACCCTAAACCCCAAACCCCAAACCCCAAACCCTAAACCCTAAACCCTAAACCCTAAACCCTAAACCCCACCACCCCTACACAGAACTTAGACCCTCAACTTTTGGCGGCCTGGAGGGCCTCCCTACTACCACGTGCAAACCATCGGGAACGTGTGCGCAGAGGACGAGCACCTCGAAGCCAAGGCTGGGTTTATAGGGTTTAGGGTTTTAGGGCTTAGGGTTTAGGGTTTGGGGTTTAGGGCTTAGGGTTTAGGGTTTAGGGTTTAGGGCTTAGGGTTTAGGGTTTAGGGTAAAATGGCTTTGGAAGGTTTTTTTGTAGTTTAGAGGGCTTGAGTTAGGGCTTGCGGGGTTTGCAGCGCACAAGGTTGAGGGCTGCATCGGGTTTGAGGGTGTGAGGGTTGCGGGTTTCGGCCTGAGGTGGCTTGAGGGTGTTTTTTGATGAAACCGACACCTTGCGCAGGACCTTTAGATCAGCCCTCTCCCCCCCCATGTCTCCAGAGTCCTTGCGATGTTCTCCTTTGTACCAGTCCTTAATCGGTATTCTCAGATCCCTATGAAGGACTGTTAGTTTTAATGGGGGGACCTCGCCCCAGTCTCCCATCAAGAGAGGCTTAAGAAACAGGGAGCTTGGCCCGAAGATGTAGGGTTGGTGTGAGGCCCCCTTAATTTACTCAACCCTTTGACGCTAAACCCTAGACCCCAAACCCTAAACCCTAAACCCTATAAACCCTAAACCCAAAGCCAAGCTCCCCACCCGCCACAGGACGTCGATGGAGACGACCGGGATGACTGGCAAGAAGATCTGTCTGACCAACTCGAGGCTGCTGGGGTTAGGGTTTACGGTTTCGGGTTTAGGGTTTAGGGTCTAGGGTCTAGGGTTTAGGGTTTAGGGTTTTAGTAGGGAATGGGCGAATTAGGTACCCGATGTAGTCCCTTAACCTTCTTGGGGTCCTTATTAGAAGGGAACCCCACTATTTGGGGGTCTATTTTGGGGTTCGCTCATTTCATAAACCTCCATGATATAGGGTACCTGACTCATTCCCAAATTCCCTACTAAGAACCAGCCAGGGGTGTCTGGAGCTGTCATTGAGGTCTAGGGGTGGAAATCGTTTTTTGCCCCTTGTTCGGGTTCTGGGCTCCTCTCGAAGCCAACCCACTCTCAAACGGGATACCGCCACGGGCATTCGAGGAGCACGCAACAGGGAAATTATGAGAACTTGCCATGCACCTCGGGGTAGCATGGTCTCTGGGTCATTGTTGAAACGGAAAACCCTAAAAACAAAATTATGAACAGTAGAAACGAAACGCACATGATGATTTTCACTAGTACCCCAACAATGGTGCAGGTTTGGGGCCCAGCTTGTCGATGCTTGCTTGCCCAGGGAAATCCCATGACTGGCCTTTGGTTCTTAGACCTCGGAAGGCTGCTGCGGGTCCAATCATCATGTCGGTGTTGTCCAAAAAAGAGTTACATTTTGGTTCAGGGGATTGGGGGACCTTTTTGAGAAGGGGCTTTCCCAAAACGAGAGGAGCATTTGCAGAACAACCTGATTATAGAGACTGCCCTCACAGACAGAAGCCGCTGCCTGCATAGGAGACGCGTGACCCCAAGATGTGGGGAACGGAATCGGAGATGCGGAGGACCCTGGCCTGGACATGGGGTTTCATAGGGATTAGACGTTGCGTGTCTTGTTGCAGTGTTTCCTCAAGGAAGATCTTTGGTGTGAATGTTCACCCTGTCTGGGTCTGAGCTTTGCTTGCTTGCCGTGACTACTCTGGAGAATCTGAAAGAGAGTTGGGGGTTTCCCAAAATAGGGGTACCCCGCCCCCTAGTTTCGGAAACCCCCAGTTGCCAAATAGCTTGCAAGACACCACAGCGTGTCAGCGCGACGCTGAGATCTGGGGCGGCTGGTCCATGCCTCAGACACCGCCCCGCCTCGACATGACCCTACAGGGTGGGGCCCCTTAGTTATAAGTAAGTTAAGATACTTATATGTAATTTAGAGCACTTATAACTAACTTATACACTAAGTTTGCTAAGTTAGTTAGCCAACTTGTAAGTTGATTTATAAGTTACAAAATGTTGTTTTTGTAGTAAAAATCATCATGCAGAGCCCATGTCTTAAAAGAAGAGGTTTTTGGGCGCTCTTCAAGAAGAGGCGTCTCTTGGCCCTGCAACGCCATCTCAAAGCAAGTTGGTGTTGCGGAGAAACGAAAGCTGCTGGCTGAGACAGGAAACAAAACGGCTGCAGGCAAGGACACAAAACGTTTAGCGCATGCGCTTGGGATGTGGGGATGTGTCCGCGATGTGTCCGCCTGTGCCCCGCGTGTGTCGAAAACCCGATGTGTCCGCGATATATCCGCGATGTGTCCGGTGTGTCCGCCCCATTTTTTGCAGTGTGTCCGGTGTTTTCCTGTGTGTCCACCCTCTTTTGCACTATGTGTTCCCAATGTGTCCCCCGTGTGTGCCGGATGTGTCCGGATGTGTCCCCGACATGTCGGTGTATATGTCCGAATGTGACCCGAATGCGTGCCAAGCCAAAGGCTTCGCAAAACACGGCCCGGCCCGGAACATCAGCTGTGGAAACTCCTCGAGATTAGAACTTGAAAAACAATCGTTCCGAGCCTATAACCTTGCAAAATCCTAGATCTCACAGTCGCGAGCAGGGATCTCATGAAAACACGGTTTTTAGAGCTAAGTTGTATAAGTTACTTATAAGTTGGGCACAAAAAACTTATAACTAACTTATATCTTGGACAAATAACTTATAACTAAACCATGAACTTAACAACTTATAAGTTATGTTAGGAAAGTTATAAATTGATTTATAGAGGTTGTAAATCAATTTATAACTGAGGGGCCCCACCCTGTAAACCCTAAACCCTACTTGCAAGTGGACGTTTGAAGACATGGCCTTGAAGCTATCGTCTCCTTGTGATGGTTGCTTATAATGTTTAACAGAACTTTGGGATGTTCCCCCGTATACTAACAGCTCCTTAATGGGGATTACTGGATTACAATATCCTTAATGGGATGACAATACCCTTAACAGGGATGATAATATCCTTAATAGGGAGTATAATTATCCTCAATAGGGATTATTTAGTATAGGGGGGGGGGGGAACATCCCAACTTATTCTATCAAACCCGAAGGGAAGACCTGCCATGCAGGTATTCGTATCGAGCCTTGATTGTCCTCCGAAAGGCCACCCAGGCGTGCCGTCACGTGGGCATTTCATGGGGGAGTGGGATGGTTCCAAGGGTTTATAAGGGTTTACAAGGGCTTATAAGGGTTTTATAGGGGTTTATAAGGGTTTACAAGAGTTTATATGGGTTTGCAAGGGTTTCTTCTAGCAAGCTTCACCAGCAAGGCGTCTCTCCCACAGCCGAAGCCACTGGCATTTCTGGCGACAGAGGCCGAAGGGGAGGGGCATTTGTTCATGTCAGCCATGGTCATTTGCTAGTGTCCATATCCCTTTTGGGAATTATGATTACTATTATTACTATTATTACTATTATTACTATTATTACTATTATTACTATTATTACTATTATTACTATTATTACTATTATTACTATTATTACTATTATTACTATTATTACTATTATTACTATTATTACTATTATTACTATTATTACTATTATTACTATTATTACTATTATTACTATTATTACTATTATTACTATTATTACTATTATTACTATTATTACTATTATTACTATTATTACTATTATTACTATTATTATTATTATTACTTTTGTTATTAAGGTTCTAAAGGGGAGCGCAGGTCTTCTAGTTACGGTTGACGGTCCAACCTTGACCAGCGCCCCGTCACCAAGAAGCAGTCGCCAGCTTGCCGAGGACAAGAAGCGCATCCTCGCTGAGTACAACCTGAGGATGGGATTCCCAGGGCCTGTTTTTTTTTTTCAATGGTTCGCAAGAGGGAGCAGCATCCGACCTCCATGTCCCCAAAAGAGCCCAATACCCCTTAAGGAATATACAGCTGATTTTATAAAGGGATCCTTACTATAACTTAAGGTATATTCCGTAATTAAGGGGTATTCGGCTCTTTGGGTCTCTACCCAGCCTCACTCCCCAGAATGGCGAGGCACCAGCTCTGCCTTTGGCGTGACCTGGCAGACTCGCATCCGCCGGAGAAGCGATACAGCCACCGGCCACGGATGGTTCAAACAAGTGACGGAAGCCTCAGGTTCAGGGGCTGTTGTAGCCAAACGCCCCTCAAGGCCCAGAAGAGTTCTTCTTCTTCACGGAAACCTCTCCAGACAAGCGCAGGCCACCTGTCCAACGACGCGTGCTTTCAGAAATTTCAGGAAGCCCTCAGCATCCTCCCCATGGGATTCATCCTGTCTCAAACGCGCAGGCGCTTTCTGGAGATGAAGGCGGCGCACATGAAGGCACCTAGCTCAGACGCAGCCCTGCCGTTTGGGCACGTGTCGAAGTGGTGCTTATAAGCCCTCGAACCCCTAAACCCCTAAACTCTAAACCTTATAAAACTTCAAAAAACCCTAAGCCATGAGAACCCTTGAAACCCCAAAACCCTCAACCTTAAGATTAACCCCCCAAAACCCTCAACCTTAAGATTAACCCCCAAAACCCTCAACCTTAAGATTAAACCCCAAAACCCTCAACCTTAAGATTAACCCCCAAAACCCTCAACCTTAAGATTAAACCCCAAAACCCTCAACCTTAAGACCCCCGAAGCCCTGGACTTGACCCCTGAAAACTCCTCTGTGGTGCTTTACTGTAACTTTGGATCTTTCGCCTTTTTGGGGCTTATTGGGTTCTTAACAAGGCAGCGAAAAATTTAATTTATAGCTACTCTCCTAAGTGCAGCCAAGACTCGAAACCTTGAGCTGAGTGCTTGCCAGGCAGTGCCTCCGTCGGGACCTCAGGGAAAAGCTGTTTGGCCACTTCTCTAAAACCTTTCGTCTTCTTTTTTTGGGGGGGTCCTTGCTTTTGGGCGGCCCCTCTCGTTTAGGTACCCAAAAAGTGACCATGATGTAGAGAACTCACCCGTTTGAAGGCCATGCTTTTCTACGGATCTGCAAGCTTCCCGAATTATATTTGTTGGGCTTTGCACCCCATTAGAATCCCTACTAGGGACTGTCAGTATAAGGAGCACACCCCAACCGATAGTCCTAAAGCCTAAGGGCCTAAGCCCTAAACCCTCAGCCCCCCGGTAAGTTCAAGCCACCAAGAAATTCAGCTTCTCAGGCCACGGTGGCCATGAAGGCTGCGACGGTGTCGCGAGATCGTCGGCGGAAAGAGGGCGTGTAGGGTTTGGGGTTTCGGGTTTCGGGTTTAGGGCTACGGTTTAGGGTTTGGGTTTAGAGTTTGGTGAGGTCTAAAGTAGGGCTCGCTGGGTGAAGATCATGAAAACGACTTGATTCCGATGGCATGTCTGCCTCACTCACATGGCGCGCCAGGCATCCTTCTCTGTGTCTCTCTCTCTCTCTCGCTCTTTCTCTCTGTTTCTCCCTCTCTGTCTGTCTGTCTGTCTGTCCGTCTGTCTGTCTGTCTCTATAACATTGGCTGCTGGTTTTCTCCATGACACAGTGTATTGGAAAATGCTCTCACGCGGCTGCTGCTTGGCTCAAGTCTTCCTGCATTCGAAACTTTTGCAGCCCACAGCCTGGGCCCAAGGCTGTGAATTGTCGGGTCCCTGTTGCAACACGGCCCCACATGTTCTGAGGGTGCCCCTAAACAAGGGTACCTTCTTGGGGGCAATAAGGATAGATCGTTTTGTTCCAGTCAGGCTACCCAAAAGGATATCAGAATGCAGAGAACATCAGAGAACCCTAAACCCTAAACCCTAAACCCCAAACCCTAAACCCTAAACCGCCCAAATATGGTCATGATTGGGGCTTGCGGGCTCGAGTACAACATCTATACATATATATATATATGTAGATATGTATAGAAGTGTATACAGAAAATATAGTATGTATAATATCAAAAATATACTACATATTGTCACATCAGACACACATATATATATGTATATATATATGCGTATACACACATATATATATATATATGCTCACCCCCCCCCCATGATCTAGGTCGAAAGGCCTTTCGGGCCCATCGAAGCGAGATTTAAACCTAAGTCGGAATGAAAATTAAAAGGCCACTGGCCTCATTCGTAGTAAATTTTTTTTAGAAATCTAAATTTGCCAATTAAAAGCCGCACCCTATGAAATCCTCTTCTGGGGCCTGCCTGTCCGTAACAAAATCTCACAAGAGCTTTATATGCAGAGGTTACAGCCTCAGAAATCCTCATCTGGGCTTCCTGCCTATTTTATTGAGAAAATGCTTCTACATAAGAAGCCCACACCCTACGAAAAGAATTCTATACTTAAAGGCCACACCCTATGAAATCCTCTTCTGGGCCCTCTTAATGAAATTTCAGTAGACTTGTGTCTGATAAAGCCACAGCTTCGTTCGTAATTAACCCAAGTAAAAAAACATATTAAGAGGCCCAGCCCCAAGACATCCTCTTCTAAGCCTCATTGATTAATACCTATTTAGAACCTTTTTGTTTTTCCCACACCCTGTGAAATCTTTCGCTGGCCCCATTCGTAATGAAACGCAATTTGATTTCATATTGTAAGCCCACACCCTAAGAAATCCTCTTCTGGGCTTCGTTCGTAATTGAACCCAAGTAAAGCAAGTGTATATTCAGAGGCCAACCCCAGGACATCCTCCTCGCAATGAAACCGAGTTAGAATTCTATATTGCAGACCATACCCTATGAAATCCCTTTCTGGCCCCTATTTGTAATGAAGATTAATTAGAATTCTGTATTACAAAGCCACACGCCAAGAAATCCTCATTAGACCTTCGTTTGTAATTAGACTTATTTTCGATTTGCCAAGATGCTTGTATTAGAAAAAGCCACACCATTCTGGGGCCTGTTCGTAACAGAATCTCGTAAGAAGTTTATAATTCTAGGTAAGAAGCCCACACCCTAAGAAGTTCTGACCTAGGCTAGGTTCGTATGTAACTCTTGGACAGAAATTTATATCATGAGCCCCCATTCGTATTTGAATGTACTTACAATTCCATATTTAACCGCTAGACCCTATGAAATCCTCTTCTGGTGCCTATTAGTGAAATGTCAATAGACTTGTATATGATAAAGCCATAGCTTCGTTAGTAAATTAAACCCAAGTCTAACAAACAATTAAGAGGCCCCGCCACAAGACATCCTCTTCTAAGCTTCATTGGTTAATACCTATTTGGAATTCTATTTTGCAGACCACACCCTATGAAATTCTCCCCTGGCCTCGCTTCATACTACAATGTTATTTGAGGTTTGTATTAAAACGCCACACCCTAAGAAATCCTCATCTGGACTCGTTTGGAATTCCACTTAAATTGAATTTTAAGTTTAGAGGCCACACCCCTTTGGACAGATTTTAAAAGGCCACACCCTAAGACCTGTGTATGGTAAAGCCACAGCTTCGTTCGTAAAACCAAACCAAGTAAAACAATTAAGAGGCCACGCCCTTCCAAGCCTCATTCGTTACTACCTCTTTGGAATTTTATTTTACCGACCACACCCTGTGAAAGTCTCCTCTGGCCCCGCTTCGTAATGAAATGTAATTTGAGGTTTGCACTAAAACACCACACCCTAAGAAATCCTCAACTGGACTTCCTTTGTGATTCCACTTAAATAGACGTTGAAATTAAGAGGCCACACCCCAAGACATCCTCTTCGAAGCCCCACTCTTTTTTAAGTCCAATTAGACTTTTGAATTGCAGGTCCACATCCTCAAAAGAACCACACCCTAAGAAACCCTCTCTATTTCTTTTTTTTTATTACTTTTCATATTAAGACGCCACATCCCAAGACATCCTCTTCTAAGCCTCATTCGTAATTAAATCTAATGGAACTTTACATGTTAACGCCACGCCCTGCATACAGAATAGGCTGAATTGAAAAAAAAAACGAATGGTGGGTGTGTTTGTGTGCTTTTCTCTGCGTGTGTGCAAGGCAGTCACATTAGCAGAAACAACGTATAACAATACACATTCTTTATACAAGAAAAGCATTTTTTGCAAAATTTGCTTAAAAAAAACCCAAAATCCAAAAATCCAAAAACTCAAAACCATGGAGCCGGGAGGCCGCCTTTTTTGGATTTTTTGGTTTTCTCGAGGTTTTTTTGGTTTTTTTTTTTGGAAAAATCAAAAAAAAAACAGGGTTTTTTTTTTATTTTACTTGCTCCTGGCCTCAAAAACCTAAAAACACATGGTTTTTTTTGGGATTTTGAGTGAAAATCCAAAAAAAACCATGTGTTTTTTTAGTTTCTGAGACCAGGAGCACCTGAAATCCAAAAAAACACGAGGGTTTTTTTGGATTTTCACTCAAAATCCCAAAAAAAACATGTGTTTTTTAGGTTTTTGAGGCCAGAAGCAAGTAAAATCCAAAAAAAACCATGGTTTTTTTTTTATTTTTCAAAAAAAAACCAAAAAAACCTCGAGAAAACCCAAAAATCCAAAAAAGGCGGCCTCCCGGCTCCATGGTTTTGAATTTTTGGATTTTTGGATTTTTGGATTTGTGTCAAAATTTGCAAATTCTGCAAAAAAGAAGTTTTTTTTGCATACAATTCTGTGTTTATAAGCCTGTCCTATGCAAATAATTCATAGACATGTTTACCAAATTGCATTTTCCTGTGTTTTTGGGGTGTTTTTTATGTGGTGATGTGGAAGTAGTGCTAAACACACGTGTTTTTCACTATTTACAGGTTTTCTCGCATAGGACTAGACGTGCAAAAACAGGACATCGCCTAGCATAGCCAGCATGTCATTTTAATCGGTATTTACGAGGGTTTTTATAGGGACAAAGCAAAACCTAGATCATGGGGGGGGGGTGACCATATATATATATGTGCACGTTACATGTCATATCCTCTTGGGATTCGTTTGCCTTTGGAGTTCGGGGCTTTTTTTAGCCGGGGGGGGGGGGGGGGGGGGGGGGGGGGGCAGCGGGCAGCGTCCTCCAAGTTCAAGCTCTTGGCCTGATATGGCTAGCCCAGGCGATGCGCATGGGCAGGAGCCCTAAAACCCTAAACCCCAAACCCCAAACCCTAAAACCCTAAGCCCTAAACCCTAAAACCCTAAACCCTGTTTGTGGAACATCAAAGGTTTTATAAGGGAAAGCAGGACAGTCGCAGCAGTCTGCTCAATGATAACAGAGTATAAGCACATTGTACGAATATAGACATGTGTTACTCCAACAATCTGGTGTGATAAAAACACTCAATGGTGCACATCGTCTGGGAGGATCGAGCAAGTGCCTGTCCGACCACGCGGCTGTTCTTTTTTTGTTTTCTGTGCAGGGAAACCCTGAACCCTTATCCCTAAACCCTAAACCCTAGTCCCTCTCCAGGTCTATGCAAGTCAATGCATCTCAAAGCACCAGGTCTGCATCGGTGCATGTGAAACACCAGGTCCGGTTGTCCCACAGCAAGAGCTCCATTCATGCCGCAAGACCTCTCGCAGGGCTCCACATGTCACTCTTTAGAGAAGATATCAAGTTACGAAGCCTGCATATGAAATAACTCTAGAAGCTCCATGTTCCATGTCTCTGAACCGAATGATAGTGTAGCCAAACGGGTCTGGGAAGGCCTGGGCCTCCTGTTTCCGTGCGCCTCCTGGCGTGACTCGTGGCTTCGAAACAAGAAGGCCTTGCTAGAGCAAGATGCAAGCGAAAGCTCCGACAACTGATGCATCAGTGACACTGGCGACGGCTCCAGCACCGGCCAAGAGTGCAAACACATCCCACCGACATCTGTGAATTGCACTTATGACAGGACTCTGTTCCCCTTGCCTATCAGTCCTCCCGGCTTCAACCCACAAGTGTAGCTCCATAGCGCAAAGCCACACCGCCAAAGGCATGATTTCTACACCGCGCCTTCAACCCTGCCACGCCACGCGATCAATCGAAGTTTCCATGTGGGAAACGCCAATACGTTCACCAATTTCGAGCATCCAGTAGCTCGAACAAGGAAGGCAAGCGGAAGTAAACAAACTACCAAGACAAAATGAAGAGAACAATCTACCAAAAGACAATGTATTTAGACGTATACAAATGTGTATATATATATATGTATTGCTAGAGACGACATTGTTGCAGAGGTTATAAGGGGATGATACTGGGTACTTATTTAGGTACCGTTATTAGCCGCAATGTCCCTCATCCCAAGGCAAGCTGAGCAGCGATGGCGGAAGAAGAGGGGCCCGGACCCGAGGCAGACCACGCACTTAGCCAATGGCTTAGGGTTTTGGGTTTAGGCTTTAGGGTTTAGGGTTTAGGGTTTAGGGCTTAGGGTTTAGGGTTTAGGAACACTCTCAGGGCTTTGGGTTTGGGGTTTGGGGTTTAGGGCTTAAGGTTTCCGTAGCCGATGCTTATTGAGCTTTGATTTTGCAGGATCCTGGGTGTTATATTTGGTGTAAGAGGGTCACATGTAGGAACATCTTACATCGCGTTTCAAGGGCCAAGCTAGAATACTCAGAGCTTTAACATGTTTAGGGATTACGGTCTAGGGAAATTGTTGGGGTTCCTGCCTAGGGTTGCGTCCTCTGTGCTGCATTGCAGCGCATGGCATCCAGCCAGATTCTGATGCCGTAGCATCTTACACACACCTTGCTGCGTTGAGGGACAAGATTTCGTAGGCCAGGGCAAGACTTACCCGAGAGTTGCCTGATTCAACACGAGGTGTGGCGGCAACCCCTAAATCCGAAACCCCAAACGTAGATACAACAACCCTAGACCCTAGACCCTAAACCCTAAACCCTAAACCCTAAACCCTAAACCCTAAACCCTAAACCCTAAACCCTAAACCCTAAACCCTAAACCCTAAACCCTAAACCCTAAACCCTAAACCACAACCTCTTTGAAGGTGGAAGAGGGTGGGTCATCCTAAGGAGATTTTCTCAGTCAAGTGAAGATGCTTCGGCACTCCGGCCCTAGAATATCAACCCAGGACCGCTTTGTTTGCAAAAGATGTTTAGATCGAAGTTGGTTACTGATGTTCATACCGGACCATACAACACTAGCCCTTTCAAAGACCAGCAGCATAGCTTCATTCGGTCATTCCCGTACCATTCCGTCTTTTTCGGACTCGCCAGGCAGTACATATTGCATCGGGGCGCCTGCTTTTAGAGACCACAACTGAAGCGCAACAGAACAGCTCGTGCCGTTTGTATTATA
Organism: Symbiodinium natans; assembly: GCA_905221605.1. NCBI lineage: Eukaryota > Dinophyceae > Suessiales > Symbiodiniaceae > Symbiodinium > Symbiodinium natans. Next base: position 650,161 of record CAJNDS010000424.1, read on the forward strand.
CCCATACCCTAAACCCGAAACCCTAAACCCCTAACCCATTCTTGAAGAGTTTCTCATAACGATGGAGCACTGCCCGAGGCAAGAAGTGATCTTCACGGAGAACACTGCGCCGACGCTTCAGATTCGCCTAATCTAGGGGTCGGAATAATTACTACTACTGTTGATGCTAAAAATCCTGCATGAGTTTTTCCACAACCCAATCCCCTGGCCGCCCCTAATTTTAACATTGATGCAGACTCCACTCTGCAGAAACCCGGCGGCGCGAGTCATGCAAATCCTGCATGACCCCAGACGCCCAATCAACATTGAAATTAAGGGGTGCGCAGGGGATTTCTGTAGGCAAGTTGGTGTGTGGGTGGCTGGGGTCATGCAGGATTTCTATCATCCACCGTCTCGCGAATACGGTTCCAGGCTAATCCCGCATGTCACCAGTCCCTTTCGAGGCGATGCCTCAGAACCTTCTCAGGCGACAGGTTTGGGGGTCCAGGCTTTGGTCGGGCGTGGTTGGGGGGGTTTGGTTGGGGGTGAAGGGGGGGGGCGTGGAGGGGGGCGTGGGGGGGGGGGGCGTGGGGGGGGGGGGGTGGGGGGGGGGGGGGGGGGGGGTTCAGCCATTTACAAACTCCCCATCCCATTTACAAACTATTTACAAACTATTTACAAACCTATTTACAAACCCATTTACAAACTCCTTTTAGTAGGCGCGGGCTCTCACGCGGGCATTGAAAAGAAATCCTCCAAGATAGACTCATTTCCTGTTTCCACGTGGGAGTCGCTTCCCTCCTTAAAAAGGAGTTTGTAAATGGGTTTGTGAATGGTTTGTAAATGGTTTGTAAACAGTTTGTAAATGGGATGGGGAGTTTGTAAATGGCTTAACCACCCCCCCAACCCCCCCCCACCCCCCCCCCCCCCACCCCCCGCCACCCCCCCCCCCCCCCCCCACCCCCCCCCCCCCCACCCCCCCCCCACCCCCAACCCCCCAACCCCCCACCCACCATCCCCCCCCCCCCCCCATCCCCACCCCCCCCCCCCCACCCCCCACCCGCACCCACCCACCCCCAAGCCCACCCACCCCCCAACCCCCTTTTTATGCCAGACAGGAATTGTCAAGTCTCCATTCACACGATACACATTGTCCATGGGCAGCTAAAGAAGAGCACTTGCGATCATGCAGCTGTTGCCAGAGAATGCACCCTGGTGCGTACTGTTGATGCTAAAAACAACCCGTCAAGTCTCCATTGGCTGGACACGATACACATTGCGCTTTGCCTTTGTGGTGCAAAACACAAGGGCGTGCGATCATGCAACTGACTGAAACAAGTTTCCATTGGCTGGACACGATACACATTGCACTTTGCCCTTGCGGTGCAAAAAAAGACTTTTTTTGCACTTGCGATCATGCAACTGACTTCCTGATGCTTCTTGCCAGACAACGCGCCCTGGTACGTACTGTAGTATTCCCTCATGGTCCCTTTATAAACATACTACAATAACCCCCCACAACCCTATTCTAATTGCTAAGGTCTCTGTATCAGCACCTGCAATCGCCCGTACCCGGCGTTTTTTTTGTTTGCTACAGGCCGGACCGAGAGATTTGGGACGAGAAGGGTGGCCTCATCAAGAAAGGCCGGCCTAATATGGGGTTTAGGGTTTAGGGGCCTTCATAATTAGAATAGGGTTTTGGGGGGTTGCTGTAGTATAAATATAATAAAGGAGCCACAAGGGGATAGGGTTACTATAGGGGTCGGAGGAAATTACTAGTAGTATTCCTATAACTATACTCTAAGACACCCTATTATTATCAAGGCCCCTTTATTAGACGATCTGGGACGGCGTGCTGGCAGAATGCAGCTGTTTTGCTTGGGTTTCCTGTGCCAGGTGCAGCCGAGATTGCAGAGCGCGACCAGGATCATGTGCCCGAGGTGAAGGCACGTCTTTCGTGCGAGCTTGGCCGTCCCAGACTCCGCCTTACTTACTGTTGGTTAGTAGGGAATGGGGGAATGAGGTACCCCATAGAATCCCATTAAGGGTACATATAGGGCCCTAATTCCCTCAATTCCCTGCTAACCAACAGCAAGCTTAGAAGAGTTTTTTGACAGGTTTTGACAACCCTGGGCATGGCACTCAGCTGTGAGTTGCAGCTTGCTTCTTGCAGCAGATTTCTGAGACCTAGCGAGGTTGCTGGGAGTGAAGACCTGATTCCTTAAATTCTAAGAACCCTAGACCAAACAGTTCGTGCTTCAAGGGTCATGGGTAGTTGTAAGAAGGGGTACAGTTAAGATAACCTGCATAAATTACCGTGCTGACCGACCTTGTTCTAAATCACTTCTATTCCGAGTATTATGAACATGTTTAATGACGCGGTATAAAGAACCTACAACAATAGTTTATAACCCTGTTTAAAGCCAGCCAGAGCCTCGAAATGAAGTGAGGCATGTTTGCAGTGCCGGTGACAGCAGAGCAGCACCCTCAGCGCTTGAGAAGATGGGACTGCTCAACTTGACTATGGTCGTCAAGGCTTAGCGATGACAATCTGCATATACAAATATACACACTATATATATATATATATATACACATAAATATATGTATATAAATATATATATGTATATGTGTATATATATATATATGTATATGTACGTATCCGGCCCGGCGGTGTGGTGGTGGGATTCTGAGTTTAGCGTTGATGTTTTTTCTGGTTCGGTTCAGGGTTTAGGGTTTCGGAGTTTAGGGATGTCCGCTGCAATGTGCTCAGACCACCACAGTCTTTGGGTGGGGTCTGTCTTATTGGCTGAAGTCCGTGCCCGCCTACCCAAAGAAACCTTCACGGGCTTAGGGTTATTTCATCCCCAACCCCTCCTTAGCAAGGGGAGATGTATGGGTTTGTCAACCTGGGCTTTGGAGCTTCTTTTTAATTTAGGCCGAATGTAGAGTTTGAGCTGACCAAAACATGTATTTTCAGTGCGTTGAAGTAGAGCCTTGTTACCTTTTTGGTCCTGTTTTTGTCTTTCCAATATCGGTCCTGTCTCTGAGTCTGTTCCCCTGAATCTGCTTCCTGGTCCTACGTGTCTCGCTTTCTTCTGCGCGCTTTCCCAATCCCCAAGCCGCTATGGCACAGCATGAGGGCGGTGGGGGAGGCCAATCTCGAACAAAAGCGTACATTAAGAACATGCGCGTGTGCCTGTGCTATGGTTTTGTAAGAAATGAACTATAGTGTGTCTTTCTTGTCAGATATCGGGAATTTGTCGTTGAGCCAGCTCAGCAGTGGAGATGCCACCCTGCCCTGAGGACTACAATTGGTGAGATCCGGCAGAAGGTGCAAGAGTGGAAGCCGGAGTGACCTGACGATGTGATGTGGGGACCCTAAACCCTAAACCCTAAACCCTAAACCCTAAACCCTAAAAGAAAATGCGTTTGAACCCGACTTCCTAGACTTTCTCCTTGCCTCCGAGTCGCTACCTTTGTGAGTGATGAGACGCAGGTACTCGCTGGAGCAGATCGAGCTGGTTTGCAAGGACAAGGATGATCCCAGCTCAGACTTCGCATGGGTGTTCGGATGCGTTCGGGGTTTAGGGAAACACAGGGCTGAATAAAGGACTAGTCAACATTGAGTCCTGATTGGGGTGGCACAACCATTTAATCTGTTGCTCGTGTTCTTGTGCTTGATGCGTCTTCTCAGTGGGCCCAATGGTTGAAACCCACCGCGTCCTTATAACGGTTTGCAGTCAGTCGGCAAGCAATCCGCACCAGAATCCCGAAGCTGAGAACGTAGCGCGCATGCACACCCCCAAAACGCTGCGCCTTCTGCTCTGCGACATCCTTTGTCCTCTACAACCCTCAACCCTCATAAACCCGACAAGGCCTGGGGTCCGCTATTCAACAAGACCTCGCGCCCCAGGCCCATCTTGGGGCTTCGGGGGGGGGGAAGGGGTGGCGGGAAGGGGGGGCAGTTTGGGGTTTGGGGGTTTGGGGGTTTGGGGGTTTGGGGGTTTGGGGGTTTGGGGGTTTGGGGTTTGGGGTTTGGGGGTTTGGGGTTTGGGGGTTTGGGGTTTGGGGGTTGTGAGGCTTCATGAGGCTTCAGAGGGTTGACGGGGTTTGGAGGGCTGAAAACAGCAAAGGTTCGGCACCTGCCGGCGTTCCATTTTGTTTCCTTCAGGTTCCCAGAGACTCCAATACCCCTTAGTTATAAGAAATATTCCTTAGACCATATAAGGAAGCCTCTGATATTTTGAGATATATTCCTTAAGGGGTATATTGGAGTCCCTGGGTTCATGCCTAGGCCCGGGCAGGCCCCTTCAAATCGCCAAAAGGGAACTCACGGTCTGATGCCTCGCAGCTCACGTTCAATATCAGGGCTTTCGGAAATTAGGGGGGGTTACCGTTTTGGGGTCCTTATTATAAGGGAATCCTACTATTTAGGGGTCTATAATAGGGGTCCCTTGTTTTCGTAAACTCCCATATAGGTGGGATTTGTTCATGGAATTACCATTCGCGAAACGTAACCTCGATATGGAACAAAACCAACGCGTGCTCTTCGGGGACGCCGGATCAGGGGTTCACAAGGAAACTACCCTAAGCCCTAAACCCTAAACCCTAAACCCTAAACCCTAAACCCTAGACCCTAAACCCTAAACCCTAAACCCTAAACCCTAGACCCTAAACCCTAAACCCACTTGCCTCAGGGATGATGATGAAACCGCCCGGGCGCCCAGAAGCGCTGGAGACTCCAAGCCCTAAACTCAAAACCCGGTTTATAGGTTTAGGGTTTATAGGGTTTAGTGTTTAAGGTTGCCCATTGAAATATGGGTTAGCCTCTGTGGCTTAGGCTGTAGGGTCTCGGGGGGGTTCTAATTTAGGGTTAAGGGTTTAGGGTCTGAGTCCTGGTACAGTTTTCCCCGATCGGTGGGTAGAACAGCCCGCACATCGTCGTTGTTTAGGCTTCTGGGGTCAAGATCAGCAAAGCGCCAAGAAATCTCACTAAGAGCCTGAGACTCTAAGTTGGGGCTCTCCCTATGCGTGCTTTGTAGACCCTACACCCCAAACCCTAAACCCTGAACCCGCAGTGCCCCGTAGATTGCTGCTTCGCATGCAAGGCCCGCAAGTCAGGCAGCCTACATGTTTCGTTTTGGTTTAATTTATCGTTGTCTCAAGCACGCTGTTGATGCTTTAGGTGGAATCCCTGTGGAGCGACTGGGACATCCCTCGGCGTATGATGCAGGCACCCATGACCTGATTAGGGTTACGGGTATAGGGTTTTAGGGTTAAGCTCTAAAGGTTGGATCAAGGACCCCATCATTTAGGGCGACTCCTACTCTGGGTCGACATATCTTGAAATGACTAGGGTTTAGGGTTTAGGGTTTAGGGTTGAGGGTTTAGGGTTTAGGGTTTAGGGTTTAGGGTCTGTGTGGCAATGCTCTGCTGTACCCGTGCATCGTGCGACGAGGAGCACTTTGCGTATCGCAGGTGGCAGTGTCAACATGTGTGTGCCATCACTGGGTGCACCTTACCGCTAGACTTGCAGAAGCTGCAGCTAGTCCCTGGAGATGCTAAGTCCCCGAAACTTCATTCTGCCATACCATACATTGAATACATATCTATATATATATATATATGTATATATGTCTATATTTCCATATTTATGTGTATATATTTTTATATACATTTTCATTTTGTTTATATTTATATTTATCTAAATATCTAGTACACATACATGTCTTCTATAGTACGTTTGTTCTATGAGGTTGTTGATAGCATTCTAGGTCTTCTTTAGTTCTTAGTCTAGAACCCCGTACCTAAACCCTAAACCCTAAACCCTAAACCCTAAACCCTAAACCCTAAACCCTAAACCCTAAACCCTAAACCCTAAACCCTTTCTAAACCCTAAACCCTAAACCCTATAAACTATAAACCCTAAACCCTAAACCGATTGGAGGTGGCCTTGTGGATCAAGGAGAAGAATGAGGAGACTGGCGAGCGCTGATCTCGGATAATATAGGTGTCGGAATAAGTACGTTTAGTATTCCCTTAGGGTTTAGGGTTTAGGGTTTGGGGTTTGGGGTTTGGGGTTTAGGGTGGGTCCCTTTAGAATTATGCTATCATAACCCCCAAAACCCTGTTCTAATTATTCAAGCCCCTATATTGGCTACAGCATGGGGCAAAGGCGCAGATAGCGCCTCTGCGAACAGGAATCATCGGCGGCCTTTTAAGAATCTGTAAGTCTCCTGGACAATTACACGCACACACACCTTGAAACCCATTAAGCCAAAGGAACCCAAGAAGAAGCACAAAGCAAGTGGACAGATGGGGTGACCGCGAGGGTGGTGATGGTCACGGCGGTGGTTGTGATGATCGTGGTGATGATATACGTTCAACCCTCAACCCTCAACCCTCAACCCTCAACCCTCAACCCTCAACCCTAAACCCTAAACCCTAAACCCTAAACCCTAAACCCTAAACCCTAAACCCTAAACCCTAAACCCTAAACCCTAAACCCTAAACCCTAAACCCTAAACGTTTCGAATTCCCAATCTGTTCTGGAAGCTGCCAAGATGTTCCTTCCTTGATGTATTACCTTAATAGGGATTAGGGTTCATTTGGTCCTCAAGGTTGTATCAGCTCAAATCACATGGATTCACCAACCTTGCGGACTCCAAGGACCTCGAAAGAGAGTGGATCCCGCAAGCGTCACCCCCCAAAAACCTATCCATAGGCGCTTTGTCGCCTTTGAAAACGGCAGTTAGCGTTTAGGACTTAGGCGGTCAGTTTGACATGAGTCCTGAACCTCGTCCACTCTTGTCAAGCGAATCATGCAGGGCCGGCCTGCAAAGCCGCCAAAGGCCTCAACCCCCTACACCCTAAACCCTAAACCCTAAACCCTAAACCCTAAACCCTAAACCCTAAACCCTAAACCCTAAACCCTAAACCCTAAACCCTAAACCTGCCTAAACCCTTAACCCCCGCATCTCACCCCCACAGTCCTCACCCAGAACTGTCGCCTGGAAGCTCGCACGGGTATCTTTGCGCTCCTCGCACCCTGAACCGGGTTTAGGGTTTCGGGTTTAGGGTTTAGGGTTTGCGGGTTTAGGGTTTGCGGGTTTAGGGGTGGCACCTGAAACCGTGAGGTGGGAGAGCACCTTCTGGAAGATGCTGGAGGAGTCCAAGTGCTGCTTGATTTGCAGCCGAGCTGTGCTCCAGTGCAGCGTTCTCCGTCGCCCCCCCCCCCCCCCACCGCCCCCTTCTGGTATTCCCCCGCGCGGAGCACCCCTAAGAACCTAAGCCCTCACCCCTAAACTCTAACCCATGTAAACCCTAAACCCGCCGACCATGAAACACAGGGGGGGATGGGGAGAAACCCTAAACCCGAAACCTACACCCAAAACCCGCCATGAACCACAGGAAGAAGAGAAATACCATTGTGAGGAGCGCATGAATGCTGGCATAGAAACCCTATAAACCCTGAACTTCTGCCCTACCTGCACACGGCCCATGGAACCCTCAAGGCGATCCAAAAAAAAGCGGAGAAAATCTGAAGTCGATCCCAATTTACCCCCAAAAAAGGCTCCTCCACGCCCCCCCCCCCCCCCCCAAAAAAAAAAAAAAAAAATCAGCAAAGCACGAAAGGTATTGAACCCTCCCCAATACCAGATACTTACCCTAAAGCCATCATCCAACAACGCCCTGAAACCCAGAAAAAAAGTGATGAACTAACATCTCTATCCCCTTTATGACGTGTCCGAACCCCAATAACCCCAAACTGCCCCAACAAAAACTAAACACCCCATGCACCCGGTCAGCATGTTCTAAAGAACCCAATAGGCCCCCCCCCCCCCCCACACAAAAAAAAAAAAAAAAAACACGCCAAGGCGACGATTGGAGCTTCCAAGGTCCCACACCCCAGTCACAGTTGGGGTCGGGATAGGGGGGTTTAGGGTTTGAGGCTTGGGACTTATAGGGCTTGGGGCTTAGGGCTTAGCGCTTATGGAGGGTTGGAGGGTTTGGCGTTGTTGGAGTGCTCCTGCATGTGGGGACAAAATGAGCCCTGGACAGCTTTATTTGTGTGTACGCCTCGTATGGATTCCTGGCCACTTCTGTACAAGCCTCTTGCATCAACAACAAAAAAGGGTGCTCACGTCCCAGATCGCGGGAAATTGTGCACGGGGGTGGAGAGGAGGAGGGGGTGAAGTGGGTAACCCATGTGCTGCCTCCAGGTCATACCATCTGAGAATCTGAGAGACCTGTCAGATCATCAGTAGGCAAGCTACAAGTCGGCATCTATTCACTGGGTGTTCCTGACACCCTTGAAGTGCACAGGGCCCTTGAGGTCATAGGTGGCATGAGGACTGAGACGCGAACACTTCCTCCCCGGCTGTAAAAGTGGGACGACTGGTGGACATGCAGCTGCGAAGTGAACATGGGGGGTCTACGAAAACAAGGGACCCCGAAAATAGACCCCAAATAGTAGCGTTCCCCCCAATAAGGTGCCCCTAATTTCGGAAACCCCCCCAAATCAGACTGCATGTGAGCTGCCGAGCGGCCTGACTGTCGCTGGATCAAGCGAAAGTCGTCTCAGGCTTCATCGACCAAGGCATCCTCAAGTGCCCCCAATGTTTCAAAGGCAGAACTGCGACTGCGACATTTGATCCTCGGAATTTTCACATCCGCATGGATTCGCCGTTGTCTTGCATTGTTTCGTGCCCTGAACATCCCTGAGCCCTGACAACTCTTAGCTGACTCCGTGCGCCTTCGAAGCCGCTCCACAGACATGTTGGGTGAGCAGCCGGCCCCCGAAGCCAGGCCCATGATTTGGCAACCCCTGCAGCGCTAAAGCATGCGGATTTGGGGTTTAGGGTTTAGGGTTTAGGGTTTAAAACGTGCAGCCAGGCCGAGGATGCTGGGAAGGTACCGGGGGCATACCCTGCTACTGATCCTGGGTCTTTACATCGTCAGCCGGCGCTTGGTAAGCTCAGCTCCTGTGCTTGGCGTTGGCGTGGGCACGTCAAGCTCTGAGTTGCAAGAGCTGGAAAGCAGGATCAACCAGAGCAAGGTGTTTGTGGTCTCCAAGCAGTGGTGCCCGTTCTGCCAGCGTTTGAAGCTGGTGCTCGCCAAGCTTGGGGTTCAAGCGGATGTCCTGGAGCTTGAAGATATGAACCAGCATCCGCTTGTCAAGGACGAAGGAGCTGTTCTGGACTACATGCTCAGTCGGACTGGCGCACGCTCGGTCCCGCGCCTCTTCATTGCCGGCAAGTTCATTGGGGGATGCGCCGCTTTCCTGCATTGCGTTCAGTCATGCTAGCCCAGAGCTGCGTAGAGTTCGGGGGGGGGGGGGGGGGGGGACCCTGAACCCTAAACCCCAAACCCCAAACCACGGTCCCTGCATGAGGACGACGCTGTGAGCATGGCAGGATCGGGAGAGCTTCAAAAGCGCCTCAAAGAGGCCGGCGCTTTGTGAACGGGCTGCAGCGGAAAGAGAGGCGCAAGGAGCTGTCGGAGCGTGCTGTAGCCGGCAAAAAATAGCCGCCTGGAGCTGTTCCTGACAAGAGCGCGTGCATCTGATCCAGAAGTTTTGATCCAGCGTTTGCTGTGAAGTTGCAGTCTGCGCTGCATGTGTTGTGAAGCCATGCGGGTCTGTTCAGCCACTTGCTGCCGCGTGAGCATTGCCCAGCGCCTTGAAGTGACTTCAGCTCAAATCCGTGTGAGTTGTCTGATTGAAGACCCGAGTCTCCTTGCGTTGCCATGGAGCTTTCTTGCTTGCAACAGCAGCTCGCGGAGAGCGCACCTCGGAACGGCACAGCAGCGTAGGAACACACAGGATTCCTCATGACCTCAGCAAAGTTAGCAAAGGAGTTGAGGCAAGGGCTTGCGTGAATAGAGTCACAGCGGAGTGCACACCGACACCAGAAGTGAGGACTCCGATGGCGAGCTCCTGTCTACGGGTGAGAACCTGAGTGAGGCGCGGGTGCTGCAATGAAAGGTAAACAGGGATTCGAGTTTGTTTTCGAGCACGCTGCGCGCATAACATGACAAATTAATGGACCTCTTCAGGCAAAAGTGTGCACACAAGCGAGAGGCTGAGCCCTAGGATGAAGCGATTTGCAAACCCTCTGCGGGCCATCGCTGCAAGTTGTCCATCTGCAAGCTGTACCCGTGTTTGTCCTGAAAGATCCCAAAATAGCTGCGCAAGCCCAGCAGATAGTAGGCACGGGTGTCCTGTGTGTTTTCCTAAACAGTCTCGGGAGCGAGGTTGTCTTGAAGTAGTCCTTGGGGTGGCCAGAGCCTATATGCGGGAACCTCTTAATGATCTTGATGCCGACGATGGCCGTGTCTGTCGGCAGCCTGTGCAAGATGTCTTGCTTATTGGCAGATTCCTACTTTGTGTTTCCTTCCGGGGCGTTGGTGACAATGCTAAGGTACCTGTAGTAGGATGCCACGCCCTCTCCTACTAGTAGTGTGCTTCTCATCCTGAGATTTTTGCAGGAGAACGAGCACAGCGCGGCGCCGTTCTCCCCCAGTTCTCGGACTCACCGAGGCTATCCGACCTTCTTGGTCGTTTGTTCTTGACCGTTTCGCCCTTCCCTGCGGGCCTCCTGATTTTGTCTTCATTCCATCTTTTTCTCTGTGGCAGGCAGCAACGGACGCCGGACCCGCCTCCGCACGCGATCTGACGTGCAGGAGGCTCTCTCGGCGCCCGCGGCGCTCTGCCAAACCGTGCAATCGAAGCCGCGTCAACCTCGAGGCTCAGCTGTATACTGCAGACTTATTGCAGGTGATCCGCTTCATGGAGGGGGAGGAGGACGACATGGGCTCCCCATCGGCCAAGACGGAGACCGAGGCCAGGTGCTTGTGGCAACATTGTCTGTGTTCGTCGCGCGGTGCGCTGCGAAGGCCCCAGCACAGACGACGTGCTGGGACAGGATTGACCCTCGGTTGCTTCCTGTGGTCCTCACCGTGTCGTTGCTCTCCAGCGCAACGTGCTGGTTTTTTCTCCAGTGCCCGTTGCTGAGTGACTTGGCCCATTTTTCATGCGCACACGTCGCACAGCAGCATGCAGGACCAGTAGCTAATTATGCCATGCGAAAGCACACATACGCACATCGACGTACCCAATAAATCTCGGACGAGGTGAGAAAGGCATCGGCGCGCTCAGCAGTCTGCGTGCTGGAGCGGCCATGCCATTTATGCTGGCGTTCGGCCGGAAGCTCGATTCTCCGACTTTTGGCGCAGAGCCCTGGCACCTCATTGCCTCTCGCCTGCAGGTCTCATGGCCTTCGCCAGCAAGGTGGACCCGGGTATGGTTCCGGAAGGGGATCCGGACCGACCCATCGAGCGGTCCTACAAATCATCGCAGCTCCTCGTCTCTGCCATGACCCTTCGTCTCCGTCACACTTGAGATCATCATGTTTTTCCTGCATGCATTGTGTTTTTTTTGGGGTGCTCACGTGAGGTTTCCGCGGCGTATACGCAGATTCTCGACCTGCAACTGTGGCAGGGACGTCTCCAGCGACAGCAACACGTGAAACCCAGCACGCGTTTTGCGTGTGCCTGGTCGCACGCCCGGAATCCAAGGATACGACCACTTCTGCCGATGGTTGCTCAATGGCATCGGTTTATACAATCACCGCGCGCCTTGGTTTAACAGTGAGGTGCCCCTATGTGCCCCATGAAACATTGCTTCAGGAATTCTTCATGCTATTGATGGTGTTTACCTTCATGGTGGCAGGAAGTTGCTTGGCAAAACTTCACTGTCAAGCCGACACTCTACTGCGTGGACGGTTTCTGCCCTTGTCCGTCGTTCATCAGCTGAGGCTCGATTGTGGATGTGTACCTTCTCACAGCTTTCTTGCACCCTGAACACTGGGCCCGGGCCCCGGCTCCTGGCATACCCAAAGAGCCTACTATCCCTTAATTAAGGAATACACCTTATTGTATTAAAGGAATCCTGAATATGATTTAGGGTATATTCCTTCATTAAGGGGTATTGGGCTTTTTGGGTAGAGCTTCCATGGAAAGTCTTTTGCACAGCGTCGGAAGCTGAGAGCCAGCTGGAGCCCAGGTGGTGGAGTGCTTGCTGGCCGCTGGGCTAGAGACATCGGGTGCACCCCTGCAAGACTCCCCTAAACCCTAAACCCTAAACCCTAAACCCTAAGCATCTCGCCCATGAAGACGAGGTTGGCCACCTGGCCTACTTGGGCGTATTTGCGTACGGCCTGCTGCCAATCGTACGTCTGCATGTCGCATTTGTTTCGAGGACACGCGCCGTGCACCTTCCCATGCTGGATTACGGATTGCCGCCCGCGATTTTTTCCACATTTTTCCTGCGTGTGGAGGAATGAGCTAGCAAACGAATGGAAAGACGACCTCAACTATGTCGTCGACGATTTGGAGTGGGGCACTCAGTTCTCCTGCCTGTGTGTGTGCATGGATCGGGCATGGCTCCTGCGCTAGAACTGAGCATCCGTCCCGAGCACATGTGAGCACTCAGGATGGGCACCTCGAAGTGGGTCGGAGAGCTGGACACTGAAGAGTTTAATGAGAAGTTCGACAGATTTCGCTACGCCCCGTGGCATTCACCATCTAGTCTAGACCCTATAATTTCCTAGACCCTGAGCCCGACTCCGATGAGCAACTGTCGAATGTCTAGTTCGGGTTGCGGCGCAGGGCTGAGTCAGCGGGAGTTGGTCTAAACCCTAAACCCTAAACTTAACCCTAAACCCTAAACCCTATAATCCTATAATCCCTAAACCCTACATCCCCCTAACCCCTGAACTAAGGAACCCACGCGAAATCGCTGGGACCAGGGCTGGCAGATGAGACTGGTCCGCACGGAGCGTGGCAAGGCATCCTCACAATCTCGGTTGCTTCCGAAATTCTATTGTAAACAATATAGTTGTTGGCCTGGAGTGCGCAGGGCAAGCATTGGGCATGGGCACGACCGTGAGCCAAGATGATCCAAGGAACTGCTACTTGTTCTGGTGTGTCCCAAGATGGGACAGACACCAAACGGGAGAGTTTTAAGCTGAGGCTTGCGCAATCGTAAAGGTCCCATGAAATTCGTGAGTGGCGCCCGCCGCGAAACATGGCGGCGTGGCGCATATGGTGACAAAGCGCGCGACATGCGCAGCTACAAAGTGCAGAGGGTAGAGGCGGGCCGTGAGGGCCTCGTCCTATCATGTCGTCGACATCCTGGGTGACAGGATGTTCTTGGCATCCGATCGATAGCTCGCAGCATCCAGGAATGAAGCCTCTTTTAGGTCTTAGATGTCTTCACGCAGCAAAATACTACGCAGCAGGCTAGAAGATTCGAAGGTGTTCTCAGGCAAATTCCGGAACGCGAGCAGAGCAGCAAAAGTCGGTCCCAAGATGGGACTGAAGGACTGGGTGAGCGACGCTGCGAGACCTGCGGCGTGGCCAGCCCACTTTCTGTGTCAATGCGTCCATGCGCCAGCGAGCAGCCAGCTGTGTGAAAGAGGTGGGCCTTGCTGCAGTCTCCTGGATAAACAATTATAAGCAAGGTAGCCGAAACAGTACAGACAAAGTGCAGGAGGCAGGCCGTGACCTTGGAGGCAGGATGCTGTTGGCATCCGTTAGCTCGCAGCATCCGTGTGAACGAGGCCTCCTGTAGGTCCTACGTATAGCTGTCCTATAGCAGTTCCAGTTCATAGTCTGCAGCAGGCTTGAAGAGTCGAAGATGTTCTCAAAGAAATTCCGGAACGCGAGCTGAGCATCAGTGGCAGCTGCTCCTGTGCGCACGCGGGGGCGTCCCAAGATGGGACTGAAGCACCCGACCAGACCTCAACCACTGCGTGCCAGCGACGCTGCGAAACATGCGGCGTGGCCAGCCCCCCTTTTCTGATCTTTCTGCCTCCATGCCCCACACGCCAGCGAGCGCCGGACCCATGCCCAGCTGTGTGAAAGAGGTGGGCCGTCTTTGTGCAGGCTCCTGGGTTTAGGGTTTTGGGTTTTGGGTTTATAAGCAAGGTATAGCAGAACTATTCGACCACCCACTAACTCTGCACGGAAGATTCTGAGCCAAAGCAACACCACGCCGAACTGCCCTGCCTAGTCGTTCCGACTCGAGCCTCTGGCGTTCCGTTTCGATTCACAAAAGCCTGAAAAACCCCGAATCTTCAACCCCGGACCCTAAACATCCTCATCAAAATCCGGCAGTGTTAGCTGATGTTACTGCATTGCCGTACGATGCAAGCATAAAACTGTTGCTCAGGATTCTTGAAGACCACCTGCATCCCGAAAATCTTCATCCCTCACTCCAGTAAAGCCTCAACATGTCATAAAGTTTGATTCCCATCAAACAGCCTAACCCTAAACCCTAAACCCCAAACCCCAAACCCTAGTACAGGACATCGGCCCTCAGGGCTACGAGTTTGGACCCGAAGCATCGTTATCTCCCCTAAGGATCCATGTACCTTTCTGGTTTCTTCTTGGGCTTCAAAGGGGTTCCTATATAGTAGCTTTAGGGCCCAAGTATATACTATATAGGTACATGGATCCTTAGGGGAAACCCCCAAAGCCCGACACCTTCAAAGCGCGCCATGGCCGGCTCAGCGTTGCTGCGCAGCTCGGCCGCGGGCGGCCTGGCGCTCGCGGCGCTGCAGCTGCGTGGGCCCAAGGTTGGGTTTAGGGTTTATAGGGTTTATAGGGTTTTATAGGCTTTATAGGGTTTTTAGGGTTCATAGGGTTTATTGGGTTTATCGGGTCTTTCAGGGTTTTTTACGGTTTTTAAGGTTTATAGGGTTTATAGGGTTTATAGGGTTTTTTTTCAGGGTTTTTACGGTTTTTTAGGGTTTATAGGGTTTTTGGGGCTTTTAGGGTTTATAGGGTTGGTAGGGTTTACAGGGTGTATAGGCTTCAGGCTTCAGGCTTGGCCCTCAATGCAAAATCGGCTATCAGTTTTCAGCTTCAGGGTTGATGTAGATGATATTTAGGGTTTAGGGTTTAGGGTTTAGGGTTTAGGGTGTGTATAGACATACAAGATGGTAGTCCGGGTACTTCGGGGGGGGGTCCAGGTGGGCTGGCAAAGGGTTTCGAGGTGTAAGCATGGTACTTGGGCTCCCTAAACCACCATCCCTCTCAAAGCCTGAACACTAAACCCGAAACCCTATAAACAACTTGAAAAAAAGCCCTTCCCCAAGAAAGCACAAGGAGCAATAATAAGCAATAAGAATGCCCACCCAAACTTCACCCGCCCCCCCCCAACAAAAAAACAAGTAAACCGAAAACTAAACCAAAAACAAGAAAACAAAACAAAAACAAAGTCGCTGCAAGCTCCCTAAATCCCTTGAACCTTTGAAGCCGCTTAGATCTTCAGCCCTTAAACCCCAACCCCACAAACCCCAACCCGTAAGACTTGAGGCCGTGGTTTCCTCGCACATCCGTCTTCAAGCAGTTGCTGGCCAGATCGGGGCCCAGAGGGCCTTAGGAGCTTTTAGTTTCGGGGCTTCAGGGTTTTAGGGCTTACTTTAGGGTTTTGAGGTTTTGTTTTGTTGTTAAGGGGCTTTTAGTGTGGGGTCTTCAGGGTTTTAGGGCTTACTTTAGGGTTTTAAGGTTTAGTTTTTTTTGTCTTGTTGTTAAGGGACAGGATTTTTGCGGGGCTAGGGCTCGAAACGACCTGAACCCTACACCTCAAACCCCATGCACCTCACATCCTAAACCCCCAAGAGCCGAACCCTGAAGCCCAAGCTAAATTCCCAACAGATCTTTGCACCACCAAGCCCAAGAACTCTCCCACCAAGGGGTTTTCTATGACCTTTTTGGAACGGTTTAGGGTTTAGGGTTTATATAGGGTTTAGGGGTTGAGGGTAAAAGGAGAGCCCTGGCCCTGAGGCTGCCTGCTGGGCTACCTGACGAGTGTCCTGGATGGCTCTGAGAAGCGACCCGGCTGCCGCCGGAGCCTTACAGTGGTTTAGGGTTTATAGGGTTTAGGGTTTAGGGTTTAGGCTTTAGGGGCTTGCGGAAGGGGAGTTTCCTGGTCGCGCAGCGGCTCTGGGTTCCCTTGTAAAGTAACCAACCCAAAAAAGGGTGCCCTATTGTAATATGGTTACTGGACTACCAAGGGTTTTATGAGGGCTTCTGAGCTGGATAGGGTTCAGAAAGGTTTTTGATGGCTTTTGGCGTTCGGGTGTTAGTTATTGGGTTTGGGGAGGTTAGCTGTTTTCGGGGTGGGGGGCACGCGTGAAATTTTCAAAGGGCTGGGGTTTGAGGTTTTGAGAAGATTTGGAGGTAGAGTGTTTCAGGGTCCTGGGGCGAAGGTTCGCCAGCGAAGTTCGAGCAGAGACCACTTCATTTTCTGGGAAAGGCTCTTTTTTGATTGGCGAGGGACAGCCTTTCAAAAACCTTCAAGAACCATGAACGAGTTCTATCAAAACCCTTTGCCATCTGAAAAGCCTTTAAGAACCTTGCAACACCTTCTCAACACCTTTTACGCAACCCTTTAAAAGATCACCCTACTGTAATTCATTTGAAGCCCGTTTAAAGGCTTCGAACAGCCCGTTACAAGCTAAACCAGCTGAGAATCTTCAGAAAACCTCGGAAAACACAGCTTAGGGGCACTAAACCTTCAAATCCCCTACCAACCTCTAGCTAACCTGAAAAACCATTCCGTTGCAATACCCTGTCAAGACCTTCAAAGGCAGTCTTAACATCACTTGACAATCCGTGGTAACACACATCGGCCGGCCACGCAAAACGGACGCAGCCGGGTGTACGGCTTTGGGGTTACGGTTTTTTGGGTTGGGGGTTTCAGGATTTAAGGGTTTTAGGGGTTTGAGGCTTGCGGCTTTAAAAAGGTTTGGGGATTGATTCGGGGCTTGGCGCTTGAAGGTAGGTTTAGGGTTCATCGGACTTAGACTGGGGCCCTTCATCATGTGTTAGGATTCACCCAATAATCCCTAGACACCTAAATCCTAAACCCTAAACCCTTCTGAAACCTAGACACCTTAAATCCTAAACCCTAAACCCTTCTGAAACCCAAAAAACAATAAACCCCAACACCCAAAACCCGAAAGGCAGGAGCCCGTGGCTGCTGCGGCTAGTGCAGCGCTTTTGGAACCAGGCGTGAGACCTCAGAAAGCGAGGATATCGGGGTTGGGGGTAGCAGGGTAGCAGGGGTAGCAACTCTCCTTACCTGATGGCTTGGTACTCAAAGTACCGTCTGACCCAGCACCTAACTTTTCGCGAGAGCATACTAGCCCTGAGAAAAGCTACTTAGACCCAATGGAAAAGGACGTACAGGACCCATGTTGCGGTCAGGTTCAGGGCTGTTCCAGGTGCTCCCCAGATTGTTCGACATCGATTGCACGCTGGAGGACGAGGAGGCAGCAGCACAGCTTTCGAACTGTACAAGTATATAGTATGGATGTTAGATGGTACCCGAAGTCTCCAGAGCAAGTTTGATTCTGCGATCGCTTTGGGTGGGCAAATGGCCATGATCACGCTCTGGGAGTCCAGATAAGGTTGCGGGCCTCAAAGGGTTTGGGCTTAGGAGGGGCCATGGGTCGTTGAGAGCAGGCCCTGCGGAAGTGTGGCCACTGCGTCGTCGCGGCCCTAACATCCAGTGACATCTGGCGGTTGCTCTACGGTTAGTGCCACAATTGGTTTTTCTCTTGGCCGACTGTATTCGTATTAACAAAAGGCCGCGAACTAACATCCGACCTCCACCAAGGCCGGCCAACGCACTCTTGAATCACCTACCAAACCCCGCACACAAGCTCAAAACATACATCAAGCTGGCCTTCTGTTCTTGAGTCGTGCATAACAATCATACCCTTGCGATGTATGCTTTTCGCTTGGATGCAGTTCTATGCCTTGCAAGCATAACCTTTGCTATAGTATCTGTCCGTTGGCTTTCCACGCAACAAGACTCAACAAGATGTCAATAACTGCAGCCGTTCATTGTAATGTCGCTCGAGTTTTGTATTCACTCAGTTCTTCCCGTTCACGATGATGAAGGAATTTCGTCTGCGAGTTGATGTTGCTTTGCATGGCCTAGTCAATGTTGGTCTGTATCGTAGTCTATTGCGTTCTTTCTTCAAAGCTTTGTCATAGTTGGGTAGCATTTTTCATTTTAAGGGTACTTAAACGCAATAAGGAAAATATTTTTAATGTTATCTCAACAATGAACTAGAAAGCAAGCTTCTGTGCATCCTGGCACTTTTTTGAGGATTGGTGAGCTTCCGATTGTCTTGTTGGGTTTCCCCTCCTTTGCTTCTGTTTCGCCTCCGGCAGCGATGACGGATATGAGCCCTGATCTGGAACGCATATGTTGCCTTGCGGTCCGGGGAGAGCAAGCCTCGCGGAAAACTAGTTTTAAACCGACACCTGAACATCCCCCCCCCCCCCCCTTAACTGTGAATCCCAGATCCAAGTTGACACAAAGACATGCGCTTACAGTGTTGAGTTCGTGTTGCTGCTTATATGAACTTAAAGCTGTCAGGGTACAGAAACGTGTTCTGAGTTCTGAAAACATGTGCCCAATGAATCGCATCTCAGAAGTGGTCAAGATGATTTTACTTCTGTAGGATGCTGAGGCACCTTATGTTGACTTCTTTGGATCGTTCTGGGGAAGGGAGCTCCGATGTTTCATGAGACTGTCTATCAGTTTCGTAGAGTGTGCGCAAGCCAGCGATCCCAGAACGTTCAGGGTTAAGCGTTCGAAGGTTTTGGAGCCTAGAGGGCTGAGGGGATTCGACACCCGAGGTGGCTGTACATCCACACGGCGTGCTTTCTTTGGGCCACTACCTTGTGATCTCTGCGCCTCGGCCGCGTCTTTGCCTTGCGCCTGTGGTTGCGGATCCTGCCATTATGATTCAGGTTCTGGGCTCAGGGGGCTCCATGTTGGACGATCCCAGATACATTACCAGCAAGCCCGCAAGCTAAGCAGCCTTGCAGACGTGCATGTGATCAAGACGCCATGGCTAGTCCCCGGGCCCTGGGCCCCTAAACCCCTAAACCCCAAACCCCAAACCCTAAACCCTAAACCCCAAACCCTAAACCCTAAACCCTAAACCCTAAGCCATAAACCCTAAACCCTAAACCCCACATTCTGGTTGCGCCAGGGCTTCCATCCAGCTCTTGAAAGGGCCCTTCCGGCAAGCCGACGATGCGCCTTGAGTGTTTGGGCCTCAGTCCTTGGGGTTTGGGGTTTGGGGTTTAGGGTGTAGGGTTTAGGGTTTGGGGTTTAGGGTTTAGGGTTTAGGGTCACCGCCCACGCAACATGAGCAAGAAGACCCGGACAAGCACTATCCTAAACTAGGTGGGGCCCTGGGATCTGTTCATCTGTTTCCCGTTTTGGTTTTCAGGGGAGCCTGGCTCAGGAACGCCTTCCGGTTCAAAGGCGTCAGCCTAGGAAACTTGCGTTCTGTAAGCCAGAAGCCTGAAACTAAACCCTAAACCCTAAACCCTAAACCCTAAACCGTGAATCTGAGGCCGGCGTCTTGTTCAAGCTTCCCATCGTCCGGGAACTGGCGCTGGGACTGGGGTGCCTCTTCCTCAGACGTTCAGAAGCCGACTGTAGGAGTGAGCTGCGGTTTAGCCTTCAGGTTTAGGGTTTAGGGTTTAGGGTTTAGGGTTTAGGGTTTAGGGTTTAGGGTTTAGGGTTTAGAGTCGGCAGTGGCCAGGATCAAGGAGGTCCTGTAGCAGAGAGAACAGGGATGAGCAGCTGAGCTGGGCTGGGGGTTTTGGGGTGGCTTTTGTGTGCGTTGCCTAGGAGACCCGTTTAATTGAGGTGTATTTCCAGCTGTTCTGGGGTACAAGAAACTAGACATCAATCAATTGCTCTACCCTGGGGAGGGTCAAGGGTTTTAGGGTTTAGGGTTTAGGGTTTAGGGTTTATGGTTGGGGAATACACGGGTGTGGTTCGAGCTGCGAGAGGGAAGGGGCCGAGGTGTTGACGCGCATCGGGATGTGGCCAAGAAGTGCCTCTCCAACGGGTCTGCTCCTCGGAGTTTACTGGTTTAGGGTTAGGGTTCAGGGTTGAGGGTTTGGTATCTTCGACCTTCCACCCTGAACACTCCTACGCTCTAAGCCTTACTTTCCAATTTCGGTATGTAAGGAACACCTGTGAATCTTATGTCAATCCTTTTGAGCCTTCTAAAGACCTGACAAAGGGGCCTACCTCCTGACACTTGGCTTCTTCAGGGCCCTCAGTGACCTACGAGAATAAGGGCTCCCCGTCTGCGAGCTTTCCGTTGTGTGACCTTCCCTCGCCCTTCCCCCCGCCCGCCCCCCCGCCCCCCCCCGTCCGCATGCCTATTGCAGACATCCTCTCACCCACACCCGAAACGCCAATATCGGCCGAACTGCCGAGGTTGAGCATCTCGGTGGTTCCTGGCGGTGAGCGCGAGCAGCTTCTCGCACAGCAGCTGCCTCATTGCCACCTTAAACCCTAAACCCTAAACCGGGGCGGGGTACACTCTCCCGCAGTGCCCTGTGCACCCTTAGGGCCTCTGGTTCCGAGATCCTCCGCGCCCTGCCTCTGATTCCCCTTGCGGCCACTGGGTTTAGGGTTTCGGGTTTAGGGATCAGGGTTTCGGGTTTAGGGTTTAGGGTTTAGGGTTTAGGGTTTAGGGTTTAGGGGTTTGGGAAAGCCAACAGAAACCCCAGAACCTCCAAATTCTACAACCCTGCTAGGGCCCTTCCGGGGGCTCTAACACAGTGTGGCCTCATATATTAGGGTACGAAACCATTTCCACCCTAAACCCTAAACCCTAAACCCTAAACCCTAAACCCTAAACCCTAAACCCTAAACCCTAAACCCTAAACCCTAAACCCTAAACCCTAAACCCGAACCCCCCTTACATCGCGGAGGCGAGGCAAAGTTGAACAGCTGGTCCTATCTCATCGACAGGCCTGGGGTGTGTAGGTTGACCAGTAGGGGTTACCTTGAAGGCTGGGTTTAGGGTTTAGGGTTTAGGGTTTAGGGTTTAGGGTTTAGGGTTTAGGGTTTAGGGTTTAGGGTTTAGGGTTTAGGGTTTAGGGTTCGGGTTTAGGGTTCCTTGTGTAGGGCCTAGGGTTTAGGGCTGAGGGTTTTGCAGCTCACACATTTTTAGGGATCTCGGGCATGAGGCAGGGCAGAAGGGGTCGCGGGTTTCCTTTGAGAGCTTTTGCGGGTTCGTGTTGAGGGCATTAGGGCCTGCAGGATCTGAAGCGGGGCGTGCATAGCGACTGGGGTTTTGGTTGGTAAGGCTTGTACCGTTTAACCCTAAACCCCAAACCCCAAACCCCAAACCCTAAACCCTGCACTAAAGATCTTCAGGCTCAGGGCTATGCGATGTGCATCAGAGCTGGCAGGGATTCGTCCGCTTGGCCCTCCAGCACGGGGTGCCGTTGGCCCGGCCTGTCTTGGAGCTGCCCTTCGGGCTTAGGGTTTAGGGTTTAGGGTTTAGGGTTTAGAGTTTCGGATCCCAATGCGCCCTGTTATCATTTAGGAACTGTAGACCTTCAGTTACCTTCTCACTTCTCAACTCTGAGAATTGGGTACGTAGTGGGATGTAGGGGTACTGGGCCATTAGAGCTGCTGCATTCGGGAAGGCTCTTTCTGGATACGTAGGGTTGTAGAGACCCCAGACAGAAGGGCCACTTAAACCCCCTCTTGCCTGCGACGCCCTGGACTGCGTAGCTTCGAGTCATCACTGGCTGGAACAGGGCCATGAACCTAAACCCCCAACAAAGCCCTGACGCTCGCTATCGCTGTGACTAGGACCCAGAGTAGGCCCTGATTCCTTGTTTTAGGTTTAGCCTCCCTTATAAGCCCCTCTAGATCAAAAAAGGGGCACCCTTTTTCCTCCGGGTTACCCTTGGGTCTGCCTTATACACCCTCTAAATCAAAAAGGGGCACCCCTTTTACACCTGGTTTCTGTTGTGTCTAGGTGAGGTGAGTTTCCAAAGCACTGCGGCCATGGCTCTGGATCTTCGCGGGCCCATTTGTGAAGAGCAGAATGGAGAGCCAGTGGTGTCCAGGCGGCCGGGGACACTTAGGGAGCATTCAGAACTTGCATAGGGGTCGGAGAGTTACGAAGAATATTCCCGTATGGTCCCTATATTGTTTTACTAGAATACCCCCTGAACCCTATTCTAATTATTCAGGCCCCCAAATTAATCCTTTCCCCTTTTACTAAATGCCCCCCTAATTGTAAAAAACACATTCCGGAAAATCCTCCCGAAACCTTTTAAACCCTATTCCGAATTAGGGGGGGGGAGGGGCGGGTTCAGGCCTCCAATAAACCCCTCAACACCAATAAAACCCTCAGAGGGTTTGGGGTTGGGGGTCTAGGGTTTAGGGCTTAGGGTTAAGGGTTTAGGGTTCTTCAACCCTACATGGCATTTGGATAAAAACACCCCCTAATTATAAAAACACATTTCAGTTTCCTATTAGGGGGGGGGGGGGGGGGGCCCCCCCGTTTAATATTAAGGGGAAGGGATTAGACTGAGACCCAAGAGAGTTTAGGGGTAACCCTGAAGCCTCTTCTTTTTCTTTTCTTTGTGGTGCCTTTACTGTAACTTTGGATCCTTAGCCGTATTGGTTTTTTGGGTTTCTTAGTAAGGCAGCTAAAATTAATTTTACAGCTACCTCGTAAGTGCAGCCAAGTTTTTGTTCTTTCTACACAGCGAAAAGTCAGAAGTCACAGAGAAGCTTCATCCCTGAAAGCGTGCAGGCAGGATGTAACCGAACCTCGAACCCTAAACCTTTAGATGAGGGCCATGGGCTTCGCAACCCTAGACCCTAAACCCTGAACCCCAAACCCCAAACCCTAAACCCTACACCCTAAACCCTAAACCCCAAACCCTAAACCCTAAACCCTAAACCCTAAACCCTGGAGGCCGAAGGCGCCTTACTCCCAGAAGCTTGCCGCGCAGAGGCTCAGCAGCAGCCAGAAACGAGAGGGGGCCCATGTGGCCCCCCTTGTTTTGGGTTTTGGGTTTAGGGTTTAGGGTTTAGGGTTTAGGGTTTAGGGCTT
This sequence comes from Symbiodinium natans, assembly GCA_905221605.1. Taxonomy (NCBI): domain Eukaryota; class Dinophyceae; order Suessiales; family Symbiodiniaceae; genus Symbiodinium; species Symbiodinium natans. The sequence goes on from CAJNDS010000424.1 coordinate 673,125, forward strand.
AGGGCTTAGGGTTTAGGGTTCCGCTTCCCCTCCTGGACCTTTCAAAGCAAGCAAGGTTGAGGGCTTAGGGTTGTTAGTTGTTAGGGTTCAGGGTTAGAGGGTTTAGAGGGTTTAGAGGGTTTAGAGGGTTTAGAGGGTTTAGAGGGTTTAGAGGGTTTAGAGGGTTTAGAGGGTTTAGAGGGTTTAGAGGGTTTAGAGGGTTTAGAGGGTTTAGAGGGTTTAGAGGGTTTAGAGGGTTTAGGACGAAGTACCTCTGGGATCTGGGAGCTTCTGCTGTATTGTTGCACTACTCGACCCAGAAAAGCTCTGCAAACTCCGCTGCCTTGGACCAGGAGGAGGCGCCATCATTCGGGGAAGGGCCCTAAACCCTATACCTCAAGCCCTAAACTCTAAACCCTAGTTAAACCCTAAACCCTTTTGATCCCTAAATGCGGTTCCTAAAGACAAAAACCGTAGCAAAAGGTCTCTAGGCATCAAGAACCATCAGATCAAACCGTCATAGGACACAGTCGGACACAAGGTTTATACCGTTGTTCTTGGTGAGTATGTGTAGGCTGTCCTTTTGGATATCCCTACGCCCTGAACTGCCCTAAACCCCGAATTCCCTAAATCCCCAAAGCCCTGAACCCTAAACCCCTTATTCCCTAAAGCCCCTAAGTCCCTAAATCCCGAACCCCAAACCAAGGGGGGGATGAGCCTGATGTCTCCTTGGGCCTGTGTTGAGGTTTAGGGGTTAGGGGTAAAGGGCTTGGGGCTTAGGGCCTCAGGGGTTAGGGCTGTTAGGGACTAGGGTTCAGGGTTTAGGGTTTAGGGTTCAGGGATTACGGGTGTGACCACGGAGAAGGGTTTAGAGCATTTTGGGAGTTGGGGCTTTGCGGGTTGCAGGGCTTCAGGCCTTGAGGGATGCTTGTCATCGAAACGAGGGGTTGCAGCTTTTGGGGCATCCTTTTGCTTCAACATCTGTAAGCCCTAATCCCTCAACCCTACACCCTAACACCCAAACCCTAAACCCGAAACCCTAAACCCTAAACCCTGTTCTTTCGTTTTCGATCTTCAGCCCTACATGCATCTGCGCCACTGAGGCTGGCGGTGGCCATGCCCGAGATGGGCTGGAGCGCCTGAGGCTTAAGGAGCCCCTGCGGCCAGGTTTAGGGTTTAGGGTTTAGGGTTTAGGGTTTAGGGTTTAGGGTTTAGGGTTGAGGGTTGAGGGTTTAGGGTTGAGGGTTTAGGGTTTAGGGTTTAGGGTTAGGCTTCAGGATTTAGGCTGCTGGCGAGCTCCAGTACATGCACATCCCATTCTCCCAAACAACACCCAAGAAGCCCACTCACAAACCCTGCCGCCCGCCGCGAATTCTTGAACCCCTCTAAACGTGTAAGCGCAACTTCCTCAACCTGCAGAAAAAAGAGACTCCTTCTGCCCAACCCTAAAGCCTAAAGCCTAAAGCCGAAAGCCGAAAGCCGAAAGCCGAAAGCCGAAAGCCTAAAGCCTAAAGCCTAAAGCCTAAAGCCTAAAGCCTAAAGCCTAAAGCCTAAAGCCTAAAGCCTAAAGCCTAAAGCCTAAAGCCTAAAGCCTAAACCCAAAACAAACCCTAAGCCCTAAGCCCTAAACCCTCGTCAAAGCTCGCCCAGATCTGCGAGCCGCTGTTTATGCCGCTGCTGCTGGAGCTTCAAGTCTGAGCCTCGGGGCGGTTTTAGGGGCGACAAGGGTGCACAAGGGCTTCTTGGTTTAGGCCTAAACCCAAAACAGCCCTAAACCCTAAACCCTAAACCCTAAACTCCTAAACCCTAAACCCTAAACCCTAAACCCTAAACCCTTGCTTCTGAGTTCAGTCAGCTTTAGCTGCATCCATGCGCGCGGAAAGCTGAGGTTCCAGATTCCTTGTTGGCCATCTGCTGGGCCCGGCTCCTAAGGCTTCAGATGTCGGGCTTTCAGGGTTTAGGGTTTAGTTTTTAGGGTTTAGGGTTTAGGGTTTAGGGTTTAGGGTTTAGGGTTTAGGGTTTAGGGTTTAGGGTTTAGGGTTTAGGGTTTAGGGTTTGTTTGCATGCATGACTCTTTTGCTCTGTACCACTAGCTTACTGTTGTATAGCAATAGTGCATTCTGCTTCATCTGAAATATTATTCACATAGTATGTTACTCTCATATCATTATATGAATGATTATAGCATCCCTGCGCCCCCTAAACCCTAAACCCTAAACTCTAAACCCTAAACCCTAAACTCTAAACCCTAAACCCTAAACCCTAAACCCTAAACCCTAAAGCCCAAACCCTAAACCCTAAACCCTAAACCCTAACTTTGCATCCCACCAGCTCGAGGTGATCAGCCCCGCGGCAGGCCTCCTCTTGCAGCCTTGTGTCGGTGCTCTGAGCGACAAGCACGGAAGGACCCCCCCCCAAAAAAAAAAAAAAAAAAACCTAACCCTTAAACTTGGGATGTTTTTCCCTGAAACTGACAGTCCTTAAGAGTAATAAGGGGTACAGATAGTCCCTGTTAAGGACTGTTAGACCCTAAACGCGTGATTTGGGCCACTTTGGGCCTTCTAGGACATGGCACACCGGTTGCTAGAAGCTAGTTGACCTAGCTGATGTAAGAGAGGCTCGTGCACATCTCTGGTGCAAGGTGCCACGGTCAGGGGATCCCTAAACCCTAAACCCTAAACCCTAAACCCTAAATGTGTGCAGGAGGCCCTTCATTCTCCTCTTTGGGTTGATGGCGGTCGTGGGCCTTACGGCCGCTTTGCCATGTCAAGACCTGTGGGAGATCAGGACACCTATAACCCAAAGAGCCGAATACCCCTTAATTAAGGAATATACCTTAAATCATATTAAGGATCCCTTTATAAATTAAGGTATATTCCTTAATTAAGGGGTATTGGGCTCGTTGGGAATCAGAGCCCCTGGTGGTATCCTCGCTTTCTGTGTTGTAGCTTGGTTCCATGTATCAAGGGCCCCCTGGTCTCTTAGGTCCTAGGTTGCAGACTCCTGTACGAAGAGTGGCGAGTTTTTTCTGCCCAAGGCGACTACGCCGGACTTTCTGTGTGTGAATATAGTGATCTATCCAGAGGCCGTTATGTTTGTTTTTGTTTTTTAAACCCTAAACCCTTAACCCTTGTAAACCCTAAACGGGGGGAGGCGGGCTTGGTCTCAAAGGAGTAGCCTCAACCCTTATAGCCCCTTAAACCTTTGTGGCCCACCTGGCATGGAGTGCACACGTCTTGCCAGGTAACACCGCTTCTGGCCGAAGTTGCTGACAAGGCATGTCAATGAGTTGGATGTATGGCAAGAAGCATTGTCTCCCAAAAACTGGGGAAAGCTTAGGGTTTAGGGTTTGGGGCTCAACATATGTAGTGAACTTGAATGAGCTCACTGGCTGCGAGGCCAACTCTCATCATGTGATTGGTAAAAGGGCACAGTAGTTCAAAATTAGGACATCGAGAAGCACGCAAGGAGGGCTGCGCTTTGGCAACCAATTGTTCTGTACAGACATCCGAAAGGCCTCTAAGACACTTGCGAAGCCTCACCGAGCCCACCACAGCTGTGGAAAAATGCACAGGGCCGGATGCCCCCCCTGCAAGAAGTCCAGCCCCTCAATTCCTAGTTTCGAGGGGGAGAGGGGGCGGGGGTCCTGGACCACGAGCCCTAAGCCTCATAGCCCCAAAAAGCATTGTCCCAACAACCTCCACGACTACATTGCAGGCTAGGGTTTAAGGCACCTTGCAACAACACAGGGTCCTAAACGAGTTGTCAAGATGAACCCCTCAACATATATGTTTATAGAAGCAGAAGATCCAGTACACAAACCTCCCATGGATGAACCTCAGCCTGTCCAACTCCTAAAACAAGTTAATTGCCATTGATCTAACGTTTAGGGTTTGGGGTTTAGGGTTTAGGGGTTTAGGGTTTAGGGGTTTAGGGTTTAGGGTTTAGGGTTCTGATGAGGCTGTGGCGCGGCCTTTGGCCATGGTCGCCTTTGGCTTTGCAGACGTCAGCCGGGAGCCCAGGATGCCCATGCATCGACCGGGATCATGGGTTCTGCTACTACCCCCCTCTACACCGGTTTAGGGTTTAGGGTTTAGGGTTTAGGGTTTAGGGTTTAGGGTTTAGGGCTACCCCCCCCCCCCCCCCCCCCCCAGGTTCCCCCCATACTTAAGGTAATTTAGGGATAGTCAAGCCTATATTTGAGGCTGAAAACTAGGTTCTCCCCATACTTAAAGTTATTTAGGGAGAATTCAGCCTACTTAAGGTTTTTTAAGGGCAACCTAGGGGGGGGGGGGGGGTAGTATAGAGGGGGGTAGTAGGGGAACCCATGACCGGGACAGACCCCGAAAAATAGCCCCCGAAATAGTTGCAAACCTCCACAGAAACACTTTGCACTTTTGTCACAGCTTTGGAAGAGTTAGATCAGTTCACTTATACACATGTGATTTTGCGTTGAATTTCATCAATCTGAATGGCTGTGACAATTGGGATTCCCATAAACTGAGGACCCCCAAGAAGGTACCCCAAATTTCTGAGTTCCCGTGTGATGCTGTGTCTTGTCATCTTCCCATCTTTGTTCCCAAGGTCATGATATGCTGGTGACGCCTACACGGGCCCAGATGAACGACGTGTTCGACCCTGACACGGCAGAGACACGGTGCGCGGTGGTTGGAGGCATTGCAAAGACCTTCGCTATGCTTTGTGTTATATTGTTGTCAAGAGAAGCAGCTTTCTTGGTAGTGGCAGCCGCCGCATTTCTAGCAACAGCCTCGCAGCTGCTTGGGCGAAAAGAAGATGCGGTTGCGGAGAGCGACCGCCTCGCTGAACTTGAGACCGCAGATGCGCGAAGACCTCGCATTTATCCAGTCGGTTTTTGGCAGTTGTGGCTGCTTCAGTGTGCCGGCTGGCTGTCGGTGTGTACCTGGAGCTTCTATTTCACAAGTGTGTGGGCAGAAGTGAAGGGAGCCCGCTCGAGTGCCAGTGCCGGATTTGAGCCGGCCGTGCGAGAAGCCACTGGCTACTTGCTGCTGGGCTCCTTTGTCTTCCTGGCGGCAGGGGGTTTCTTGCACCGGTTATCAGGGCCGTCAGGGATCTGTAAAGATGAGTGGGTGGCGCTGTTTGCATCTGTTTTTGTCATGATGAGCACCCTCATTGCTTGTTGCCTGGCTCACTTAAACAGCATACTGTACTGGCTGGCAGCAGCTTTGGTGGTTCTTGCCATGCCTGTCGCCTATCAGATACTTTCGAACACACCGTTCAAGTGGTTGGAGAGCCAGCCAGGGTTCGACGCCACACAGCGAGGTTGGCTTACAGGCATCTTCAACACCACGCTGGCGGTGGCACAGGCCTTCACGGCCGTCCTCAGTGGTCCCATTGTGGCGGCAGCCGGGGGTAGACTTTGGGCTGCATATGCCGCCGCAACTCTCTTCGATGCCCTGGTTCTCCTCCTTGTGCTGGTCATGAGGCTCGTGACGCCCATGTCACCCTCTCCGCGCGATCTCGGCGGGAATCGGCGATGAGCAGGTCGAGGGGAGGGTATGCGAGGGGTCGTAGTCCCTTCGCGAAGCATCGCCCGGCAGCCCAGCACTGGCACGTGGAGAAGGAAGAACACCCCAAATTCCGCGAAGATGAACCTCAACTAATTACGACTGGTGGAAGCCATGCTGGAGAGTGGCGCCATGCGTCGCGCTGCGGAGGAAGCAGAGGGACAGGAACTGCACGCGCTGCCGACCGCAGGTGGAAGAACCCCGTGCCATGGGCGCTGAATCCGACTGCGAAGCTGGTGCTGCCTAATTACATTGTGCGTCTGCGCCCGCAACAAGCGACCAGTGAGTTGCCAAGGGGCATCCCCACTCTCCCTGCACAGATCTCTAACCCAAGAATTCCAAAGCTCACCCACGAAACTCAACCCAACACACCTAAGCCACCTGAACTGAGACCTTCGACCCCAAGATTTGTTTAAACAAGTAGCAGTATACCTCTAAACAAACCCCTGTGTAAGCCTACATCTGCTTCCCCAAGCCAGGATTGTCCCAGTCTATGTCTTTGGCGAGGCGCAGCTGCCAGCGCCCGAGCTTTGAAGTCTACAAAAACTACCTAAGAGTGGCACAGACAAAGGATGTACTATACTATACTATACTATACTATACTATACTGTAGTGTACTATACTGTGCTATATGCTTTACTATACAAGTACGATATACTATCCTAGACTATCGTATACTATACTACACTCGACTATACTCCACAAAGCACCCTGTGTAGCTAGCTGGCTCCGCAAACCTGAAGCACAGGTTCAAGCAGTCCCGCTTCCTCATGGGCCTTAGATCCTGGGTGCAGCGCACACTAGGCGCCAGCCTCAGCTGTTCTTTGTTTGGTTTTTCTTTGTCGCTTTTTTGACAGGAGGAATAGCAATATCCATAAGCGCAACGAGCATAGTGATGATACTTGCCGTCGTCGTGCCCGTTGACAGCGCCATCGCCATCAGCAGCAGCATCGTAGGAGTTCATGCTCTTCGGCACCCTAAACCCTAAACCCTAAACCCTAAACCCTAAACCCCAAACCCTAAACCCTAAACCCTAAACCCTAAACCAAAGTTAAAGTGCGCCAGGCCTCCTTTGTTTGCTTCCTGAACCCCGCCCATCAGCCCTGACAAGCCGGAGCTTAGGGTTTAGAAGCCTGGTAAAACCCTAAACCCTAAACCCTAGCCCCTACAAGCCTCTACGAGCGCCTAAGAACCTTAAACCCTAAAGCCCTGAAAACGCCAAATCCCGAAACCATACGAGAATTCGGGAAGTAGGCACCTTAAAAATCCGGGGCTAAAGCTTAACCCTAAACCTGAAGCCCTAAAGCCCTAAAGCCTGAATCCTACACCCTAACCCCTACTTCTCAAATGTCCCTGCAAAGAAGCTCCTAGGATGCCCAGTAGTACCCTTATTCCCTTTTTGGTAGGTTTAGGTTCCCTTATAAACCCCTTTAAGCCCCTAAACCCTAAACCCGAAACCCTTTTTCATCCTAGGTTACTGGGCAACCTAGGCTCTAAGCAAGCCCCGCAGGTGTCGCCCTTGTCATGCCTTACGGGCCCCGGGGTCTGCCAAGACCTCAAGACTGGTTTAGGGTTTAGGGTTTAGGGTTCGAGGGCTTTGGGTGGTTTGTGCGTTAAGGGTTTAATTTGGGTATTTAGGGTTTATAAGGATTTCGGTGAACCAGGGTATTTGGGTTTGGGGGGGTGGGATCGAGAAGAAAAACGGTTTGGGGCATTTGCAGCGTTGTATAAGTGCATTTCGGTTTGAAAGGATTTGGAGAAATAAGAGTGTTGCGGGCTTCGTTTTTAGAGCAATGAGGCGCAGTGGGGCCTTGTTCCTAGGGTATGTAGGGCGTAGGGTATAGGGTAAACGGGGGCTTAGAGTGTTCTGGGACTGTTAGAGTCAATAGGAAAGCTTGGGCTGACCTCGAGTTCCTGCACTAGGGCCGTACGGGAATGTCCGACAATTGGAGGGGTTGGGGGTCCTTTTCGGGGTTCCTAGAACTTAGATGAGAGTATTCGGTACCCCTGTTTGGAGAAAGATCCCAAAAACTTAACGCCCGCTTCATATTCACGGGCTATATTAAGCGCCACCAGTCCATTAAAACCCGATTAAGATACCACCAAGGGAAGCAACCTGAGACGCGAGAACCCTTAAGGCTTAGGACCTAGCAGTTTATGGGTGCCCGATACTGGGGATCGGAGGCCCCCGGACTCAAGGTTTAGGGTTTAGGGTTTAGGGTTTAGGATTTAGGGTTTAGGGTTTAGGGTTTAGGGTTTAGGGTTTAGCGTTTAGGGTTTCGGGTTTAGGGTTTAGGGTTTAGGGTTTAGGGCACCCAGGCCATGGCAAACATTTTCGGATCCCGTGCGGATCGTGGTGGGAAAGCCGCTCCCCATGCCGAGGACGGGCGTGGGGTTTAGGGTTTAGGGTTTAGGGTTTAGGGTTTAGGGTTTAGGGTTTAGGGTTTATGGGGTTTCTAGCGGCTTTCTAGGCTTTCGTAGGGTTTCTGGGGTTTCTGGGGTTTCTAGGGATTTCTAGGGATTTCTAGGGTTTCTAGCTTTGGTCCCAGGGTTGACGTGGCCTGCAAACCCCAGCTGCTCTCGTGCTCAGGATGCCGGACCCCAGCAAGGCCGACGTGACGGAGCACCATTCCAAGTCCGATTCCCAGTGGTTTAGGGTTTCGGGTTTGGGGTTTAGGGGTTGGGGTTTAGGGTTTAGGGTTTGGGGTTTAGGGTTTAGGGTTTAGGGGTTTCATGGGGTTGCAAGGGTTTGGGTTTGTAGGGCTTGTAAGGGGTTTTAAGGGTTTACAGGGTTTACAGGGTTTACAGGGTTTTGCAGGTTTTTTTCCTGGGGCTTTTCTGGACACTGGGGAGAGGGCAGAACGGCGAGTACCTAGCAGGGGGGGCTCCAAATCCAGGTACGTGCAAGAGCTGACCCAGCTCTTCGAAAGGCACAAGGCGGGCGTTTCAGGAAAGTGCTCTCTGCCTTGGGCTCCTGATCCTGCTCAGCACTGTCTTCTCCCCAAAAGCCCTGCTGATAAATCACCCTAAACCCTAAACCCTAATGTTGCACCCGCTTTAGTGGATGGGACCGCTATTATGCGATGTTCCGAAAATCTTATACAGAACCCCCCATTGTTTAGGGTGGTTCACAATTATGCGATGTTGTCCCGGCTGGGGTTGAAGGGCGGGGGGCCGGGGAGCCAAAAACTAAGAACAAGTTTTGAATAAGAAACTCCGGGTTTTTTGGTGTCCAGCCTTCTTTAACTTCCTTGTAAATTTTCATTACGAAACAGGCCCCCAAACAATTTTCCAAGGGAGTAGCCCACGAGCTGCCCTGATTCGCTTTAGCAAGTTGTTTCGGTGGTCCGCATTAATGCGGAGCCCCTGCGACCGTGGAGCTACAAAACCTGGAAAGCTTAGACCCTCAAGCTTCAAGGCTTCCCCCTCAACCCTCGACCCCTAGCCGCCCTACCCCCAGCCCCCGTCCCAGCCCCATCCCACATTATTAAGGATCCCCGAAAACCCCAAAATTGTTTGGGGGGGGGGGGGGGGGACCCCCCCACACTAAGCGAGTCCAATATTAAACCCTAAACCCTAAACCCAAAACCCTAAACACTCAAAGCCTCTTCGCAGAGGCAAGCGCCGGATATCCAGAATCCACATTGCAGATCGCCGTGGGCCAAGATGGGGGTTTCCGAAACGGGGGTGCCCTGTTTTTGTGGCTCCTAGTCCGATAATCAGGATTACCTATTTCGGGAAATGCTCAGATCTAGTAGGGACGGGAGTTGGATGGACATTTGCATACTTGCGCTGATTTTGAGACCTCGGCACCCTTAGGGCTTAGGGCTGAGGGCTTAGGGCTTAGGGCTTAGGGTTTAGGGTTTAGGGTTTAGGGTCTAGGGTGTAGGGTTTAGGGTTTAGGGTTTAGGGTTTAGGGTGAAGATTGAGTTGACCACTCAGGTTTGAGAAGGCCCTGCGCCGGGACCGCGTGGAGAAAAGTCTGCGCGGAATCTTGTCACGTCTGCCGTTCCCCCCTGTCAGAGGCGCCAGAGGTCCCCCTAAACCCTAAACTCCAAACCCTAAACCCTAAACCCTAATTGAACCCGAAAGCCTAAGCCCTAAACCCTATAAACCCTAAACCTTAATCCCTAAACCCTAAACCCTAAACCCTAAACCTTTAGAGCAGCTTCTCCGTTAGCGCTCGCCCGAACTGATGGCCCAACGATGTGGAAGCAGCCGCGGGAACAGTCGGCTTTAAGAACCTTACTTGGAGGTTCAGGGTACTTAGTAACCCATGATAAGTGTAGTTATAACGCGTCCAGAAGCTCCTTAAGTATCCGAATAGGGTTATAATTGGGTCATAGAAGTACGGATATATTGGGTTACTAAGTTACTAAGTACCATGAACCTCCAAGTAGTGGTGTGACATCCTGCCTTGTCCCAGCATTTTTACTTCACAGCCTGGCACGTGTCCTTCCCCTCGATCGCCAGACCAGCACCGTCCATCAGAGACAAACCCTCAAACCCTAAACCCTAAACCCTAAACCCTAAACTCCATTGTCGGATTCTTCGCAAGCCATGGACGGCCCGCCAGAAAACGATGAAGCCCCGAGCACCAGCGGTAAAGGCAAGGCCAAGGGCAAAGCACCCACAAAGTCTGCCGACACCAAAGGTGGCAAGAAAGGGGCAGGAAGCTAGGCCCGTGGCACATTTTTTCTTTTTTCCCTCTTATTGGGTCTCAGAGGATCATACTCAGGGACATTTTCGATTTTCCCTTATATTGGGGTTAAGAGGATCATATTCAGGAATCTTTTTCAGAGGGTTTTTAAGCGAAACCTAAACCCTTTAAACCCCAAATCCTAAACCCTAAACCCTAAACCCTAAACCCTAAACCCTAAGGGCCATCCTAGGAAAGGGCAAGGGCGCACCGACCCTTTCCAAGCCTCCGATCGCGCCGGCGAAGGCGATGAAGCCGCTGTGGTGGAAGCGGCTGCTTTTTGGCACCGACTTGCAGCCCGGTGCCATCTGGGATACTTGGTGGCCCAGTGGTACCCTGTACCCTTTTTTTTGGGGTTCTGGGTTCCCTTTATAAAGTAAGCAACCCCCGAAAAGGATGCCCTTATTCGAATATGGACAATGGGACCCTAAACCCTAAACCCTGAACCCTAAACCCTAAACCCTAAACCCTAAACCCTAAACCCTAAACCCTAAACCCTAAACCCTAACCCCTAAACCCTAAACCCTAAACCCTGAAGGGTTTAAGGGCCATCCAAGGATAGGGTGCGTGACGAAACCGCAAGCCTGCCGGTGGAGCTGCTGGAGCGGCGGTTCGGTAAGGCGGCCGTCTCTGCTCCGAAGCTTGGTAAGCTGAGTGGTGCCCTCTTTCTTGCCATTTTAAGAAGTGGGGGTTTACGATAATAAGGGACCCCTAGCAAAAAAGCCAAGTAGTAGGATTCCCAAGTATAGTAAGGAGCCCAACAAGGTATCCCTAATTTCGGAAAACCACCAAGTAGCCAAACCCACCCCGCCCCCCCTCCCCAAAAAAGGGATCGCACCCTCACTACGAATTTGGTTCTAGGCAGGCCCATGGGACATTTTATATTTTCCCTTGTTGGGTTTCAGAGGATCAATAATAATAAGAGGATCCTAAACCCTAAACCCTAAGCCCTAAACCCTTCTTAGGAGTATCTTTCAGAGGATTTTAAGGGCCATCCTAGGGTTCTATACTGGGCTACCAAGCACTTACTGCTGGTTAGTAGGGAGGGAGGGAATGAGGCGCCCTATAGCCCCCTACCTTTTAAGGGATTATTTAGGGTACCTCATTCCCTGATTCCCTATTAACCGACAGTAAGTATACACCCCCCTTCAAGGGATTGCATAGGGTACCTCATGCCCTCCTTCCCTACTAGCCACCCTAAACCCTAAACCCTAAACCCTAAACCCTAAACCCTAAACCCTAAACCCTAAACCCTAAACCCTAAACCCTAAACCCTAAACCCTAAACCCTAAACAGTAAGAGTAAGGAAGGGGACTGCTGTATCTGCGGGCCCGGCAGATGTGATCCGGATCCGCACCGATGCTGCACCTGGGGCCGCCAGCTCTTTCCTCTTAAGCCCTATAACCCTAAACCATAAACCCTAAAACCCTATAAACCCTATATACCCTATAAACCCTATAAACCCGAAAACCCTATAAACCCTAAACCCTCACCCTAAAACCTAAACTTTAGACCCTATAAACCCTAAACCCACTCTAGGGAGCCCAATGCCCCTGACCGAGACAAAGCCTCGATAAGGAGCCCTTAACCTTTTTCTGGGGGGGCGGGGGGGGGGGGGGGGGGGGGGGGGGGGGACCTTATTCTGAGTTTCTTTGATGAAGGAGGAGGAAGCCCGAAATGGCAACCAAGACCTGGGCTTGTAAAGGTCTATTACTTCGTCAGGGGCTGTGTCCCCGAAAGGGGGATGATTGCCCTCGCTATGCTACGACCATCGGGCTTTCTGGTACGCGGAGCGTAAGCCTGATGGGCCCTGTCAAGCATTGTAAGCTTGTCAAGGTACATCGAAGCCCGAGCGCCTGCGAATCCCTTCCTTTCCTTTCGGGGCTTGCAGCAGGTAATGCCGGTGCTGGCCAAAAGTAGGTGGTGTTCACCTACAGCCAAGAAACAGAACTAAGAGTCACTACGTCAGGCAGAGAGAGACTGTACAGCTCAAGTGCAAGAAGACGGTCAAGGTGACTGGTGGGCCGCCGCAAGGCGCAGACGACCCGGGCGCGGCAGAGAGCCAGGGAGAGCCGGACCGCCGTCACGTAGCTGGAAGAAAGCCGCAGCGCCAGTACAGCGGGACACGACAGTGTGAGAGGCCCCCTCCCTTACGACCACCTGGACCGAGAGGTCCGCATCGACACGCTGCAGAACGGCCCTGGCGGCCGCGCAGGGAAGCCCCTTCCACCAAAGGGCTCCGGAGCTGCCAATGGCCTTGACAACCTGTCGAAGTGTAAGGCTGTGCCTGATGACGTGCAGTCGATGGACTGTGCAGGCCTGCTTGGAGGCTGCTTGGCGGGGGCGATCCAGGAGGTCAGGTGCGCGCAGTTCGGCCTCTCTCCGAAGGTAGCGGCAGGCGTCCCATACGGAGCGGGACCAGGCGGGTTCATGCAGGAGGACGCACCACAAGGGCCACAGTGCCGTCCAATCAGCACAGGCCTCCCAGAGGGCCGGCTCCTGCAGGCCTGGCCAGCGGGGAGAGGGTGTGTCGTAGGCTTCATCGAAGGACCAGGTACGTGTCCAAGGCAGAGGAACATGGGGAAGAGGAACGCCAAGCGGTTCCAGCCGTGCGGCTTCTTGTGGCTGCTCACCTGCAAGGGGCTGGCTCCCCGGGAGGGCCGGGGCATTATCTTGTTCCTGCCGTCTCCATTGCTCCTGCTCAGTCGCAAGCTCCTGTGGGGTGGCGTAGCGGTCTTGATCCGTGGCCAGTCGCTGGACTGGAGTGGGCAGGAGCGGCCCATGCACCCTGAAGGGAGGAACACGCTGATGCCCAAGCTGTCCTGTGCGCTTGGTGGCAGCGCCCGGCACATACAGAGCCCCCACCACATGCCGTAAGCCAAAACGGCAAGCATCATGGTGCTCGATGTGGTATCGGAGGCGGGTCGTGGAGTGGAACTCAAAGAGACACCATCTGCAGACGGAGTCGCAGACGTACTGCATGCTGTCAGAGATCTGTCCGTGCTTGCGGTGGCGGTGGGTAGCCAGTGCGTGCTTGGAGGGCAGGGTCTGACCGCAGGAGCTGCATGTCAATTGAGTCGGGATGCCGATGACTCGCCGTGCTGGCTCACTGGTGCTGTGCCAAAGGGCCTTAACGGCGCGGAGGAGTGTACCGTGGCGACTGAGCCTTTGGCAATGCTTGAGGAGCCTGGGCGCGTCTCTGCTGACGGCGGCGCGGAGCCCGCGGGCCAGGAGGCCAGGATCCAGGCCTGCGGCTACCCATACCGTCTTGACCGCGGCAACGATATCGGTCGCCCAACGGACATCTCTCAGCCAAGCTGCCTCGAAAATCTCCCAGACTAGCAGCGGTGCCTTTGTGCACAGTTGTATCAGCAGCCTGGTGCGGGCAATGATCAGAGCGTCTCCAGGCGACTGGACTGGCACGAGGACTTCGAGGCTGGCCCCGCTCACATGATGCTGCAGCTCCCATGTGAGCCACAACTTCCGACGCACGCGGTCAACAAAACCGGTAAGAGCGGCCAAACTTTGTGCATGCGGTGCCAAGGCCGTGGCCAAGCTAGAGTACGCTGCTGGGAGCAGGCGGCCCGAAACCCAGGCAACCCTCAATGGCCACGGGAGTCTGGGCGACGAAAGAAGTGGACCGGCTGCTGTTTCAGCGCTGCGGCCTCTGCTAACAGAGTGCTCCACATCCCGTCGCCCGGTGTCACGAGGCAGCTGGGGCACTCCGAGATACTTGTACTCCGGGGCAAAGCGAATCCGTTGACCTTGCTCCAAGTGGAGGCATGCGTCGCCTTGAAGCAGAGTGCCTCTGACCCCCGCGGCCCCAGGCCCTCTCGGGTCGATGAGGAGCTCGGTCTTGCCGGGGCCGAGGTTGACCCTAAGTCGGAATGCACGAAAGATAGTTAGGGTAATCGTTGCCAAACGACGACATGTGTCAGGGTTGCAGCAGGCACATCAGCTAGCACAACCAAGTCGTCGGCCCATGCAATAGGGCAGACTTGTGCCACCTGGTATCCTAAAGCCAGCGAGAGGCCGTGGTGGGCAATTCCTGCTTGGGAAAGCTGGTCAGTGAGGTGCCGAATCAGACATGCCATTACTGCGCCAAAGAGGATATCTGCTAGGCCGTCGTCCGGCCGACTGCCCCTAGCGGCGAGGATGGGATTCTTGTCGCCACGAAGAAGCCAGCTCGAGCCAGCGACACAGTCCTGCAGCAAGCAGGTTTCCGCAGGTGATAGACCCAACTGATCTAAGGCTCCAGCGTCCAGCAAGGACTGTAGCCAGGGGAGGATTTGTTGGCCCCGTGCTCGGCAAGCGTCCTCGCCGAAAAGCAGGCCTCTGTCGACTTCATAGAAGGCAGCTTGGACGTCAACGAACATGGCCGCGAGCGAGTGTCCGTTGCTCGCAGTCAGGCCGGTGGCAGCACGGTATGCTGTGAGTGCGTACCCGACGTGCATTCCGGGTTTGCCTCCCAGCTGGAGGGGCTGATACGATTGGACAAGGCGGCGTCCGACCGTGTTGCGAATGTGGCTGTGCCACAGTTTGGCAGCGCCATTGAGTAGGGCAATGGATCGATAGTTGGAGGGCAGGTGCGCGGGCCCTTTTTTATACAAGGCACAAACGATTGCATGCTTGAACTGTGGCGGCTCTCTGCCCTTAAGGGCCATCTTGGCCTGCAGGAGCCAGAGCCAGCGGCTCGCAGCTGCAGGCTGTGTTCTCCAGAGCCCGTTGCGAACCCCATCAGGTCCTGGGGCTTTGTCAGCCTTCTGCTTGCGGCATATGGCCTCGACGTCAGTGAGGCTGGGGACGGCCTGTACACAAGGGTGTCCTGGCGTCTGTTGCCACTCAGCATGCGTGTTTGCCAGTGCGGCAGGGGTCACAACTGTGCCGGCCTCTTGCTCACGGAATTGCTCCCGTAGTTGGGCCTGCGTAGCGAACCCTCCAGCGGCCTTGACACGTCTGCGGTCCGCGGCTCGACGGGATGCCCACCGGAGGCGAAGCAAGGCTTGGTCTGTGCGGCCAGTGGCATGCCAGCGCCCCGTAGCTGCAGCAAGGAGAGAGAGGAGGTGCCGGGCCTTATCTCTTCTCCCTAGAGTGTGTGCTCTCCTAGCCAGGCATCGCTCTTGTCGTGCCAACCGTGCAAAGAGGTGCCACGGTCGTGTCTGCTGCCTGGGGCGATGGTCTGGCCGCCTCCATGCCCGGAAGCATATGCGCAGCCACCTCCGGATAGCCTGCCGCCTCGCAGCTTCCTTGAGTGCCCGCACTCGCTTGAGCAGTCGCAGGGTGTTCCATGCCTCCCTACTAAGGTATGGCTGAGTGGGTCGCGCAACCGGACGCCGCGGCAGCCCCGCCACGGCCTTATCATAAGTGGACTGCAGGCATGCCACTTGCTCCGCGGGCGACATGCCGAGAAGCACCTCCCAGGGCGGCTGAACTCCCCAGACCTTGGGAGCTAGGCTAGCACACTCGACAGGGGAGGCCAATCGCCGGCTGACGCTTGGCGGTGTGGAGGGCATGGACAGTACCCCTTGGCTCGACAAGGGCATGTGATCCCTGGCACCCAGCAGGATGTCGAACTCCGGACATTGTCGGGTCTTGGAAAAGGTCCAGTGCTGCGCGGTTGTGAGCCAGTGGTCGAGCCGCTTCTGCAGACCTGAAGCATGCCTCCAGGTCCAACGTGGCCCGACGTGCACAGTTTCCAGAGTTGCTGGCGCTTGCAGGTTATGGTCACATATTAGCTGGAACATGCGCTCATCGCCCAGTCGCGGGTCCGCTCCTGAGACGAGACTTCCGACCCTTTCCTGCATTTCATCCGCATGTGTGAAATCCGCATTTGCATCGATGCCCACAAGGATAGCTGAACCTGCCGGAAACTCGCGTAGGCAGGTCGACAGTGCACCCCAGAATGCCCGAATCTCCGCCGGCGGTCGGTCGGCATGTGGTGCATGAGCCGCGACAATGACCACAGGTGGGCGCCTGCGAGCAGTGGAGACCGCAAGCAGACGGGGGGAGGAGTCATGGATCGTCCACGCCTCCAGTGTAGAGCAGTCCGGCAGCCAATCTGCTCTGACCCAGACCTCACACCCCCCTTGACCTGCTCGGTCTGCTCCCGAGCGCCAAGTCAGGAAGCTCCCTGTGGCCCAGCGGCCAGCGCGGGATCGGCATTCTTGCAGAGTCACTATGTCAGCCCGTAGCCGTTTCAGCTGTCGGCTGAGGTAGGCTCTGCGTTGGCCAGTGCCGGCCTTGTTGAAAAAGTGTGGAGTCACATCTTTGATAGTTTGGACATTGGCTTGAACCGCGCGAAAAGGGATCGTGTCAACGCGCTCCTGCCGATCGCCGTTCTCTTGGCAGTCCGGAGTGTTGTGTGCAGCGGCATCCAAGTAAGGAGACGGCAGCCCCTCGGAGTCGGGGAAGCGCATGTGCATGGAACTCTGCCCCACTAGGGTCCCAAAGGGTACCAGCCACAGGTGTTCAGCCGATTGTTCCCAGAGGTCATTCCAGAGAGGTGTAAGAGGGCGGGGAAAGGTAGGCGAAGCATTGGTGCCCTTCGAGGCAAGTCCAGCGAGGCAGTCCGCTATCTCGTTGACCAGAAAGCCCGCATGCCCCTGAACATGAGCGAACTCGGTGGTAAGGCGAGACTGGACCGCCTGCCATGCGAATCGGGCGCCTCGCGCCCATGGGGTGGTAGCCTTCCCGTGCCCAGCAGCAACCTGAAGGGCCGCTTGATTATCAACCGCAATGACAACTCGCTGAGGGCGTGCATGCCATGCGGCATAATTGGCATCAACCCACACACTGGTCCATAGGGCGGCTTGCTCGAGTGCTGCAAGCTCAGCAGCATACGACAGGAGGACAGGAGGAAGGTCCTTGGCCACAGCTTGGGGTCTGGCATTCATGGCGCCGTGTTCCCAGCCGATCCGGCACCACATGCCTCCCTGGAACCCCCAGACAGCAAAAGCCCATGCACCAACCCCATCACCCGACCATCGGTGGCGATGAGGAGTTGATCTGGGACTCCCCGGGTCCACACCGGATATGACTGCCACGAGGTGCGGATATGCCTGGGGGCGGACCCGGGTAGTTCAGTGGGTATGTCATCCGCAATCCAGTGGCCGTAAGATGCTTCTTGCAGGCGTGCTGGTCCAGTCAGATCTACTAGCCAATCCCCATTATCACCTTTCTCCCAGGTCAGTCCCGGGGCTCCTCTTGGGCATAGGTAGCAGTCCCAGAGCTGGGAGCATAGTTGTCTCTGTCTAACCACAGTGGCTGGAACACGGACGCGGGTCGGACGGGTTAGTTGGGCCCAGCCAAGGAAGCAGGACAGGGCCAGTCGGCCTGGGTGTCGAGCAGGGGTTAATGTAGAGAGCACCCGGGCTGTCCGTGCATGCACATGGCTCCTGTCAGCGTCCCTGCCAAGGACAGGGACCGGCTGCAAGGCATGGATATGATCTCCATCGCGCGCGAACCAAGGTTGGCCCCGAGGTAACAAGTGACACGCTAGGGAGGCGTCGCCAACCAGGACCGAGGCCAAAGTGTCTTGCCGGCCCGGCACGAAGTGATGCCTCCCGTCGCAGAAGCCAGCGTAGACCCAAGCTCCCGGGAAGGTGGAGGCGAACAAGGGCAGGAAAGTTCTTAGCCTGGGACTCCAACGCTCGCCGGGGGGACCGTATGTGAAAACAGGACCTCGTCCATCGTGATGCCAAAGGCAGACTTGCGCGCCCGCGTGCAGGGCAAAGGGTCGTCTCCATTGGATATGGCCTGTGGGAGGCAGAGGCTCAGTCTGACCGGCTGCGACTAGGCTGCGGAGAAGTGGTCGCCACTGTTGCGGCACCCAGAGGAAGACGTCGCCATGACGCAGCCACCACAGACCAAGGTCATCCGGGAGGAGACCCTCGGGGCCGGCGAGCCTATCATCCGCATGCGTTTGCCGCAGGGCGGCATGTAGAAAGCGGCCCGGGATGGCCGGCGGCAGTGCGAGTGCTCGGACGCTGGAACCAGACATGACAAGCACGTGCACAAGGTCAGAGGACCGGCTGTTCGCAATCCAGTGTTGCACAATCCCAGCGTCTGCCGCAGCGACCTGCGTGTACCCAGGTTCCCTAAGCTCGGCCTCTGAGGAGACAACACGGGTGATCTCATAGGGGCACCATAGGTACCGAGTAACCTCCGCTTGCATCCCAAGACCAGGGGTTGCCGACAGGATGGTTGCAAGGGCTAGGCAACGCAGAAAGCCGAACCCACGCCGTGTCTGGCACAGGGCCCCAAGGAATAAGGGGAACCATGTGCTGGGCCGATTTTGCGCAGAGCTCCCGGCAACCATGTGGAGGTTATCCAGCAAGACGTCACCGTTTCTTAAGGTCCGCACGAATGAGCCATCCGTAGGTCCACGCACGCAGTAGGAGTACGCCAACTCAGGCTCGACCTCTCTCCGAGAGATGCACCGGGGCGGCTGGGTCCAAAGAATGACATTGACCCTACCAGGGTCATTGGAGCGCAGACACAGGGATAGCCCCTCAGAGGGAATCCACGGAACGGGATCCCAGCTAATGGTGTCATCCCAAGGCATGCTGGAGAACCTACCTTTTTTGGGGTGCCAGGTGGCGCCTGCCGGGAGGCGTGTGGTGCGCGGGGGCTGTAGAGGTCGCCAAAGGGTGACCTCGCCCGCTTGGGCCAGCACGAAGGGGTTTTGCCATATAGCATGGTGTCTTGCCTGAGTGGTGGTAAGCAGAACCTGCATAGGTCCCGGTACTCGTGTCTCCACAGAACCCCGAGCGAGGAATACATCCCCGTTGCGAAGGTACGGGTTTTGCCCCGTGACTCGTTTATGTCGGATAGACAGAGGCCAGGAGAAATCATGCTGCGCGCCTAAGGCACGTGGTAGGCATGCGGCAGGCGTAGTGCGCAAGACAAGGCATGCCCGGGGCTCAACCTCCCCCGTGACGACGACACAAACCAGCGGTTCCGGTGGGCATGGCACCATATGCAGAGTGCTGAGGCTGATGGCCGGCCAAACCGGCACCCAGGGGCGTTCCCATTGCGGTAGCCCCTGTCGGAAAAAGGCATCAACATCAGTTTCGGATAGCCCTCCTGGGACCTTTAGTCCCCGGCGCTGTCCCGAAAGCGGGCAGAGGAACTGAAGATCATGATACTGGTGAATGCCGATGGTATCCGGCAACGGCCGCCATGGCACAACTCCGCTCTGATGGAAAAGGCCGACGCGCACGGAGCGGGGGGTTACTAGAGGCCCGGGCCGATCGTGGATACTAGGTGACCGTGATCTGGGAGTGCCGGAACTATCTTCTTCGTCGGAGCCAGCCCCATTAGCGAGGAGATGCATGCTCAGGATCGCCACCCCGAGCCAAGTTGGCCGCACAGAAAGGCCGAGTGTCGCCGCCAACAAGGTACGGATATAGGGATTAGGGGAGGCCCCACTGAGCGTGGGTGGTAGCGGCTCCAAGAAATCCCCGTCCCTAGGTTGCGGCTCATGGGCGGTGTACACCGCCCCCCGGATGTGGTACCGCTGTGTCCAGCAAGGTGAGGTGCGATCGAGTCGCAGGCACACAATCCCGCCACCAACGGTGGAGTCAGGCAACAAGACATGACAGATATGGGCAGCTGTCGCACGCTGACACAAGTGCAAACCTCGAAGAGGTATCCAAGGGCAAACTGTCCAGTCCTCCTGAGCTCCAGTCCATTCCCCGTCAAACCTGGACAGGGTGGGATTCCAGGTGGCGCCCAGTGGTAGCCAATCCTGTTTCGGCTCTTGGCCAGGTCTCCATAGGGTAATCGGGCAGGAACCTAGTACGCGAAAGGGCCGCTGCCAAAGAGTGTGATGTCGAGCAGATGCGGCATTATGCACTCCCGCGGGCTGATGGCTCGAAGCCGCGCCGGAATCACGTGTCCAGCAAACGTCTCCGTGCCGTAAGCACGCCCTCCCATCCACATCGAATCGTGTGGCATGCGGTGGTGTCAAGTAGCCGCCAAACAGGAAAGTTTGTCGATCCCAGGGAATAGATTGCAGAACCAGGTGGCTCCGCAGAGTATCCCCGGACCAGACTAGGATGCAGATTAGAGGCGCAGGGGGGCATGGAACAAATTGCAGATGGGGAGGGCACAGTGCAGGCCATACCGGCATGAGAGGGCTGTGCCAATGCGAAAGGCTACGCCACAGTTCATGAGCGACATCTGCATCCCCATCTGCAAGGCCTCGCAAAGGGGAATATGTCCCATAAAGAGGGCAGAGCGCTTGGACGCTTTCAAAAGTGGTAATGTCGCATGTGTGGTTATGCGTCGGGAAAGCAGGCCGGCCTCGGTCATGGTACAGGCCTACCGGAACTGACTGAGGCAGGATCTCCGCGCCCGTGCCCCTGGACGAGGAGCTGGATCGCGATCTAGCCGTGACTGGAGGGGTTGACATCATGCAAGGCCGCGGGCTCACAAGTACCATCATTAGTGCCGCAGTCAGGCCTGGAAATCGCCTTCCAATGATCCCCCACCCAACAATCAAGGTGGCCAGCGTCCTCTCCTGGCTCGGTCTCGTGGCCGAACTGGTTGCGGGTTGTGGGAGTGGCTGGCACATGGAAGGACTGATGACATCACCATCTCTCAGCTGGAGGTCAGAGGTGCCTGCCGAGCCACTTTGAACATAGCCGGCTACCGCCCACGGACGATTGCCCCAGTGACGCAGCCGCCCGGCAATGTCCGCGGGAGACGTGAACCGGGGCCATGTTTCACAGTAGGGTCCGGACGGGTCATAGACGAGAACATTGGCATGGGCTGCCTGATTAGAGACTGGCACAAGATGCGTGCTCGGCCCTCGGCTCCATGGGCAAGGGGTCCAACGTCCAGGGAAGAGGTCCGTAGTGAAGACACTAAACCTAGCGTCCCGTGGAGACCACGCAGTCCCAGCCGGGAGCCGACAGACCTTGACATCACGCTCCGGGAACCACATATGACAGTGCATCGGTGCTGTGAGGATAAAGGGCCGTTGCCAAAGGGTAGCATGTCTCAGGGTGTCAGGTCTCGCCACTTCCACGACCCCTCCACGCTGCGCCGGGGCACCATCATCGATGGGTGCCGCATAGAATACGTCACCGTTCCGGATCGCAAAGAACCCAGGCCCATCCGGCTGTTGCAGGAGAGGTAGGTAGAGCTGAGAGAAGGGCCCAGGTGACATATACCTGACGGCTTCTAGGAGCCATTGACGCGTAACCATGGAAGGCAGACCCCAGTCAGTTGCAGACACGATGATGCATGCCATCTTAACATCAGGTGCTACCGGGACAACCGTGAGCAAGGGAGTCTCGAAAGCAGGCCAGACTGGCGTGGCGCTAGAGGCCCATGGAAGGTCATTGTGCAGACACATGAGCGTGATCTCTCGCCAGGTGCTTCGGGCGGGGATCTGAACAGCTTGGCTTTCACCTCGGAAAGGGCTGAAGTACCTAACCCAAACATCATGACGGCCCGCCGCAACAGACACGAGAGTGCGGTCGGCCGGGCGTTGATTCCACATAAAAGAACCGACCCCGACATCAACAGCTTGACTGCGGAAGTGTGGGTTCCACATAGCGGAAGCCCCCTGAAGAAGGAAAATCCCACACCACCGAGGGTCATGAAGCAGAGCCAAGGCTAAGAGGACCCAATGAGCCGCACTTCCACGGGATGAGCTGCTGTGGCCAGGGTCCCGGTGCATGAAAGTTTCGGCAGTCGGCGATACGTGACTCAGGGTCCAGTGGACAGCCGTAATCGGGGGAGGAGCGGCTTCCAGAGCAATGTGCGCAGGCACATGTTCGGGTATGTCTGCTAAAAGGCAAATCTCCACAATCTTCCTGGGCGTGCATGAGCACATACGCACCGAGACAGCCGGTGTCTGTCCTTGCCATAGGATGTGCACAATGCTGCGTGGTTCAATACCCACTAGATCAGCCAGAGCGACCGGGCTTGGCCGGCGCGGGGCGAAAGGGGGCAGATTTCGACAGTCGCCATGGGCATGGCAGGACATGTGAAGTATGTGGTCCGCCTGATGCATAGCCTCCGCTGGCGTAGAGCCAAAGTAGAGCCCAACAATGGCTAGCGCCAGAGCCCTAGTCCACAGTCGGGTGTGGTCACCCGTGTGCCTCGACCAACTGAGGTCTGGGAGCAAGAACGGCAAAAGGAGAGAGGACAGCATGGTCATGTGGACCCCCGTCTGTGCCTTGCTGCTGGAATGGGATACGAGGCCTGCCGGGACAGCGGATGTCGTCGAGTTTGGCTCATCCGACTCCGATGGCTCGTACCAGGCAGAGAGGGGCCGTGGGTAAAAATGCAAATAGTCCCCATCCCGCAGCACAATCTGTGCCCCCAAGGTCGCGCCCACAGGAGGACTAATAGTGCCGCAGATGCCTCGTATCTGATACGAGCGCAGTTCGTCGCTGCACAATCGCGGCAATGCACGCGCCCATAACCTATCGCCCCATCGCAAAAGCACCGCCGCGAGATCGGGGGAGGCAGCGCTGGCAATGAAATGCAGCGCGGTGCTGTCTGGCTGAGGCAGGACTGGGCACGCCTGGCAGCTACCGACGGCTAGGGCCCACGATTGGACAGCTTGATGCAGATGGGACAAGCAATTGTCCTGAATGAGTAGGTGGCAGACGACCGGCTGTGCCTCAAGACAATGGTGATGCAGCTGGATGGTAATAGCAGTCCGAGGCCAATCGGGGGACTGTTGCCCCGCACCGTCCTCCGCATGATCCCTCCAAAGCCGCAACACCGTCTCTTGGAGATAAGCGTACTGCGAGGGGGTGGCGTTCCGGGTGGGGGTAGAGTCAGGGGATCCCCAAGTGGGCAGAAAGACGGCATGCTCCGGAGTGGCACAGCTGCCTGCGGGCGCACTGGATACAGCGGGAACAAGACCGAGCATCAACCAGAGGAGCAAACCGTCGCAGACCAGACCCCGGCCAGAGCAGACCAACAAGATGCAGAGTCCGCCTAGAAGCTTCGCAGAGCGTCGCTTTGCGGTATTCGTCGTTGCCGGATCCTGTTGCAGGTTCACCGCCGTGGGGCCGGCAGCGGGGTTAAGGTTCGCCTCGACTCCCGCAGCGAGTTGGGCGTCCAATCTGCGAAGAATGTTGGCAGCTTCCACCCAATCATGCATGCCTGATGATTCGGGAGCGAAAGACAGGTTGGTTTGAGTCGAGGAGTTCGTCCTGACAACCATGGCGCGTCTAGCAGCTGTGTCAGCGCTTGCTGCCCACTGGTTGAGACAGACAGCCTGTATAGGCTCGTGACCAGGCCCGCGAAGGATGGGTTGCCCCCAGGAACTGACAAAATTGAGGGGGATATCCGTCTCCTGCTCCCAAGGATCCAAGTAGGTTTGCGGACAGGGGGTATCTTGGGCAATGCCGATAGATAGTACATGCCCCTGTGCAAGTCCGGTAAGACTCCCCCCGTATCGGAAGACATGCTCCCCGTAAACGAGTGCGAATTGGTGTGCCCTAGTGGCTGGCATAGTGAAGGTGGAGGTAGCCCAGCGTATCAGGGCATCCCAGTCCAGGATACCGTTGGCGCAGGCAAAAACAGCTGCAGATTCCCTCCATTGGCACAGAATGTAAATGGGTCCCTGCCCGACACGGCGGGGGACATATAGCCAACGCTGTGTGCCGTGGATATCACGAGGAGTGGCAGGGAACAGGTCGCCATCATTGCTGAGCCGGAAAGCGGGGTGCGCTCTGACGAGTGCGAGTTTGACATCGGTCGCTGTTTGCCCAGCCGCCGTGATATCAGCCGGGGCGAAGATGCCATATGTCCATATCCTGCAAGTGCCCATCGTGGAGAATCCTGTGGGCGCGGCCCTGACCACAGCGGCCAGAGAGAGGTAGAGACCCAGGCGTGCAAGGCTGCTTCGGGTTGTAGCACTGATAAAGGAAAGCCCTACCGCCGTGACTGCACCCCAATGGTCGGGGACCCGTCGGTCTAAGGAGGCGCGTGCCCCTTGAGGCCTGCCATTGGTGATCAGGGTAATGATCTGGCCCTCTTCATTAAGAGTAACCGGCCAAACCTGGTGATTCACAGTGAGGTATCTGACAGGGCGAAGTGTTTCCCGCCCAGCAACGTCGCGGATCACCCACCATGGGCCGGAACCCGGGGGGACACAGATGAAGTCCTGAGCGTCCGTACATGCATCGAAAGCCCTGAAGAACCGGTCTTGGTTGGGCCGGAACCCCCTGGCTAGGAGCCTGGTTCGAACGTCGGGGCCCCCTAAAATCTGTGCCAGGGAGAAAGTAAGTGGACCCTGACATGACAGCCAGATGCGGATGATTTCGTCCATCGGCAAAGCTTGCTGCTGCCAAGTGCTCGTGACCTCATCCAAAGTCAAAAACAGAGGGGCGGCTACAGCAGCGTGAACCGAGGCTTGAGTAGGATTAGAGATGGGTATCATGGCATGGCCGAGCCGGAGCAGAGGCGCAGTAAGCAGGAGTCCCAGCCCAGGACGACGATGAACAAAAGCCCACGCGGGAAGGAGCAGGCTGCACCACGCACAAGCAAGAGTAGGAGCAGAATTATGGGGTAGCAACAAGGTGTGCTCTGCCTCGCGGGAACAGTCCTCAGCGACTGCCGACGACCTAAAGTGGAGAATTCCGCACGTGTAGGCTGCCTCATAGAGAGGTGCGGGCCAGTGGACAGTCGTGGGCCCGATTTGCACCACGGCTTCACGCATATCCGGCAGGAGGCGTCCGCTAACAGTAGCCACCGCCGCCCAATCGACAGAGGTGGTGCATAGACCAAAGACGGTCTCCTCGACCACTAGTGCCCAGGCAATCTTATCGTGGCGACAGGGAACCACGCAAGTGATCCTAAGCGGAGCGCAGAAGACAGCGCGTAGAGTGCCCGTCGGGTCATCCAGACCAGGGTAACTGCTGCAGATCTCCGCTGCGGCCCCCAAGGAGGAGGTGGACCAAGAACTAGCAACACTGACCTCCTCCAGGGGGTTGCTAGCTGCAAGACGTGCGTAGGGAGGGGCTGAAGAAAGGGAGTTCTCGTCGAGCCAGGTGAGGGCTTGTCGACCTATCATGGCAGCAGTAATTACCTCGCAGATGACAGCTCCCCCATTAGACTGACATACCTGGGTTTTTGGCCACCATTGTATGCCGATGCGACCTGCCTTTGTCCGAACTGCACCTGGATTGCCAGGCAGGGCCTCAAGCGACTGCAGCAGTTCGTCATGCGTGGCGAAGACCCCGCGTATAGCAAAAGCTGCACCTAGGTTGTGGGCATCCCATCTGTCAACAAGCCACACTACCGTGCAGATACTCCCTTGCGGGGCAGCGAGTAGAACCGGGTGCGGGGGGTGTCCGAGAGTATGCGGCGGCAGGTCGATGATGAGAATCGGGGCATCCGATGTGGGACGTACAAAGTTCAGCATGTTGTTGACCGTCTCTCTGGCTGGTACCCCAAGAGTAATCGGCAGCCAGAGATGGGGTGCTTCTGGCTGTAGAAGGGGGAAAACGTGCCTTCTTACCGAGCCAGTGTGCGCGGTGTTGTCACGAAACGCCAGGGAAAAGGTGCTGATATCCAGAAGTGTCGGCCTAAGGTGTTGTGCCGCGACCACAACAGTGCAGACATCGCCATGCCTTGTCAATCCATGGAAGGAACAATCCACCCTGAACACATCATGGCCGAGACGGTCACGCGCCCATTGGTGCACCTGTGCACCGGCCGAGAGGGGTTGGACCTCCACACAGTAGAAGTGCTCCTGCAGACGGATTATAATAGTGGCCACATCGCGGTGGCCTGTGACCGCTACAAGATGCACATGCGTGAAGTCGGGCGGGGAGGCAATCGGCAGTAGGGCAAGCTTTCCATCGACCCGGTGATCCCGCATTATGGTCGTTAGAACACGTCCCCAAGACTGGTATGCCGGAAAGTGTGTGGACCATACAATTTGTGGCGACCAAATCATGAAGTGGACGACTCGAGGATCATCATCACCTAGTGGGCTGGGGCTTAGGGAAGGGGTGCTAAGCCGACCAGATGCCATGAGATCAGCATGTATGGCTGCATGAGTAGCAGCAGACGCCGGCTGTCCGATCTGCTCCGATGCCTGAGCAGTTCTCCCGTAGAGCCGTCCTGGCCTCATAGGAGGGGCACTGTGACCCCGAGCAGCCGCCGTTGGCTGCATGCAAGTCGCGAGAGGTACCAGAATGGCCCAGTCATAAAGTCGCAGTGCGCAAAATAGCATAAACAATTGGCTGCCTAGCACGTGCCGGATGGCTCCATCCGCCTGCGAGAAGGTGGGGAGCCCTTCTGGTGAATTGGCACGGGGTGTCGGAGCCAGGCTGAGTGAGAGGAAGGGTGAGAGATCAAGCAAGGAATCTGCATGAACAGGCTGATCATGCAAGAAGCAGGTCCACCATCCCCAGTCAATTTCATGGGCTTCGTAGGGCTGGTGGGCATCAAGCGCCCACCTTCGTACAGCCGCTTGTGCAACATCCCGACAACATGAGAAGCGGGGCGTGGGCACCACAACGACCCCAAGCTGACAAGCCCGTAGGTCCACAACTAAGGACAGCCCGTTCGCCGGATCAGAAGGCGAGGCCACAAATTGTGCTGTCGGAAAACCAGGTAAGGGAAAAGGTAACTGACTCAGGTGTAACCCAGGTAGGTCCGGAAATCGCCTACCCAGCAGGGGGGGTGTGACTGGGTCATGTGCAGGAAAGTCTAACTGGATCCAGCCATTGTCCGTGAAGACCATCGCTCCTGACTGATTCTCCAAGCTCATGGAGCCTGCCACAAGCTGAGTGAGGCCCACTTGGGCGACGCGGAGATCGCCAAGTGGCAGAGTAGCTTCGTGATTGCTTAGAATGACGGCGTCACAGGACGGTGCCAAGAGAGGCTGTTCCTCCGCGGTGTATGAGCCGGGGTGACAGGTGCAAGCATGGGCTGAGGTGGCCTGTTGAGAGCCTCTCTGTAATGCTTCCCGAACGACATGCATGCAAGTAGCATCTCGCGGGGTCACAACAACCACAAATACCCAACTGTGGAGTAGAGACCCGACAGGCACAGCGTGCATGTACCACGGCAAGGAGCGGGACCTGATGACAAATTGCTCAGTGGGCAGAGTCGGAAAAGTAGTCTGCAACTGGATAACCGTGGCTTCGGATGGGGACAGGCCAAGTGCTGTGAGCAAGGCTTGGTCAAGGGTTGGCCTAAAAAGACGCGCATCCACCTGAAGAAGGCACGGCTCAGAGCCTTCGGAAAGACCTCCATGGAAGACCGCCACTCGTCGGACAAAAGCAGGCTCGAGAAGATCCTGGAGAACCATAGGCCGGGCTCCGACTTCCTCAACCGGTGCAAGGTCAGCAAGGTTCCTTATTTGTGGCACTAAAGTCGGTCCGGCGCTCCTACCATATCTGTCAACCTCCCAGGAAACGTTCGGTGCTAGTTCCGGGTGGTTGAGAGGGCAGTGAGAGAGAGCGGGCCCAATTGCTGGGTACTTATCTGAGAAAGGCACCCCATACCGTGGCCGGTCCTCCGAGAAGTCCTGTCTTGCAGGGGGAGGGGCAGGCCTACCCTCCCAAGCTACCTGAAGGGGGGGGGGGCGTGCATTGGCTGGACTGAACAGGAGTAGTAGGAGAAGAGCGCCCTTGCACTGAATCCTGCACCTGCCACGGACTTGCTTAAGGGAACAGTAAGGCTGACGCTGTGACCAGACACAGTGGCGGAGTGGGGTTGCATGTAACCCAGCCCAGAAGGCAGCCATCGGAAGCCAAGCACAGATGCAGTAGCTCCAATGGGGAGCAATCAGTAAGCCCCCTCCTGCAGCCACCATGATTGCAATGAGCCGTCTTGTAGTCGCGAGCACTTGCGGGGGCCGGGAGCCTAGACAGTATGTGACCTGGTGAGTGACCCTCAATGGGAGACGCATAGAGGTGTGGGGCTCCAGGCAGGAAAAGACAAGAGCAAATCCCAAACAAAGCCCCAACAAGGTACACAAGGCGGAACCTGACAGGCTCAAAGAAGCCCCAGAGAAAGCGAGTCCCCAAGCCGTGAAGAGGAAGAGGCTAGTGCGGCATCGTGGGTTGCAGGTATTTTTTCCTCTGCCAGCTGCCCCTTGTCTGTGGACCATCTTCACCGGGTAGAGAAGGGACATGCACAGGCCTGAAGCACCAGCTGCGCGGGGGTCGCCGAGGTGGAGCTTCCGAGCTGTGTTGCCATGTCGGGCATCATCTGGAGCACCAGCTCGGGATATAGGTACTCCTCCACTGATCGGGGGGAAAACGAGTGGACATCCTGAACTGCACCTTGGAGGACGTGCCCCATGACGAGGACCACTATCGGGCAGCGTACCACTGCATCCGGGCAGCAGCGCAGGCATCGGTAGCACTGCTGGATGTCCTCGACTGCACTCGCGATCTCTGGTCCTGTTGACAGGGGGTGTCGTAGCAGGGTCTCGAAGGTGGACCTGGACATCTGCTCTACCTCGTCCGGATCCAGAAAGGGCGGCTCGGGCAGTACAGCTGTGAATCTGGCATCGTGCCCCACCTGCGGTACCGAAGACTGAAACTTGTCCACCAGGAGTTTCACCATGGCATTCCATGCGGAGACCCATTCGTCCTGGAATTGGATCCAGTCCTGTTCGACCTCGGTGGCGATCTCCTCGTCTTGCTGAAAAGACATAGGTTCCGAAGGCGTGTCCTCTGCCAAGGTAACACGGGGCTTGTGATCTTTGGGCGGAGTCCGACCCGTGGCCATGGTGGACCAAGGTGGCTGCCCTGCCATGTGGTCGCTGAAGGAGTGCGTAGCTGGTAGATCCTGGGCCATCATGCTTGTCCTCGGACTCTTCACTGGTCGTTCCAGGGCAGAGGGTTGTGAGGATCGTTTGCTCCATCTGTTGCCATGCTGAGCTCCCTCTTTCAGGAAGATCTGGGGGCCATCCGTGGCAGCCTTGGGAATCGTAGGAGGATTTCCGAACGTAGAGAGCTCCGGTGCCGGTGGCGGGAGTCGTGGTGGCCAAGTCGCTCCGCTGGCCATTCCCCCCACCTGTTCGAGGTTCCGAAGGGCCGTTGAAACCTGGCGAACCGCATCTGGCATATGCGGGCTCCAGACCGACCCTAGGCTGGCTCTGGCGTTCGACAGCAGCTCCTGCGTGGTGCTCGAAGAGGACGTACCAGCCTGGCTGGACAAAATGTCCAAGGCCTCTTGCATATCCTGATCCAATTGCTGGCCTTGTCGTGCCACATCCGCCAAATGAAATCCCAGGTGCTCCGCAATCTTTACGAACCACGCCTTCCCAGCTTGTGCCAGCTCTGCTTTCGCCTTGACCCCAAACTCCAAGCGTTTGGAGGCTTTCGCAACCTGCGTTGCGTGCCAATTCGCTTCCTGGGCCAGAGACCGGACAGGCGTCAAGCTTTCCTCCGGGGCCAGAATGGCTGCATGTGCCCGGTCTGCTCGAGCTTGCAGTGCTGCAAGGACGCTTCCCGGGGCCACGAACTTCAAGGTGCTGGTTGTACTGCTCTTGGCAGCTGCTCCCTTGCCTGTACTCTTGGCCTTGTCCTTGGCACGGTTCTGGTCCTTCGGTGCCATGGAGCCGTGATGAAGACGAAGAAGGGTGTGGTCCAGGAAAGTACCGCGGCCTGCTCTGCAACGCCTTCTTGCCTTTGCCCTGTTCCGACGGAGTTTCCGGTGCCAGGACGGCGAGGGTGGCCGTTTCACCTTCGCCACAGTCGGGGGCCACTGAATAATGAGCTGCGCAGCTCAGAAAAACACCAGTTGTAATATAGAGGGCAAAAGCCCTCAGCCACATGCGACACCTCCAGGGACGCAGGGGTTGTAGCCAAAACCCGAACCAGTTGGCCAAGTAAATGACAGCAAGTGGTCTGGTAAGGCTACCAAAAGTAGCCGAAGACGCCACCAGCAATGGCGGACGTCGACGCACCAAGCGCGAGCGCGTGAGATGCTGGGGCTCTGCTAGGACAGCAAGAGGTGTGCTCCGGGCAGAAACACACCAAACACTGGGTTTGAGCAGAAGCGCCTCCTGCGAATCCCCTAAAAAACCTAAACTCCGAAAAACCCTGAAACCCTAATACCCTAAAACCCGAAAAGCCCTAGAAACCCTAGAGACGTAAAAACCCTAGAAACCCTGAAACCCTGAAACCCTGAAACCTAGAACCCTAAACCCTAAACCCTAAACCCCAAACCCCTGAAACCCAAACTTCAGGTGCAGGACCGCGAGCTTCGACTCCTTCCTTCGCCAGCGGACTGCAGCCGTGCTCTCTTGGAGCTCGAGGACTCCACGAACCAGGGTTTAGGGTTTAGGGTTTAGGGTTTAACACAAAACTCGCCAAAATCGCCCCAAAACACCCTGTGGAGTTGGCTCCTGTGTCCTGTGACTCCTTTTCCTGCTTCGTTTAAATCGCCCGAAGAACCGAAAACAACGCCCTTAAACAAAACAAGAAGAAGAAGAAGCAATTTTATATTCCTAGAATGCCCCCCAAGTAGCCCTACGCGCGGAGGACCAACGCCTGGCACTGGACGAGCTGGAGCGTCTGCAGAGAGCTTCCCCCACGAAGAAGGAGCTGGAGTTGTTGGCTGAGGCCTGCAAGGAGTCATAGCATGGCATTCTGAAATATGTGAGTCACACAATAAGGGACCCCCTAGAATAGCCCCCCAGATAGTAGGATTCCCTTATATTCGGAACCACAATAAGGCACCCCTAATTTCGCAAACCCCCATATGGTTTCAACGAAGGAATCCTAACTCTTTAAAACCCTGAACCCAAAGGCTATCAACCCAGCAACGAGGCCCTAGGAGGGGTTGTCCCGGGGCCTTGGCTACAGGCACGGAAGCTGCAACCCTCTGCACGGCTGGGCCGAAGAGAGGAGTACTGGGATCAGCTCGCACAAATCCCTTCCTTTGCCGAGCGAATGGAGTGCTGGCACTTCATCCGGACATATCGGGAGCGGGTTTCGTGCCAAAGTCAGCATCTCGAGGACTCAACGGGGCAGAGAACCACGCCTCATCGATTCACTAGCCACATTTCGGCGCAGTAGTCTACTACAGTATTATACTACAAGAGTAAGCAACTGCTTCGCTGAAGGACCTCTCGGATGTCTTTGAAAGCCTGGAGAACTCCGAGGCGGTCCCTGCCCTGCTCGCGCTGATACTGGCCACTGGAAACTGGATGAATCGAGGCACTGAATTTGCGGATGCGCCTGGATTTGACATTGAAGTGTTGGAAAGGCTCCACAGCATCAAGGGGGCTGATGGCAGGAGCCTGCAGCATTTGCTCTTCATGGTCTTCTTCGACTCCTTGAATAGCCAGGCGGCTGAGTTCGTCGAGGCTTTGGGGCCCCTGCTTCAAAACGTCAGTCGCCGAGTCGTCCAAGATGCTGAGGAAGCAAAGATCAGCAACTGGGCTGCTGATCCTTGAAAGGTAAACCCTAAACCTTAAACCCTAAACCCTAAACCCTAAACCCTAAACCCTGCGTATTGATTAAGTGAACGAGAGACCCTGTCATGAACGCACGCGGGCTAATAAAAGAATTACTAGGTGCCCGCGGTATTCTCTTTACAATCCGGAATGAACTCCGTGAACTCTTGAAACTAAATATAGTGCGTTTCACTCACTACAACGGTATCTGGGATCCTGGCGGTCTAGCCCACGGACTCCAGGCAAGCCCTAAACCCTAAACCCTAAACCCTAAACCCTAAACCCTAAACCCTAAACCCTAAACCCCTTAGTTAATGACTTCCTTAAGCTCCCTAACAGCAGTCCAGGCAAGGCCGTCCACCTTACACTGGAAGAGTGTGATGAAGCTGTCTCCTCCATCCACGAGGCTGCCTTGGACATCCAGGCCACTCTGCGAAAGTGCACGGAGGACCTGGATCCGGCAGACCCCGTGACTTAGGGGTACTTGGAAATAATTCTTTAATCCTTGGGTACTCTACAATTCCTAAGAAACAGCGAAAATGATCATCTTTGCTTGGGGTTCGAAGTTCAGTATAGGTGAAGCTTCGCCTGCATCGGGAGTTTGCCGCAGCCGCGAAGCTGATCGAGAGCTTGGTTCAGTTGCGGAACGCCGTCAAGAGCCGGTACGACCGCGTGCTGCAGTGGCTTCAGGTGTCGGAATGCAGGACCGGGACGAGAAGAAAGGATGACTTCGCAGATCTCGGGGGGGGGGGGGGGGGGTATGGGGGGGTCCACATCTTCGCGGCAGCCAACAAAGCGCCCTTGGTAAGACTCTGCAGCCACCCCAACACCACTTAGCTTCCATGAAGGCCCTACGGCTCCAGAGAGCCCTTTCTTCCGTAGCCCCCTAACGGTTCCCCAACATTCCTAAACCCCTAAATGTTAAACTCGAAGCCGAAATCCCAGCTTTTATCCTGACACAGTCTTTCAGGAGCGCCGACTTCTTCCTGCTGTGGGACAACTTCTTGCTGCCTGGAGACTTGCTTGCAGCGCGCCTTTGCGACGCGCAGCCAGCAACTCCACGCGAAAGGCCCGGCCTGGGTCTGGGGTTGGGTTTCTACAGGGTTCAGGGTTTAGGGTTTAGGGTTTAGGGTTTAGGGGTACATACAGTTTCCACAGCAACCACACCGGCTAGGTCTCGAGGCACCAACCCAAAAACCAAACAGCCCCTACCGTGAGCAATAGAGCACAATAGAGCAAAGCCCCATTTAATACGGTTTAGGGTCTAGGGTTTAGGGTAAACCCTAAACCCTAAACCCTAAACCCTAAACCCTAAACCCTAAACCCTAAACCCTAAACCCTAAACCCTAAACCCTAAACCGTTGCAGGACCTTGGATGTCGAGGCCATCTTTTGCCAGGCTCTTCGGCCCTTCCTATCTTTTGGGTTTAGGGTTTAGGGTGCGGGCTTTGGGCGGCTTTTCTCTTCAGCGGGCTTCGAAGGTTTTTTCTCTTCAAGGCTCAGCAAGCTTTAGCAGGTTATATGTAAGGGTTCGTTGGTGCCCTAGGTTGGGGTGTTCTAAGTCTGACTGTTTGCAAAATCTACTTGCTGAGTTCCCTGAGCCCTGAAGGAAGGTTGAGGGCTGACGGTTTGTAGGGGCTTGTCGGGATGTAGGACTGCGCAACCCGAATACTGGAGCCGCAAGCCAACACCAGAAGCGCAGATTCTAGATCGGAACCCTAAACCCTAAACCCTAAACCCTAAACCCTAAACCCTAAACCCTAAACCCTAAACCCTAAACCCTCATCTGATTCACCCTAGGAGCCCTGGCATGAACCTTGGTGTACCGCAAAATGCGATCGCCCTTATTTCAGGAAAGAGGTCCCCAACTGTTGGAAGGCAAGACATGGCTCGAAAAAACAAGCATGGCATCAGGCCCTCAAGTAGAAACCCAAAACCCTAAACCCTAAACCCTAAACTCTAAGCCCCAAGAAAAGATGCATTCGCTGCAGGGTTTAGGGCTCAGGGGCTCCACAGAAGAGGGAGTCCTGAACCCCCAGCCCTGAGCCTTAACTGAAACCCTGGACGCCCGAATCTTGGAGCGTAAGCGATCGAACGCGAAGACCTAAACCCTGCTTGAGGGCACTAAGTTGGGTTATTTTAGACTGTTCCGAAATATCACCTACTTACACAATTCCCTGAGACCTTGAGTAAAGCCTAATGAAACGGCCCTAATCCCTAAGCCCTAAGCCCTAAGCCCTAAGCCCTAAACCCTAAACCCTAAACCCTAAACCCTAAACCCTAAACCCTAAGCAGGACGAAGCCTTTGGCCTGGCGGAGCTCCAGGAGCTGTGGCAGCGGAGGGCTGAGGACTGGCAAGAATGAGTCATACTTGGAGGCTCAGGGTACCACTTATAACTAGGGTTTAGGGTTTAGGGTTTAGGGTTTCGGGTTTAGGGTTTAGGGTTTAGGGTATAACTGTAATTACAAGCCCCCTAAGTCCTCTAAGTAGGTTATAAGTAGACTTATATCCGGGGTTATAAGTACCCATGAAACTCCAAGTACTAGAAGTCAAAAGGATTCACCCGTGATGTATCTAATTTACACTTGGCAGCCCAGTGGTTCCCCTATGACGTAACCAGCCAACAAAAAGGGGGTGCCCTGAGTACAAAATGGTTCGTGGGCTACGAAGTACATCTACATATACACGTCAATGTGCTGTTGCTGTATACTACATAGTGGTTAGTTTTTTCTTTTTTAAGGGGGAGTTGTAAGACAGACAAAGAGATGGATAGGGACAGAGGTAGATCGACATGGCCTGGCGTGGTATCTGTCCGTCTAGAACAGTTGCATTTCGACTGCATGCTAGGCATGTTGAACCCTCAACCCTAATACCCAAAACCCTAACACGCTAAACCCTAAAACCCTAAAGCCCCTAAAACCTGAACCCTAAAACCCTCAGCCCGAAACACCCCTAAAACCCTAAACCCGAAACCCCCAAAACCCCCAAACCTTTTCTCCCCAAAACCGTAAATGCCTAAATCCCTAAAACCCCCCAAACCCAAAAAAAACGTAACCCGAAAACCCCTAAAACCCTAAACCCCAAGGCCCTAAAGCCCCTAAACGCCCTGAAACCCCAAAACCCTAAATCCCCAAAACCCAAAAACCAAAAACAAAGGATGAGCCCGAAACCCTAAACCCTAACACCTAAAACCCTAAAACCCCAAAGGCCCAAACGCCCCCAAAAACCCTAAACCCCTAAAAACCCTAAACCCTTAAATCCTAAACCCCCTCAACCCCGACCGTCTTGGGCCACTGATGTTCCTGCCTTCGCTCAGGCTTGAGGAGCTGGGGAGGTCCGACGTCCCAGATGAGCAACTGTGGAGGGTTTCGGCTCTTGTAGAGACAACCCCTAAACCCTAAACCCTAAGCCCTAAACCCTAAACCTAAAAGTGTAGTGTTGAAGGATTCAAGCTCAGGAGTTTAGGGTGTTCAGAGTTAGCCGTGTTAGGCCCCTCGCAGCCACTGGATGTCAGGGACCTCGCCGAAGAGGGCGACCCACCGTTTCAGAGGAGACCCCGCTGCCATTTTGCGGGCTGTGAGCATGTCTCGGGTTCTTTGTTTCTGTCGTTTAGGGTTTGGGGTTTAGGGCTTAGGGTTTAGGGTTTAGGGTTTAGGGTGCAGTATTGCAAAATTCGCCCATGACAACCCCGAACTTAGGTGTGAAGGCACATGGCATTCTCGTAGGCTTGATCGAGCATCCGACTGCGTTCCACATCTTCTGCAAATACAGCGGTTTTGGCTTGCCCCTGCAGGGTCACACCACAGCGTAGCAGTGGAGCAACAAACTTTGCAAGTTATTGCGTCGGGCGTGCCTAGCCACTTAAGAGCGCATGCAAGTTGCAGGCAGCTGTCAAGATCGCCGGCGAATGCAGAGGAGCGATCCAGTGCTGGAATCATACCAGCACATATTACAGCTTCAGTGACAACGCTGTTTATGGGGAAAACGATGTTCCCCACGTTTAGTAGTACGGCAACTCAAGACCTGCTATTAGCTTAAGACCCCCCCCCCCCTCCCCAAGGAAAATCAATAAATAAGCAAATACAGGGATCATTGTGCCGGGGTTTTCTGCAAACTAGGAATATATGCTACTTGCAGGACGAGGCGCTGGCCAGTCCAAGCTCACCCGCTCCGACCGGCTCTGGCCCTTGCTTCCTCTTCCCTGCTGGCGCTTCAGGGTTTAGGGTTTAGGGTTTGGGGTTTAGGGTTTAGGATTTGGGGTTTAGGGTTTAGGTTTAGGGTGTCATCTCCGCGCATCAAGGTTTCACCTGTGCCGGCAGGGGAGATGTACGTTTTGCCCCCCTGCAGTGGAGGACAGCGGTGACCTGAACCCAGCTGGGTTGTTCTTAACTCGGCTTCTTATCAAACACGGACAACCCTCAGCTGCTGCCCACTTGCACAGGACACTGGCGCTCGACTCAAACAGCCTCCACCTCAGCGCGAAGCCCCGAAAGATTTTGAGAGAATGCAAGCAAGAAGCCCATCAGGATTATTCCATACTTTAGAAAATTTCTGTATATGTTCTTTTGTACTGTTTTATACTAAGAAAAATATGTATATATATATATACGTATATATATATATATATATATATATATACGTATGCGCATCTGTTAGAAATGATTATACACGACCCTGAAGCCCCAACAAGGGGGCTGTCACCGGTTGTTGGGAACTATGAGGCCAGACCGTTTGGAGCCGTGCCGAGGCGTCTTGCTGTGGGTTTAGGGTTTAGGGTTTAGGGTTTAGGCTTTAGGGTTTAGGGTTTAGGGTTTAGGCTTTAGGGTTTAGGGTTTAGGGTAGTAGCTAGGACCCAGAGTAGTCTGTTTGAGGTGCAGGACAGTAGGGATTCTTATCTGCACAGGACTTCAGGAGAACAGAGATTTGGGGTTGAGGATTTCAGTCAGGGTTTCAGGCTTGCAGGCTCCAGGGCTTAGGGTTTGGGGTTGGGGTAATTAGAATCCTAAACCCTGAACCCTAAACCCTAAACCCTACACCCGAAATTGAGAAATTGGAATAAAAGTAGGTCCCTGCTCCTCTGGCATGCAGGGGCAACTTGTGCCGATCCCAACCTTGGAGCTGGAGACGGGGCCTCAGAGCCTCACGTCGCCGACTTGGGGTCTTTGTTTTGATTTCGGTTTAGGGTTTAGGGTTTGGGGTTTAGGGTTTCGGAACGTTTAGGGGCTGAAAGCACCCGAAGACCCGAACCCCCCAAACCCTGGATGGTTCAGCACGTAAAAAAAGTGAAAGCCTCAATTTGAAGCCCGAATTCTCTACGAATTGCTTAAGAACCCAAAAAAATGTTAATATTCTTCCTTATAAGGGCAATATAAGGATGATTATTTTTTCTTTGGGGTTCTCAAGCAAATAGTAGCTTTCAAACCCTGTACCAGTCGCTCCTGCGAGCTGCGGCTCAAAAAGATCGCCTAATGGGGATTTGGCCTAACTAAGGTCATTTAAGGGGGGGAACCTAGAGGG
Organism: Symbiodinium natans; assembly: GCA_905221605.1. Taxonomy (NCBI): domain Eukaryota; class Dinophyceae; order Suessiales; family Symbiodiniaceae; genus Symbiodinium; species Symbiodinium natans. The sequence continues at coordinate 710,269 of CAJNDS010000424.1, forward strand.
GGTAGGAAAGAGGGTGGCGGAGGGGGGGGGGGGTAGTAGGGAAACCCATGATTTTTTGGGACCTCTTGGCGGTTTCTCAAAATAGGGGGACCCCAATATAGATCCCCAAATGCTGGGATTCCCTGAGAATGAGGACCCCCAGAAGGTACCCCAAATCTCGTGCGCTCCTTGCGTTTCCTGCTGTAGAGAGTGCCGACAAGGGCCCATTCTTGATGTCAAGCCCCCGGCATTGTGAATCCACGAATCGGCACAGCTCGCCGACCTTCAACCATTCGGGTCGAGAGTTTTAGGGCTTAGGGTTTAGGGTTTATAAGGTTTAGGGTTTAGGGTGTAGGGTTGCATTTTAAATCTCGGCCCAAACACCCCCTAAGCCTTCTGCGGGTCGAGAGCTTGAGGACAAAGTTCTCCGCGGATGCCATCGCCGACGCGGATCGGAAGAGGCTTGCCAGAGAGGCGCTGCTGCCAAGAAACTAACCCCCCACCACATATAAACAAGTATATATAGATATATGTATATCTACATATATATATATAGTTTTTTCTTTAAATTAGATATTTATTTACACATATGTGTATATATATATATATATGTATATTTGTTTATTTATTTAGTTTATAAATACATATGTACATCTATACTAGCCCCTTTGTTTCCCTTATAAAGAAGAATATGTTCTTGTTCTTTTTGGGGGGCTCTCAAGCAAATTGTAGGAAAGGAGCCCTCAAGAGTTGACTCGAATTTCCTGGGGCAGGCGAGCCGACGGAATGAAGAGACTGCGCAGGCGTGCCCATGACAGGTTTGTTGAGGTGTATGTTACAAAAAAGCTGCAAAAAACATAGATCGATACAATATGTATATATATATATATATGTGTATATCTCTCTCTGTGCATACAGTGCACTGTTCAAGTCTGAGGATTTTCATTAGCGCTGACCCGCGGCTGTCCTTCTCGCGGTCCAGGCCAGTGCTGCTCGCTGGGCAGTGTTGGCGCAGCAGCTGCCGAGACAGGAGGATGTGGTGCACATTCTGCAGGACGCGGACATGCTCAGCTTTACCAAACACATTTTGCAGCACTGAAGGATTGCTACTGCGATTCTGGTGCTTTGCCAGTCGCAGAGTTCTGAGGGCGAAGGCAGACAGGCAATAGGCCTCCCAGCCTGAAAGCATAGAGCTGGCGGAGGTGCTAGAACCCTACTTGGAGGTCCACTTATAACCCCAATGATAAGTCTACTTACAAATTTCTTAGAGGACGTATACGTACAGATAGAGTTGGGGTTACGAGTACCCATAAACCTCCAAGCATAGCGAGCCTGACCCCTATTAGACTCGGTTGAACTGAAAGCCCTCCTTCCTAAACTCGGTAGACCACTGGTGCCCTTTTGCCCCTTTTATTTGATTTCTAGGTTTCCTTTTGAGGTACGTAACTATCCCCCCGAAAGGGTACCCTACCGTAATATGGGTACTGGGCTACCGAGACTCCTAAGCATGAAAAGAACAACCTCATGTGAGGATCTGGATCCAGCATCAGACAGGGCCCAGTGCACAGTTCAGCAGCTGGGGAAGGCCCGGTTAGGGTTTAGGGTTTAGGGTTGAGGGTTTAGGGTTTAGGGTGTAGGGGTTTGGGGTTTCGGGTTTCGGGTTTCGGGTTTCGGGTTTCGGGTTTGCAGGGTATAGCGCCCTTGCGCCTTCCGCCCTCGGTCTTTCCGAACAATGTGGATGACTTGGTTTCCCTAACCGACAAAGCATGGACCCCCCAACGATCCGTTATAGGAGTACCTAGGGGATGCATTGCTGCCAGCACCGTTTCTTGCTTCTTGTTGCCCAGCGTTTCGGAAGCTTCTTCCGAGGGACGTTAGGGCTCTGTTCCTTCAACGTCAGCGGTGCAGGTGCTTGAGCTTCTTCAGCACCAGGCGCGTGTAGACAGGGCTTAGAGCGGTTAGAAGGCTGAAAGGGGTTCTCAAGGCTGTAGGAGTGTTCAGGGTTAGAGACTCCGACTTTGATGGTTTTGCAGTCTGCAAAGCCTTTCAGGTGGAGGTCACAGAAGGTCCCGAGTTCGTGTTCCGAAGAGCCCTGGGCAGTGTGCCAGACTGCAAGGAGCCGCCACCATTTGCCGTTTTTTTTGTTGCTACTATTTGCTTAAGGAGCCCAAAAATGAACGATAATAATCCCTACCGTGCCCTTAGAAGGAAGGGGGGGAACGAAGGCAAATAGTAGTTGCGAGCTCCTTTGAATCTAAAGTTCTAGAGGGGCTGAGCCGCTTTGCCTGGGCCATGTGAACATCATGCTACAGGATTCCCTTTCCGGTCCCTATGCTTCTGCTGCGCTGATCCCCTTCAGCCCTTAAACCCCCCAAAGCAAATCAAGTTAAACCCAAAACCCTTAAAAGCCCTAATCCCCTAAACCCTAAGCCCCTAAACCCTAAACCCCTAAACCCCTAAACCTCTAAACCCCTAAACCCCTAAACCCTCAACCCATCCCCAGCATCTTCGCAGGAGCGGCTCCTGTTCACGCTGGCGATGATGACCTACAGGCCGCCACCCACGCCAGAGTTTAACCCTGGCCCGTACAGTCAGGAGGGTTTAGGGTTCAGGGTTTACTTGGGTTTTGTTTTTTAGGGTTCAGGGTTTATTTGGGTTTCTTGCGTTTTTGTTTTGGGGTGGGTGGTGGGTAACTTAGGTAAGTATGAAAGGTCATGGGTGTTGATGTCAGACGCTTGCAGAGTTTTGCGAGCTCAGCTGGTCAGGCAGAAGGCTACAACGTGTATGGAGGGGCTCGAGGATGATCCGACGCGTTTCTTGAACTGCTCTGAAGCACTGCACCCACCAAGATCCTGTGTGTAGGGTTTAGGGTTTAGGGTTTAGGCTGTTTAGGGTTTGGGGTTTGGGGTTTAGGGTTTAGGGTTTACCCTGCGGGTTCACTTCCAAGTGTGGTGCAAAGTGTCAGTTGTGTCGTTATTTACAGTGTATGTGTTTTTCGGCTTTGGAAGGAGAATCAGGTTTTGGGTGGCTTTTTGTTCATGTCATCATCTTGTGTGGTCAGGATAGAAATATTGGCATGACAGCGTGATAGGGCTGAAGTCTGTCTTGTCATGATGATGTAAGCATTGTAGCGGGACAGCGCTGAATCTGCCATGTCGTCCCTGCGTTGGTTGGCTTTGCTGCTGAGCATTGTTCTCGTGCTTCAATGCATCGGCAGTCGCTTGCCTGCGGCTCTGCATCGTTTGGAGCGGTTCGCAGGCAACGACCTGCGGGCTCACTTTGACGTGCTCGTCTCCACGCCGTCTGTGTCCGTGAATGTGGCCCTTTTTGCTATGTTTTATGAGGATCGGTCTGGCGCGATACCATGGGTTTCTTTGGCCGAGTGCGCAGGAGCTCTTGCTTTTTGCTTGGTAACAGAGAGGAGTCGGATAGCACGCTCACCAGACGTACAAGACATGGCACGGCGGCATCAAATGTTGATCGAGCGACGTTTTGGTGTTTTGTCGCATGGCGAGCTTCCCTTGTCCCAATTGCAACGACACGTGCGTGTGCAGTGTGGCCCTGAATTCCAGGCAGCGGAGAAGTACAGCAGAGAGACAGAAACACGTAGAATGGCTGCAGAAGAGTGGGAGGCAGATGAACACCATGTGGTTTCGCGGCACAAAGTGCGGCAATCCCATCTCCTGTATCCGCTTCACACACCTGCCACAAATGAAGTACGGCATGCCCCTTCCGCAGATAGTCGACTTCATCAAAGAGTTTACAGACCGACCAGTGCCGAATTTCCAGGACATCTGCAAGCGCGTAGGTGTCAGCCGTTCCTCTTCGTCCAGGAGCCTCTTTCAGTTTCTCCTCCAGAAGGAGGCGTTTCTGGGATACCGGCTCATGCAGAAAGTCCGGCTCAGCGGCGTAGTAGAAGCAGATGGGACGGCCCTCAAGTTGTACAAACGACGGGGCCACAACAACTTCGTTGCCTTATGGGGGCTCGTCGAGCGGCCGCAGAACCAGCAGCCGCCGCGGATGGTCGTGTACATGATGCCTGTGAAGCAAGTGGCGCACAACGCTGTGTGCCCTGTAGAAAGCAGAGCTGACGTCTTGTCCTGCAGAGGCTTAGAGCATCTCGTCAGCCAAGAGACCGACAGCGGCAAGGTCGCCAGCTTACTTGTGACGGACGGCGCCCAGCTGTATGAGCGGCTTGCCAAGGAGCATAGCCTCAAGCATCGGTACGTTGTCCACTCCAAGGGTCAGTTTGCCAAGAAGCAGCGCATCAGTGGCCGAGGCACGATCAATGTAAACACTGGTTTGATAGACCAGCGGTGGTCTGGCATCAAACAATACATCCCAAAGAGCTTGAACGGTAGCAGCAAGGAAGCCAAGACGCCTACTTTTTGCCCGCACCTGTGGGCGTACTTGTACAGTTGGTGGCTGAGAACACATTTCCCGAGCGCAAAGCGCCGCAGGGAACTGCTTGCTCAGGCCTTTCGGGATGAAGCCTGACGCAGCTGATGCTGACGAGATGTCCAGTCTACTGCGAGCAAAGGCATGGGGTGGAGCAAGAGCTCAGCATGGGGAACAAAAACACTGCACACGCACCTGCGTTTGATCCGTGCTGCTGAGTAGTGTCCCCCCCCCGACAAGGTTGGAGTAGAGGTTTTTTGAATGTCTCTCATGTCTGCCAGGCCGAAGAAGACTTAGCGCGAGATGACCTACACTTTCTCAGCCACGCGCTGCAGGCTTGCTTGCAGCCCTGTTGTCAGGTGACGTGTTATGGCATGATGTGAGTCATCCCTGACAGGAGACACCAAGCCAAGAGAACATTCTGGACAGCCCATGGACAAAGAAGTACAAGAGGTGGCACGTCGCACAGACCTCCGGAATCACGAAGCTTCAGAAGAAGGCTGCGTGGAATCCACATGTGCTCCTGAGTAGCGCAGCGAGTAGTAGCACAAGTGGTCCTAGCGTGCCATGCGAAGACCGCGTGGAAGACTCTGGTGAATGTGATGATTTCATCGAAGACTTCAGCCCCGAAGTTGAGGCAGACTCCTCAAACATGAATGAGATACCGCCAGAAGTAGAAGAGCAGCTACAGCAGGAGCGAGGTTTGATAAAGTATAGCGTGCCTGCTGTTGCAGATCGACAGCGGCGCTTCAAATGGGGCGGCTGTCCGCGCCACACAAAGTGGAGCCTTCAAGTCCATGTCGTGCGCTCCGGCCCCTCAAAGGGAGCCATATTGCTGCGATGCAGCGGCTTCTGGAAGCGGGGACGAGACCAGAAGCGGTTGTGCTTTTGGAACTGGCCCTTCCCCATGGGATTGTACAGCACCTTGCCAGCTAACATTAAGGAGCAGTACGAAGACCTGAACATGGCACTTGCACGCGGAGCCAGATGAAAGAGAAGAATTGGGGCACCTATCCCCCCCCCCCCCCAAGCCCCACCCAGAAGACAAGCAAAAACCAGGAACAGGCTGTCACGGAACGCGCCTAGCGCGTTCCGTCATCAAGAGTAACATCCATAACATGTTGCTAAAAAGAAGGTGTACAGTCACTGCATCGAAAACACCTGCAAATAACAGCATTTAACAGCATTTCCGTTCGCGGCAGGTGACGTCCGGGCCTCAGTAACCACTTCCTAAACCCAAAACACACCCTTGCAACTGAACCCGCCTGCAGGGTTTAGGGTTTAGGGTTTAGGGTTTAGGGCTCTCCCCCAAAACACCAAGTAGTTTAGGGTCGCCTCAGAGGACTTCCTGGATGTGGTCGAGTGCTTCCTGCACTCCAAGGCTCCCAGAGTTCTGCAGTACTGCCTTCAGCCGAGGGTTTAGGGTTTAGGGTTTAGGGTTTAGGGTTCAGGGTTTAGGGTTTAGGGACGCTGAACACTTTTGAACCTCCTCTAGACCCTAAACACGAGGGTAATGTAGGGGTCGGAATAATTACTACTGGTGTTCCCTTATGGTGTCTTTAAAATTATACATAATTCTACTAGATGCCCCCACCCCCCCCCAAAAAAAAAAAAAACACACACACAAGAACTAATTGTTAAGGCCCCCAAGATTGCTGCCCTGCAGGCCTTGCCAGACTATTTGAGCCTGATCCTGGCCACGGGCAACTACCTGAACGGAGGACGGGAGTGCAAACCTGTCAAAAGCTCACGTGAACCGAAACCCCCTCCATCCTAAGCCCGAAAACATCCGAACACCTACTTACTTGAACCCCAAGCCTTGCGCTGTTGCCCAGTATTCAAGCAGTCTTTGTAGGGGTTATAGTGACCCCCTAACTATCGTCCCTATTAAGGTTTGCTAGATAAAAGGGGAACGTCCCAACCCCAAGCCCTTTGTGCTGTGGTTCTCGAATCCGACTTGGAGGTTCACGGTACTTATCAACCGAGGGTGTAGGGTTTAGGGTTTAGGGTTTAGGGTTTATAGGGTTTAGGATAACTGTACTTATAACTGTATCCACAACCATATTAGGGCACTTAAGGGGCTTTCTATAAGTGGGCTATGAGTACAGTCATAATTAATTGGTGAGTAAGTACGAACCTCCAAGTAGCAGCCCCGAAGGCACGCCCCGGGGCCAAGCAGATGGCTTCGATCTGAGCGAGCTCGAGAAGCTGACAGGCGGGCGAACTTGCTGTTGGTCCCTTGGGAATGCGGGAATGAGGTACCCTATATCCCCCTGTATATATATATATATATATATATTTATTTATTTATTTATTTATTTATTTATTATCATCATATATATATATGTGTACATATATATATATACACATATATGTACCCTTTAAAGGATTATATAGGGTAGCTCATTCCCTCATTCCCTACTAACCAACAGTAGGTTAAAAGCTGGCGCTTCCGCGAGCCCGAAAGCTTGCCTGTTCTTGGGGAATGGGGGAATGAGCTATGCTATATAATCCTTTAAAGGGTATTCAGATATATATATATATATACCTGAACCACCTTGCCTGCAAAAATAAACGTAGTTCCTCGGAATTATAGAAAATTCCGCCGCTAGTTGTAAAAAACGCAGATGATGGAAAAAAACGTAGATGAGGGTTCGGGCAGTTTAGAGATAGTAGAAACTTAAGCCGAATATTTTCAAGGGTTCGGGTTTTGAAGATGTATACCTTTTGCGGGGTAGATTCTAGGATGTTGAGGGAGTTGAGTACGCTGATTCACAGGTTTGGGCTTGGACTCTCGCAAGGCAACGGCTTGGGTTTAGGGTTTAGTGCTTGGGGGGTTTAGGGTTTTAGTGCTTGGGGCTCAGAAGTCGTAAGGCATCGATCATGGTTTAGGGTAAGGGTTGCGTACAGCTTCTGAACGATAGTGTTTGGCTTGAATCCCCTGGCTCCTGGACTCACAAAACCCTTACTCGTACATCCCGAACTGCCCACAACAACCAAAACACAACACCGAAGCAGCGCAGGCCACGCGAATCTTAGAAACGAATGCCCTGATCCCAATAACCCCAAGCCCCCAAGCTTTCAACCCTGGTCCCGAAACTTTCAAGCCCAAACTCGAAACCTCCCATGCCCTGGCGTCGCTTCGAATGGTGCTGGCTGTTTTGCGAGCACTTGGCATGCACTTCAGCGCTTCCGTTTCAAGGAGAGTTCTGGGTTCTTCTTGTAACGTCTGTACAGGGCTCTAGTTTTAATTAAGTACTTCTCCAAGCTTCGTTCGCACACTCTGGCCTGATGACTACGGCGAGCAATGCGGGACATTCGTCCCACCATGTCCTCGTTTGGTTCACAACACCACATCAAGGGCGAGGGTATCAAAGTCACGCTCGCATCATCAAGCCACCTCTTGAGATCCCACGTCGTGTGTGCTACCATGTGAAGCTTGGGCTTCATGCCAAAGCCGTTGAAACGCAGCCTGTGCAGCGATGTGTAGGCAAGCTCGTTGCAGCCTTCCAAGAACCGACGACCTTCAGCGTACACAGCTTCAGCGCAACGTCGTGTGAGCCAAAGACCATGACGGTACATTGATTTCATAAAGTTGCTCGCAGCTTGGGCCGTTTGCTTTATCAACGAAATCACGGGCACGTGAGCCGGGTCCAAGGGTGTAGCAAGAAGAGCAGTGCATAAAGCCACCAGCCAATCCACCAGCAGGGTTGTGTCGGACCCCTTACTGCGAACCCAGGGAAAGGCTTTCCGGGTAGGAGCAGAAAAGTTTTCTTTTGAAAAACTATGAAGAGCTGCAGGCTTCTTGATCGCCAGGCAATAAAGCCGAAAGTGCGAGTGGGCTCGCTGCAACAAGAATTTCATGCTGTTGCTGCCTTGATCATCCGAAAAATAGCCCAGCTCTGCGATCAACACAACAGCGCTCCCCACAAGGTCTCGAAACACTCCGATCTTCGTGTTGTGGAAGACATCGCGTCGAAGCATACGCTCCGGAGTCGAGTCAAACGGGATAGCGCTGATGACAGGTGTATCATCCCAGGGTCTTCGCGCGTACAGCGACTGTGCCCAACTTGGCCTCTCAGAGCAGTCCTCGAAGGGCTGGCTTCGTGAGCCAGCCAAACACTCGTGGCACATGCAAGCGTCTTCAGCGAGCCTGGTGTAACACCTTGTAAGATTGGCGATCTTCACGAAGTATGCCATGTCCCCCTTGCAACCGATCACAGCAGCGTGCCAATACCGCCCACCAGCGTAAACGCCTTCAAAGAATAGCTGCCTCAACTCCTTACACACCTGTTCCAGAAGCGCCAGCCAAAGGTCCGATGCCTTGTAGAGTGCGTGTGGCAAAAGGAAAACCAAAAACTTAGTTAAGAAGCAATGGCCCTTCACGTTGTGTTCCTGCATTCCGGCGATGTCGTTGTTTGCTGAGCTGCTCAAAACGGGCTCGTCCATGTTGACGCCGCCGCTTTGACAACCATTGCACCCACAATAATGGTTTCCAGCAGAAACATTAGCAGCAGTGCCCAGACCAAAAGGACTCTCCAGCGTAAGTAGGCATGTGTTGCCTTTTCTGACTCCACGACCCTCGTCGCCATGTACAGCTAGGGGTATGACAGTGCTAAGACTGTCCGAGTGATCAACAAAAACCCGGTGCGTGGGGTGGGTCTGTCTGTAAGCAGACCAGAAAGCCGACAGGTGACGTTGCCCAGGCACTATTCCCAAACCTCCAAAAAGAAGTTCTGGGGCCCTTTCCAATAGGGCCGGAATTAACTTCAGAGGGCTAAAGTAAGGCACATCGATCTGCTTCTGCTCGTGCTCAAAGCGAAAGTAGGAAAATGGTATGTTCCACGAAAGGCCCCAACGGTGAATGAATTTCTGTGTATCTCGCGCAGCGTGGTTTGCATCACTTGTGGGTATAGTGCAGCCAAGGCCGTCGGCTTTGGCAGCAACCGCCAGAGAAGCCAGAGTTGAGGCGGGAACCTGGAGAGTATTCCGTTAAGCTATGGGTGGTTTTCAGGCTTTAGGGTTTTGGGTTGCCCTAGACCCTTTAAAAAAAACCCTAAACCCTAAACCCTAAACCCTAAACCCTAAACCCTAAACCTTAAACCCTAAACCCTAAACCCTAAACCTGTTCAATCTTGGTTTTTGGGTGAGGGGCTGGAGCTGAGGAGGAGCTAGCCAAACTTGCAAAAGAAAAGGTGGGAAGGGGTTTGGGAAGGAGGCCCAATGAGGAGGAGGAGGTTTGGGAAGGAGGCGCGGCTCCAAAGTGGGGTGGGTGGTGGGGGTGAGGGGGGCGGAAGGGTTGGGAGGGGTTGGGAGGGGTTGGGAGGGGTTGGGAGGGATTGGGAGGGGTTGGGAGGGGTTGGGAGGGGTTGGGAGGGGTTGGGATTTGCCTTTATGAGGTTTCGGCTACAATTCAAATTTCATGCTCATGGAGGGGTTGGTGGGCTTATGAGCAAGCCTGGGGCGGGGTGGGGGTGGGGCTGGGCTTGGGCTGGGCTGGGGTGAGGGAGAGGGGCTGGGCTGAGGGGCTGGGGCCGGGCTGGGGGGGTGAGGGGCGGGACTGGGAGCTGCTCATCACGAAACACATACAATTTCTATTTATATCCTGCCCTTGAGGGTTGAGGGTTGAGGGTTTAGGGTTTATAGGGCTCAGGTTTATAGGGTTCAGGGTTCAGGGTTGAGTGTTTAGGGTTTAGCGTTTAGGGTTTAGGGTGACGAGGCGAGCCGCGCAATCGGCATATGCTTCAGCGTATGTTTGAGCAAGTTCTTGTGCTGCTTCTCCTTGTTCTTGGCCAGTCACGTTGGAAGTTCCTGGCATGGCAGCTCAAACCCCGGACCCAAAATCGGACGCAAAACAAAGGTTTGAGCGTCGAAAGCAACCCCTCGCTCCCTGCACTGCTATTGGACTTCCACACAGAGCCCTTTTCTGCCATCTGCGAACTGTTGCAAAAGCCGCCTGCAGCCTACCCGGAGAAAGCATTAGAGCTCAGGGTTTGAGAGCTGCGCACCCTATTGTGTTCAAGCTGCTGGGTTAGGCAAGCTGCTTAGGCGATAACTCAGAGCCATTGCTGCACACACTACCCCAGCATGAAGAGCAAGTGGCATCAGAACACACCTCTACACCTTATTGGCCGCGGCCTTTGGCCGGCTGCCGTTCTTCGCTTTTGCTTTGGGTGACACAACCTCTTTCTTCACCCTTCCCTTGGCCTTGGCCTTGGCTTTGGCCTTAGGGGCCCTTTTCGACCCACTCGTAGTCGGATCGGCAGCATCCTTCGGGAGGAACGGCCTTCCAACAGTAATCACTAGTTGTACTAGAGCTGATGATAGTGTAACTTCTTGCAAGACTACCAGACTTACTACATCTGAGATGGGAACTTTGCTCGTGTCTCCAAAGACAAGGAAGCTGTAGCCCTGAGAGCGGCCACCGAACCCTAAACCCTAAACCCTAAACCCTAAACCCTAAACCCTAAACCCTAAACCCTAAACCCTAAACCCTAAACCCTAAACCCTAAACCCTAAACCCTAAACCCTAAACCCTAAACCCTAAACCCTAACGTAGGTTGGTGGCCACTGATCAATCGACGGCAGGTGGCACATTGATGAGAGCATCGATCTTCTTGATGAGGCCCGGCTCTTCCCTGCATTGCACGATTAATTGAGACTTGGCTGGCAGCTACAAAGTTCAAGCATGGGTAGGGCGGCCAGGGTGCGATCTGGGAACCCCTCCCACAACCTTTTGGCTGAAGATATCACTCAGCTCATTGTTCCCTTTCTCCAGATCGCTCAGCAGATGGGAGGTCTGTTCCTGGAACCTTGGTGCTAGACTCTGTGTACGGTGTGCGCAGTAGGTAGTAGGTCTTTGGGCGCCAACAAACTTAGGGATTTGGGCTAGGGTTTCAGGCGTACTTACTGTGCCTCAGGCAAGCCCGACTAAAGACTGCTTCGTGACCCCTGCTGTATCCTGCTCGGGTTCTTGAGCGTGGCCAGCAGATCTTTCATCTTCTCCATGACCTTCACGCGCTTTCCAAGCGCCAGCCTGGTAGAATTGCTCGGTGCCCTGACAAACTTGCGTAAACAAAATTGCACGCAACCAAGTAGCAAGATCTTGGGCAGCGTCTGGATTAACGAGGCGTTTGGGTCATATTCGGGGATCCCCAGCTTCTTTCTGGCAGCCAAGGCATAGTCCTCATCGTCAGCTGCATCGCCCAGGTCGATACCATCACCTCTTGGCATTGTTGAGGGGCGAAGGTTCCCTAAACCTCAGAGACTTTGAGCCCACAACCAAAACCCTAAACCCAGACCCACGCCAACCCTTTGGTTGACTTTATCGCTACAGACAGCAGCCAGCAACCCCCCAAACGTAAGCCTTGGAGTCCTAAATTGGGGGGGGATCGATCTACTTGTTCTGCTATAGATCTCCGAAAGGTTCAGCGCTTTGAGCCCCTGCCACCCAAAACCCTAAATCTAGACCCTGAGCTAGTTTGAACCCACCCAGCCCCTTACTTGCCTCTGCGGTACAAACAGCACGACAGCAACACCCCAAACATAAGCCTTGGAATCCTTCCTAATGGGCGAAACAAGGCCTAGAGGGCTTAGGGGGTTTAGCGGGGGCTTAGGGGGCCTTAAAGGGTTTAGGGGCTTAGGGGGTTTTAGGGGGTTTAGGGGGTTTAGGAGGCTTTGGGGGTTTCGGGCTTGGGGGGTTTGGGGCTTTGGTTGCGCAGGGGTTAGGGGGTTAGGGGTTTAGGAGATTTAGGGGGGGTTTAAGGTTTAGGGGCGTCAAGGGGGCGCGGAGTGGGGGCTTTGGGGGTTTAGTCTTGCGTGCAAGGAGGGCCTTGCGTGGGGTCTTTCATAGCGCTGGGCTCCAAGGAGATGTCACCCACACCCTGCTCGTTCCACTTGATGCGCTTGCTCATCGACAAGGAGGCTTTCTTCCTAGGTTCACACAGTGACATTTAGTCAGATTTTCGGGTTGAGGAAGTTGCGTGAACCCAAACACCCCCTATGAACCCTGCCTCAGCGTGGCCTTGATAGACCTTTCCACGTAGTAGAGGTTGATCTTCTCGTATCGGTCCCTCCTGGCTTATAGGGGTTTAAGGTTTAGGGTTTAGGGTTTAGAGTTTAGGGTTTAGGGTTTAGGGTTTCAGGATTAGGGTTTAGGGTTTAGGGTTTAGGGTTTAGGATTTAGGGTTTAGGGTTTAGAGTTTAGGGTTTAGGGTTTAGGATTTAGGGTTTAGGGGTTTAACGAGCAATGGTGTTCTGAATCCTCATGAGCTCGGTGGGATTCTCGCGGCAATGCTTTTTGATTGCCTCGATCCTCTTCCTTGGTTGAATCACCCTCGAGGATGTGTATAATTTATGGGACCATGCTATGTTATTTGCTGACTGAGTGCTCAGTGAACCCCCACTCTTGCATTGCTTCCACACTTGCATACTCCCCCTCAACCACGACCTCATTCTCGATTAGCTCTGCCCGCATCACCTCGACCTCGGACATGAAGGTAGCCTCGGCTGCTTTGTTGTACACGTTCAAAACAACACCAGAGACTAGCAAACATTGACGGTTACTTCCTATCTTCGGATCCACGCAAAGAAGCTGGATCGTAGCCACACTGATGAAATATTGTTTCCAGCATGGTTCGCCTTGCACCTTTCTGGTGCCATTCATTCCAGATCTCCTGGGAGACCTTCAGCGTTCCGTTGCTGCGTGGTTTGAAGATCCTCTGTGTTCGCATTCTGATCGCCTGCGGGCTCAGCTGCGGCTGTCCTAGGGCCGGCTTCTTGGCGTTCCTGTCGTCTTTATCCGGAATAAGTAGATCCAGCTCCTCATTCGTGAGGGGCTTCTTGGGCGTTCCCTTGCTCCTGGGTGAGGCGGCTTTGGTGGGTGTCGTAGCGCTTTTCTTGGGTGCGGCGGCTTTCTTGGGCGTGGTGTCTTTCTTGGACGTGCCGGCCTTGAGGTGGTGTTGCAGCACAGCTTTGCGGGAGCTTTCGGCGCTAGGGCTTGCCGCTGCCACTGTGGTTTGTGAAGGGCTAGCGTACCGGCTTGGGGATTCGACAAGCTGTGTCTCGGCCACTCCTTCCTTGCAGGCATCAGCTGCAGTCTTCTGCTGCTGCTCGCCGGGCTGCTGCTCTTGAGGCTGCTCTCCGGGTTGTGGCTTGGCAGCTTTTTCGAACGCAGCCTTCTCTTGTTCCAAAACCTGGGATGGTTATTTTGGTGAACATTGAGGTAGAGGTTGTCAGTCGGGATCCTGGGGTGGGTACAATAATTTGGTGGGTACGATAATGTAAACCTAGAGGCCTGTAGCTCGTGTTGCAACTCAGCATCGGACATCCCAGCGAAGTTGTACATTGCACTGTTCGTGTTGACAAGTGAGAGGCCCGCTTGCAAGGTCGAGGTAGACCAAGCGCGAGAGGGGACCCGAGATGTCATCCCGAGCACCAGAGCAGCTACCCTACCCTCAAAAAACCACGGAATCCCACAGGCCAAAGCTTCTTACCAGCCTAACCGAAGGAAAGCAAAGCAAGCGCAGTATTGTAACTGTGCCAGGCCAGAGCAGCAGCAAACACATCGTGGTCTTGTGTTTCCACACGCACCAGCTGAGCTCCGTGTGTATTCTATCTAGCCAGCATGCAGAAACAGCTTGTCCCAGCCCACAGGCACATACACAGCACCGCGACACGAACCTTTGAGGCCAGTACAGTCTTGAATTGTCGTTTGGGCTGTGGCTGGGCTTGAATTGCTACCAGTAGGGCTCGGAAAAACGCCGTTTTCCACTAACGCCAAATAACGCCTTTCGAACGTGAAATAACGCTCACATAACGCCAAATAACGCCGCAGGAAAAACCGGAAAAAACCTAAAACCCGTACAAAAACCAGAAAAAACCCAAAAACAACATCAACTGTGGAAAAGCATTTTCCGAGCCCTTTCCAAAACCTCCTCGCTTTCAGTAGACTTCACGAATTTAGTAGAGCCCAGGACGTACTCCAAGGGCCCCGGCACCCAAGCTTCCTCCCAGGAAAGCCACTCTGTCTGCATGAGCAGGCACATGAGAGGCGTCGCCTCGTCCACCTGGGCAGCACTAGGTTGAGGGTTTAGGGTTTAGGGTTCAGGGTGTAGGGTTTAGGGTTTAGGGTTTGGGCGGTGGGTTTAGGGTGGAGCTTCAGCTCCAGCAACCTTGGGCCTGTGGTAGGTGGGGTGTTCTGCGAGAGAGGGTTGCTTTGGGTTACAGGGTTAGGGGTTCTGGGGTGCCATTGGCCCTGGACCCTTTGCTCTCGTGAGCCTCGACACAATAAAAAACATCTCTATATATATATATACATACAGAAAGTAACAACTACATATTATATATATATATATTACATCTCTTATAATACATGTATTGTATACAGTTTAGGGTTTAGGGTTTAGGGTTTAGGGTTTAGGGTTTAGGGTTTAGGGTTTAGGGTTTAGGGTTTAGGGTTTAGGGTTTAGGGTTTAGGGTTTAGGGTTTAGGGATATATTGTATTATACACTGCCATACAATAGAATATAACATATATAATGTGAAAGTATATTTTTATAATACGTAATACATAATATATATAACACAAAAATATAATATATCATATATAATATACCATATACAATATATAACATATACATAATATTATATATATAATACTATATAGTATATTTTCTTTAATATATAACATAATATAATATAATATAATATAATATAATGTAATGTAATATTATATAATATAATACATATAATATTGTATCTCTCTCTTTCTCTTGAACCCTAAACCCTAAACCCTAAACCCCTAAACCCCTAAACCCCTAAACCCCTAAACCCCTAAACCCCTAAACCCCTAAACCCCTAAACCCTACACCCTAAACCTCGACCGTAAACCCTAAACTCTAAACCCTAAAACTTACACCCTAAACACTAAAACCTAAACCCTAAACCCTAACCACCGGACAACCCCAAGCCCTAAACATAGGGCCTCCAACTCCTCAATTACGTAAGTTGGTGCTGGCTAGCAAAGGCATGGCCTGCATCTGCATCTCATTCCGCTCGGCTCGGATGCTCGGCAGCAATCTGAATAGCTCGCCGACAAAGGCAGCTGGATAGGTCCTGGGATTTGGGGGGGATGTGGTAGGGCTGCTAGGGTTTAGGGTTTAGGGTTGAGGGCTAGGGTTTGGGGTTTGGGGTTTGGGGGGCTTTGGACTGTACGAAAACCAAGGTTCTGGGTTTCCTTCAAAGACGGCCCGCTTCTTTTTGTTCTTGTCCAAGTAGTGCACAGCAGTGCGTACGTTCGATGGCGCAGCTTTTCGCTTCAGCTCACCAACATCCAGACGTGTCAGGATCTTCTTGTTCGTGAGGATGCTTGTTCGTTTATCGGTTTGGTGTCCATAATGTCGCATCCAAAAGTTCACCCGGTAGATCTTAGCTGACAAAGTGTGAGCATGACAGTTCGTGGCCCTGACTCATAAGCATACAAATGTATTCAACAATTCTAGACTGCGTACAATGTGCCGGAATGCCGGCGACTTGCTTCAGCTTCACCAGGGCCAGGCGTAGGGGTGGGAAGGAAAACATCAGGGTCGTCACAGGGTTCTCCAGCATGAAGCTCCCTCCCATGCAACCCACCAACAGTAGCAGTAACGCTGTCCTCAAGGCCAGACAAGACCCACTACAGCATAAGAAGACCAGTACTTACCAACCAAAAAAACTGCCCCCGCCGCACTGCTACAAAAAGATCTAGGAAGCACACCTGTACCCAGGCCTCGCAACCATTAGGTTGCCTGCTCGCACAGAAGGGTGCTCTGTGCAACCGGGGATTTGGAGCTCATTGCGTTGGGTCGAACCGCGAGAAATTAGTACCCAACTGCTGCAAACCGTGCCCAGGCAAGCCAACACCTCGTTCATCTTTGACTGGAGGCACAGGGTGCATGCCAGCCTGAGAGAGGCGCAAAAGGGGCTCCTAAGTCAGGCTAGTGTTTGGGTTGAGAGCAAACAGGAACTGCGCTGGTAATTCAACTCTGGCAGGGCACACGAACCCGGCGTCGGAATTCATATCCATCACAGATTGACCGGGGCGCCAGATTGACTTGCGCTTCTTGACAGGTGCCCGTTCAATGTCGTAGGCAGCACAACGGTATCCTAAGGCCGAACCGAGAGTTGAAATTCTACCTCGGCCGGCAAAGAAGTCCAACACATCCCACTCATCGCTTCCCAAGGTTACGTAACTCAATTGGGTGATCGCAAGGAGCAGAATGATGAAGTCCTGAGGTTGCACGGTGTTAAGGAACATTAGGAGTAGAAGTAGAAGCAAGAACTTTTGCGGAGGCGTCGTTGACCCTGGATTAGACGAGCTGCAAGCGGAGCTCCGATGTGAACCAGGCGTCGAAGCACAAGGTCAAGCTGTTGGGGCAACATGTTCTTCCAACTACAAAACACAAGTAGTCGCTATAGATCCGTTTGCGTGCACAAAGCCTCTCAATGTCTGTTGCTAGAGCGAGGGGACCCTTGAGAGTCATCACCGCGAAGCGAGGTGCAGTAAGTGCCAGCAAAGTACAAGCCGAGCACAACACCCTCACAGCTTCTACTCCACAAAAGGATCTGAAGAATTAAGTAAGCCAGAGGTACCAACATAAAGGCCACGAGCTGCAAGAAATCTCATCGATCAGCTCTCCAGGGCCTGTGCAGTTTGAGAGGTTGGTGTTTGGGAGCGGTGGAACTGAAGCTACAAAGCAGAGATGCACTTGCACGGCACAAGCAGACTTAATGCGCGCGTGTTTTTCCTCTCGTGTCCGAGGTGCCTGACTTTCAAATCCGGCGAGCAGCCGAATGCAGGACAAAGGCTATAGCTTCAGCGCCTTGCGCCCTGCCTAATCTGCAGCGAACACCGGACTACACCAGACCTAGGCTAGCTAGTACCCTGGCTAGGATCGTACCCCACGACAGCACCAATTGTGCTGAGCCCAGCCAAAGTAAACAATCAGATCAAGATTGAGTCACAAAATTCTTCATCACGCGCTCGTGGCCGAGTCAGAGCGACGAAGCGCCTCGCCTTGGTGACAGGGCTTAGGGTTTCGGGAAAGCATTGAACTACAGACTTCAAGGCCCAGGATTTATCAAACGATTCTAGTTCAGAGTAAGGGTCGGGTCTGCAAGAAATCGTGGGCAATCTTTGTGGCCATCTTCTCGTACTTCGAGCTCTTGCCCTTCTCGACCCGGAGCTTGGGGAAGGCCGAGTTCCAAAACTCTTCCTGCAGGGTTTAAAGTTTAGGGTTTATAGAAATTGTATAGGGTTTGGGTCCGGGGGTTTTGGAGGGTTTTTTTTTTTCAGTCGAGCGAGGGGCTGGGGCCGAGGGGCTGGAGCTGAGGGGCTAAGGCTGAGGAGGAGGTGCCAAACTTGCAAAAGAAAAGGTGGGGGTGAGGAGGAGGAGGCTTCACAAGGAGGCCGCCTGCTGCTAGGGGGGGTGTGGGGGGTGGGGCGGGGGCAGAGGGGCTGGGGCTGAGGGGGTGGGCCCAAGTTGCATTTTTGAGGTTTGGGCTACAAATCAAGTTTCATGCTGGAGGGGTTGGTGAAGGGCTAAGCGCTGGCTGAGGGGCTTGGGGCTGGGCCTGAGGGCCATTTTTGCACTGTCAAGGACGAAGGATTATCGTACGAGCTGCTCACAACAACGAAACACATACAATTTCTATTCATCCTGGCCTGGAGGGGTTTAGGGTTTAGGGTTTAGGGTTTAGGGTTTAGGGTTTAGGGTTTAGGGTTTAGGGTTTAGGGTTTAGGGTTTAGGGTTAGGGTTTAGGGTTTAGGGTTTAGGGTTTAAGGTTTAGGGCTTAGGGTTTAACCTAAACCCTCAACCCTAAACCCTATAAAGCCTAAGCCCTAAACCCAAAAAACCCTGACAGCCTCATACTGGGAAGGCGAGTGGACGTTGGGGCCCACAATCTCAAAGTACATCTTCATGATTGCGCGGAACCTGCTCTTGGCTGGCTCTCCCTCTGGGCAACGTCTGCCTGCGAAGGTGGTGCGCTCCGAATCCGGGACCAGCTTGCGCTTGCCAGCATTGGCCTTCACCTTGGCCTACCGACTGCTTCCCATTCTTGGAGTTCGCCTTGGCTTTTGCCGTTGGCACCGACTTCTTCCCACCCTTGGCCTTGGCTGCGGCCTTGGCTGCTGGTCGCTTCATAGCCTGGGAGCCCTCGGCCAGCAAGTCATCATCGATCTCGTCCTCCTCGGTGGACTCAGGGATCATTTCCACATCATCTGCAACGCTCTTCTCGTCAGTCATCTGCTCCTCTTTGGCCGCGGCTTTGGCCTTGGCCTTCGTCTTTGACTTGGCAACGGCCTTAGCCTTTGCCGCTGCCTTGCCCTTCGCTTTGGCCTTCGCTTTGGGCTTGCGCTTCTTGTCGGGTTCCTCGGAGCTTTCGTCATTCGGCGTCTTCTTAGGCCCTTCTGCCGCTTGGCGTTGCTGCGAACGCAACACCAAGGGAGGCTGCGCCTCGACACCATACGCGTCCTCAGCAATTCCATGCTTGAAACCTTTAGATAGGCCCGTCATCAAGGATGTTTATTACCATTGTTACCGAATTAGCGAAGGAACCGTCGAGACCTCCTCCGTGTTCATGCCCTCTTGACCCTTGACATCCGGCGAGGGAGCATACGATGGGCTGCTGATCATCGGGCCTGTTGCTTCCTCCAAGCTCTTGGGGCTTGAGGCCACTGAACCCGACTCCCCGGACTTCAGCCAACTTGGGCTCTCCGGCACCAATGTCTCCATCTCATCCGGGCCTAAAGAGTGTGCGCTTGCTGCTCGCAGCTTGTCGTATAGCACAGATAGAAACTGTTTCAAAATATTGTTAACACATAGCCAGCAACTAACTGCCGGACCAGCTGGCGCCGGCACCTTCGCTGCCGCAGCGCGCCTCTGCATCTCCAACCTGCGACAAGGAAAATTCTAGAGGGTTTAGGGTTTAGGGTTTAGGGTTTAGGGTTTATAGGGTTTAGGGTTTAGGGTTTAGGGTTTAGGGTTTAGGGTTTAGGGTTTAGGGTTTAGGGTTTAGGGTTTAGGGTTTAGCGAAGCAGGCAACCTACAATTTTTGACCTACAAAGCACCGAGCCTCAACTGCTCGATCACACGGGCCCTGTCTTCGGGCATAAGCAGAGGAGTCGGTGGCTTGAAAGTCTCGTCCACAAACAACTTGCGGGGGGTGAGCAAAGGCTGGGCGCGAACAATCGGACCTGGCTTGCCTTCCGGGGTTGAGAAGTCCGTGTCGATCGAGGAACTGGAGGCCTGCCGCACCAGCTGCGAGTCCTGCGTTGGACCTGGCAAGTCTGTGTTCGGCGAGGGCGTCTGCTCCACTTTGTCTGGCACAGACATCACCGCCTCCTCCTCTTCCTTCTTCCCGGTGTGGTCTGCGTCGACCACTGGGTCGTCGTCGCACTGCTCCTCCTCCTCAGCATGCTCGTGGCCCTCAAGTTCCTCGATCTCAGCTCGGTCTGCGTACTCCACACCATCTTCACCATCAATGGCCACGACTTCAAGCGACGGGGCATCCTCGATGGCCAGAAGTGGAGCACCCCCACCATGATGATGATCATCATCGTCGTCATCTCCGCCTGCACCCCCAGGCCCTGGCAGCGGGTGCAGTCCAAGCACCGTGCCATCGTCTGGCACTGTCCACGCGCCCTCCAAGATGGCATAGAACTTGTCCAAGCAGCGATCCTTTAACTTGGCAACGGGAAGCCACTAAGCAATCACTTGCAAACTCCAAACGAAATTCATCAAACAAGTCGCGCGGTTCTGGGCCCGGGATGCAAAACGACGGACGCCGTGCGAAAAGAGCACCTTTAAGCCTGCAGCATCCAAGTGCACGCTCTGCAAGTCCACGTCGAGCCCCAAGTGTTGCCGGAGAATGCTCACCTCCCAGGGAAACTACAGCGCACCTACACCCCAAGAAGCAAGAATTAGTGTAGAGAACAAAGCCCAAACCAGCCTCCTCTCGCATTCGGTCGATGGGAACTGTCTTAGGCACTGGTTGGTTGTGAACCCACCACTCAGCCAGCAACTCGAGGGCGTGCTGGTTCTTTCCCATTGCTTTCACGGAAGCAATGCCAACAGCCTTGGGGTTGATCCACCTCGTGAGGATCTGTTCTGGTTTCTCAAGCAACCGACGTCGCACAACATCGTTCTCCTCGAGCCTACGCGCCAGGCATCCCACTGCCCCATAGTCAGCCATGCTGCTGACACAGGCAACAAACAAGAAGTCTCACACTGAAAAACAAAATGCCTTCGGATTGTAGATTTGGCAGGTAACTTGCCTCTCTTGCAAGGCTAGAAAGCAGCAGTCAACCATAAACCATAACCATAAACCCTAAACCCTAAACACTAAACCCTAAACCCTAAACCCTAAACCCTATAAACCCTAAACCCTAAACCCTAAACCCTTGACCCTTGACCCTTGACCCTTGACCCTTACCCTAAACCAAAACAAAAACAAGGTAAAAACAAGTGTCCCGGATCCCTGAAGGACCACGCCTCGATCTGAGCGGATGTTGCGCCCCACGGCCCGTGGTACCTGGAAGTGTCGGGGTGCACAGAAAATTACGTACTATAAGAACTTCAAAGTATACGTACGCACTTGCTGTGCGGGCAGGGGGGGCGCACTTAGTCTGCGAGCACCGACAACTCAAGCATTCCATCGATCGGCCAGGCTGGATTTAAAAGACTTGCGCACCTAGGAGCGACTGCCTCTTGAACTCCAAACTGCCCCAAGAAGGCTTATAAGTCCAACCCAACCCTAAAGTAGGTCCAACCCAACCCTAAAGTAGGTCCCCCAACCCTCAAGTTTCTGAAGCGGTGAAACATGCAGCGCTGTGCTGCTGAAGTGGGAGCAGCGCAGCGATGGATCTTGGGCTGTAAGGGTGGTCCGGATTTAGGGTTTCAGGGTTTGAGGTTGCTGGTTAGGTTGCCGCAACGCTCCACTGACGTGTCTTCTCCAGGCAATTCGTAAGATTAAGGACTTCGAAGGGTTTAGATAATGGAAGAACCCCAAAATTAGAGAAACGTCGCTAAGCATTTTTTTCTATAACTTCTTCAGAAAACCGCTTTTCCCCGAAACTGCGGAAATTTTCATGTCTCAAGGTTGTCCAGGTATATATGAGGTACATGTAATATTTAAGATACGAACCCCATCTTTCTCTACAATTCCATGCTGACAGCCGCCAAGACAACATTCCAGCTGCCCAACGCAGGCATCCAGGACACGGAAGGCAAGGACCTGCGACAGTTCGTGCTTCAGGCTGCGAGCAGATGCTGAATGTGTTATTTCTTCACGGTTTTTTGGTCTCATCGGCATGATCCTCTTCAAAATTGGACTGCGCAGGTGTTTTGCCAGCAGATGCCAGTGCAGGCTTGCGCGAGATTTCGCTGGATGGCTCTCCCTAAACCCTGAACCCATAGCCCTAAACCCTAAACCCTAAACCCTAAACCCTAAACCCTAAACCCTAAACCCTAAGTGTCCGACAGGATCCATGACAGTCTGTCGGGTGCAGGCGGAGCAGCTCTTCGCAGAGCTTCGCCCGTGCTTCCTCAACGTGAGGAGGTTTAGGGTTTAGGGTTTAGGGTTTAGGGTTTAGGGTTTAGGGTTCAGGGTTTAGTGTTTAAGGTTTAGAGGGTTCAGGGTTTAGTGTTTAAGGTTTAGGGGGTTTAGGGGGTTTAGGGGGTTTAGGGGGTTTAGGGGGTTTAATTAGGGGGGTTTAGGGGGTTTCAGGGGGTTTAGGGGGTTTAGGGGGTTTAGGGGGTTTAGGGGGTTTAGGGGGTTTAGGGGGATAAGGGTTTAGGGTTTAGGGGGTTTGGGGTTTAGGGGGCTTGGGGTTTAGGGTTTAGGGTCTGTGTCTCGGGTTTAGGTTAGTCCGGCTTTGTTTGTATATTGCTAACATGATGGTCGTTATTGTCATCGTTGTGATTCTTCTGATTCATTGTTTCTGAATTTGCTTGCTGTGCGATTTTTTGACCACTGCTCGAATCGCTGCTATCCGTTATGCTTCTTATTCACTTGGTAGCCCAGGGGTACCCTTTACCCTTCTTTTGGATCCAGGATCCTTATAAAGTAACCAACCCCAACAAAGGGTGCCCTTATTAAAATGTGGTTACTGGGCTACCAAGTATTCATAAGTTCACATATCCACATTGTTCATTGCTATCTAGCTAGCTGCCACATCATGTTTTGTCGCATTGAGCCCTAAACCCCTAAACCCCTAAACCCCTAAAACCCTAAACCCCTAAACCCTAAACCCGAAACCCGAAACCCCAAACCCTAAACCCTAAACCCTAAACCCTAAACCCTAGCCCTAAACCCTACGAAACAGAGTTTGCCCCGCCCCCCCCCCCCCCCCCCCCCCCCCCCCCCCGGTGACCCCGGATCCAGTGCACACAGCTGGCATGGCAGGAGCATCTCCAAGGCCGGGCCTCACTTCTGGAGCTTGGGGATGTTTAGGGTTTAGGGTTTAGGGTTTGGGGTTTAGGGGTTTAGGGTTTAGGGTTTAGGGTTAGGGTGTAGGGTGTAGGGTGTAGGGTTTAGGGTTTAGGGTTTAAGGTTTCGGGTTCTGCCGATGCTGGGCTTCATTTCTTAAGCCTGCAGCACCTGCGACTCGTGAAGTCTCTACCTCGAAATCCCCCAACACCATACCCTAAACCCTAAAACCCTAAAACCCTAAAACCCTAAAACCCTAAAACCCTAAAACCCTAAAACCTTAAAACCCTAAAACCCTAAAACCCTAAAACCTTAACCTAAAACCCTAAAACCCTAAAACCCTAAAACCCTAAAACCCTAAAACCCTAAAACCCTAAAACCCCTAAACCCCTGGCGAAGTCGTAGGATGCCCTGGGGACCGCCAAGCTCTCAAAGACAGCACCTTGGCCGCACCATCCAGCCAGACATTGTTAAGTTAGGGTTCCTTTTGGGTTTAGGGTTGAGGGTTTAGGTGTTTTAGGGGGTTTGGGGGGTTTGGGGGGTTTAGGGGGTTCAGGGTTTCGGGTTTAGGGTTTAAGGTTTGGCTGGTTGAGGGTTCGGGCGCGCCAAGATTGCGGACAAGCATCCCAGCACTGATTGCTGTTGGTGACATCCAAGGTGCTGCAGGCGATCGAGGCTCTGGACGAGGAGGTCAGGGCTGTCTTGCTTTATTGATTTTCCCCACTTAGGGGTACTTGGAAATATTTTTTGGGTATTGTATTTCCTAAGAAGCAGCAAAACATATTTTCTGCTTGAGTTCCAAGTTCAGTATAGCCCAGCCCTTTCGGCGACACAAGTTCCGTCGTAGAGCACGCGAGATTCTTGGACCGTGTGATCTCTGACGCCTCGCAACCCTAAGGCCTCTAAACCCTATGCAAAAAAACGCACTTTACAAAGCGTCTTAACCCTCATAAGCCGAAACCCTACATGAACCCTCTCAGCCGAAA
This sequence comes from Symbiodinium natans, assembly GCA_905221605.1. NCBI lineage: Eukaryota > Dinophyceae > Suessiales > Symbiodiniaceae > Symbiodinium > Symbiodinium natans. Next base: position 734,100 of record CAJNDS010000424.1, read on the forward strand.
CCCTACATGAACCCTCTAAACCCTATAAACCCTTGTACCTCCTAAAAGCCCTAATCCTTAAGGTGTCGCCCACTCTGACACGTCAGGTTTCGGCACTGCAGGTCAGCTTGAAGCAGGCTGAGGCTCGCGAACGCATGAGAAGCTTCTCGAGCCGGGTACCGTGTATCCCTAAACCCTAAACCCTAACCCTAAACCCTAAACCCCAAACCCCAAACCCCAAAACAGAAGGAGTTCCCCAAAACTAGGGTTCCGGGTTTAGGGCCTACAGGGTGGGGGTTCCTGTAATAATGAGGATGAGCGAGTTGTAGAGGGTACATAAGGGAATCCCCCGATCTGGGAATGCCTCATGTCTAAAATGATGGGCCGTTTTGGGTTCTGTATGATATTCTACTTGTTTTTTTTATATACCGTGTTAGTAATGGATTATGAACATGGACTATCATGTAGAGAACCGCACATGTTTCAGGAGGCCGTCCAGACCGTGCTCGCAAGCCAGACATCTCCAGCCGTCCAAGAAAGTCTCGCGCAGAAGTTGGCGGAGGCGCGAAGCCCTGGTAGCGGTTCAGGGCTTAGGGGTTAGTTTTTAGGGTTTGCGGTTTAGGGTTTCGGTTTTAGGGTTTAGGGATTAGGGTTTAGGGTTGTTTAGGGTTTAGGCACGTCCGTCGCCACAAGGCATCTGCGTTCGTGGACGACACTGTCGCTTTCAGAGACGACGTCAAGGCTACGGTTGCCCTCTTGGAGGTTCATGGTACTTAATCTTAGTAGCTGAGTGAGCAAACTCTGCACTTTTGGTATGCTATAATCCCCTGTAGAACTGAAAGCGTACACTTTTTGGGGGCGCATGAACTCAGCAACTAAGCTATTATCCAATTCTAAGTGCACCTATAACTGTACTTAGAACCATCTTGGGGCACTTCAGGGGCTTGCTGTAAGTACAGTTATCATTGGTTAATAAGTACCATGAACCTCCAAGCTGACTTTCAGCGTGCTGTTGGATGTCTCTACGAGGCCAAGTTTCAAGACCTTGCCCACTTCCTCCACATGAAGCCCATGAGGACTTCATGTTGAGAAGTAGTTATAGGGGTCGGGATGATGACCAGTAGTATTCCCTTTGGGCCCCTTGATAACTGTACTATAATAGCCCAAAACCCTATTCGAATTAGTCAGGCCCCAATACTACACGTCCTGGAGCTGTGCCGCGCTGTGTCTTCAGGGTTTAGGGTTATAGGGTATAGGGCCTCAGAAGAAGGAGTGACGACTTCTGCCTTCTCTGGGACGACTTGTTCGTGCCCGGTGAGCTCATGGTGAATAAGGGCCAGGACTGAAGGGTTTAGGCTTCAGGACTTTAGGGTTTAGGGTTTAGGGGCTGTCCTGCAAACGACCTGCTGCAGATTAATGAATGGTGGGGCGCGCATTTTCGGCAATGGGGAGCTGGTGGTTCATGCCCTAACGGTTGCTGATTCTTGGATTTGCTCCTACTGACTCTAGTGATGGCGTCGCTGGCAGTATTTTGTTATATGCCTTTTCTGAGAGCTGGGAACAGACTCTATATAGCAATGGGAAACCTCTATTCCAGCCTTATGTTGAATAGGAAAACCCTCTAGGATCACTATTTCATTCCGGCATTCTGCAGCGACGAGCCTTTCGCGCTGGAGCACATCAAGGCGCCTGCGCGAGAGTGTGCCTGCAAAGATTCGTCATGGGTTTAGGGTTTAGGGTTTAGGGTTTAGGGTTTAGGGTTTAGGGTTTAGGGTTTAGGGTTTAGGGTTTAGGGTTTAGGGTTTAGGGTTTAGGGTTGAACCGCTTTTTGCTGAGCAACGCCTTCATGTCCTTGCCGACATGTCTTATGGCCGTTGAAATCCAGGCCCCCTAAAGTCGCTGATGGTAAACGCTTGCGCGCGCCGCCTTGGCAGCCCGGCTGGCTCAATGCAGGGCGGCTGGCAGACGAAGGAAAGCCAAGTCCTATGTTACTTGGTGCAGCACCACGCGCGTCATTCGGGAGGTAGGAGGGGGTCCTAGGAGGGACCAGATCCTGGCTTGTTCTTGACGCCTCCCGCCCAGAAGCCGAGGCGAATTAAGCTCATGGTCTGTGGCGATAAGCCGGAAGCTGCCGGGCACAGAGGTAGCCTACGCGCGATTAGGGAAGCCGCGGAGCCTGATGACCTGGCGAGAACGCATCAAAAGATGGACACGCTACCCCCCGGGCCCACCCCCCCCAGGGTGGGAGGTTGGGTCGCCTCCCAACGCTAGGAACTGACGACCGGCGGTCGAGTAGCTCGTTCTGACTCAAGATCCATTCTCGAAAGAACCCTAAACCCTAAACCCTCTGTCAACACCATGTCTGCTGGAGGTGCTTTGGCAGCTTCAAGCGGAGGATGCAAACAGCTTGGAGGCGCCACTTTGAAGCCGCGTGCGGGATAGCGCACATGCTATACCATTCGGTTCCACCATGTCAAATATCCAAAGGCTCCTATGTAGTACCCTTTTGGGGTAGTATACTAGAATGCCCTACTAACCCAAAAAATCCAAAAAAGGAACTACATTGGAGCCTTTGATTACATCTCAATCCGGTTAGGATGCCGAAGATGACGCTGTGCTGAGGGAGGCCCTGGGGGGAGGGAGTTGGTAGGGTGAAACAGAGGATCTTCTCTTTTCTGAACTACAAGGACCCGGAGCTGGGGTTCCCTCACAAGCCCCTTAAAGCCAAGAAGGGTACCCCTTTTTATTCATAGGTTGCTCCTGGGTCCAGACAACCTCTGCTGTCATGTGCAGCTGCTTGGGAGCAACTTTTGGGACTGTGTGGTTGCTGTCAGGGCCCGCTGGACGGGGAGCAATTCTGCCGGGCGTTGGTACCATCGGTGCAGTGTCCCGAGGACCGGGGGGGAGCGGGGGGATGGGGTAAGGGCAGGGGGAGGTGTCAGGGTTGAGGGTTTAGAGTTCAGGGTTTGGTGAACATCACCGCAACAATCGCCCAAAGGGGAATCCTGATTTCGATCAACCCCCGCAAAAAAAGGAGCTTAATCCATAGCTCCCAGTCCGAGTGGAAGTATCCATGGTCTGCAAGCCATGGCCCCAAATCAGCTGAAAACACTTTGAAGCGCTTTACTTGCTTATCTATCCCCTGCCTGTAGCAAACCCAATGTGCCTTGCAAATTTGGGAAGATGCCTTTGTTCAAAGCAAGGACCCTTATACTGTTGATTCCTCTAAGTAACGGGCATTGGGTTCCCTAAACCCTAACCCTAAGGATCCATGTACCCATATGGTATATACTTGGGCCCTAAAGCTACTACATAGGAACCCCTTTGAAGCCCAAGTATACACCACATAGGTACATGGATCCTTAGGGTAAACCCTGCTTTCCTGAAACCGTGGACCTCAGCACCCACAGGACTTTGCCAACGTCGCTCGCAGCTACTCCGCGTGTCCGGGGACGCGCGCGGACGGCGGAGACTTGGGCGAGGCTCGAGCTCATCGTGCTCTCGTTTTTTCTCAGTCAGTCCTTCCCTTGTCGGTACTGTGCCCTGGTTGGGTGCCTTGAGTGTATGGGGACATAAACCCTAAACCCTAAACCCTAAACCCTAAACCCTAAACCCTAAACCCTAAACCCTAAACCCTACATAAACCCTAAACCCTAAACCCATACTCTAAGAGGGGCAAAAGGGAGCAAGAGACCGTAACTTCGTGGGTGTGAGGGCTTTCGAGGGGCAGGCGCCATCACATTGAGGGTTGATCCAAACTAAGGGGATCTTTTGGGGGTTATGTCCTTACAAGCAGATTTTTTCCTTTGCTTCGGTTATCCCCCCAAAAAAAAGTATAGGGGGGCCGTATTAATGTAGCACATTCTTCTTTGTTTCGGTTACCCCAAAAAAGGTTTTTTAAACCCTAATAAGCCCTAAACATCCCTAAACCCTAAACATCCCTAAACCCTAATCCCCAATCCCCAATCCCCAATCCCTAAACCCTACCTCCAACAACCCGAGTCCCTGCGCAGGTCGAGCGCGGCCAGATGCACAGCGCCATCGAGGACAGTCTTGGAACGGTGAAGCCCTGCGAAACCCTAAGCCCTGAACCCTAACCCTAAACCCTAAACCCCCCCAAAACCCTTTAGAACCCTTTAAAAGCCTTTTAAATTCTTTAAAACCCTTTAAACCCTCTCCAACAGAAGCCTGGCAAATAGCAAAGCCATGCAAAGCTCTCACCTACATCTTGGACCTAACCTGAACGGACGCAAAACCCCGGCTGTAAGCCCTAAACCCCAGACCAAAAACCCCAAAACCCTAATGCCCCAAGACCCTAAACCCCCCACCCTAAACCCTAAACCCTAGATACCAACCTGCGCAGGCGGCGCTCTTTGACCCCGAGCTGGAACTCGGATGTCCCTTGGGGCCGGCCCGGGCCCGGGTTGCTACTTTAGGGTTTAGGGTTTAGGGTTTAGGGTTTAGGGTTTAGGGTTTAAGAGATCGGGGTCTGTAGAGGGGCTGAGGGTTTATGGGGCCTACAGGTTCCCAGGGCGTTATGGGGTTTACGTCATTTACAGGGTTTAGCGTCTAGGGCTTGCAGGGGTTTAGGGTTCAGGCTTATAGGGTTTCTATCGTTTTGTTTTTGGGTCTGGGGTTCATGAAGGGTTTCGGGCGTTTCGGGCCTCAGGGTCGTTATAAAGAGTTCAGAGACGGGACGGCTTTAGGGCTTCTAGGGAGTCTCTATGGAAGCGGCAGCCGAAACCCATGGGTTTTTGTCGGAGCTTTTAGGACGGGGTGGATCAGGGCTTCCTGGTATTTTGGATTTGGTGCATTTTGATGAATCACGGCGCCTGAGATTCAAACCGATGCTGGCTTCCACCTCCTCATGGCGAGGCTGGATGAGTGGGGTGGGGGGGAGGGTCTAGGGTTTAGGGTTTGCGGTTTAGGGTTTAGGGCAGACGCCGTGTCGACGTGAGAGGTGGTTCCAAATCAGAGTCTGCTTCTGCGGGGGTAAAGTAGATCTCCTACATTTCTGCAAAGGGATTTTGGGGGACGCCCATGCCACAACAGTCCTTTCAGAAAATGTACAGGCCCGAAATGTAGCAGGTGGCCCAAAAGGGGCCCTCAGTTTGGGTGCCTCATATGTAATAAGATGCGATGCAGACCTTGTTTTGGAAGGACAAACTCCTAAACCCCAAGTCGCTACTGGAAACACCTAGCAAGGAAGTCAACCCTAAACCCGAAGCCCTAACTGGTCAGGTCTCTACATCATGATCCCTTGCCTTCTCTGTGCTATGATGCAGCCCTCTCGTCTTTCGATACCCCCCCACAACGGGACCTGAATTCAGAGAACTGACATGGCGCCTCTTTGCTGGCGTGGACCCAAATCCCCAATAAAGCCCCTACACGCTGAAACCTTGAAGGCCAAACCCATAAAGCCTCTCACCATCAACACACTGAACCATAAACCCTGCATAGCAGAAAACCCTGCGTAGCCTATCATGAGACCACCCCAAAATCCGTCCTGGTTGCGGTAGCTACTCTGCTGTGCTCATTCTCCTTCAAGGAAGAAGAGCAGGGGCATCCTCTCCACCACGGATACTCGGCCAAGAAGGGGTTTGAGGGCTTGGGGGGTTCAGGGTTTGGGGCTCGAGCTCAATCAATGCAAGGGCTTGGGGCTTTGGGAAAACGAAGACGTCAGACTGCAAAATTTCATTCAGTCATTCAGTTGCTTTAGCCAAAGTTCTGCCGCCAGGCCAACCCCTAAGCACAATATTGTACATCAAAATCACCCCACCAGAAGCCCTAACAACCCTAAACCCTTTGCAACACAAGCGGGGGATTACAAAAATCGGGGACCCCCAAAATAGACCCCCAAATAGTAAGATTCCCTTATAAGAAGGACCCAATAAGGTACCCCTCACATCATAAACCCCCCAGCGTGCACCTTAGCCACTTAAGGGTGCTGAGTGAGTGGGCCTAGGTCTCGGCCAGCCATATCCTGGTGAAACCGGGGCGCTACCAGGCCCCTTCCTGCGAGGCCATCGAGCAGAGTTCCGGAATAGGGTCTGGAGTTCGGGGTTAAGGGTCTAGGGTAAGAGATCCCAGCTAAACCCAGGGAGCTTCAGTAGTTCTGAGAATATGACAGTGTAGATCTCGAACTCAATCGGCGGTCCCGAGAATGAAATTTCGGTACATCGCTTACATGCGCAGTTTTTTGGCCCTCTGAGCCCCCAAAACCCGTGGAACATACCATGGACGAGGTGCACATGCACTTGCCGAACATGGTCGGCGAAGAAGCAGACATGACCAGGACCCGAGCCTTTTTCCTGCAGGGCTTGGGGTTTAGGGCTTCAGCCTTCTGCGCCTTGAAATATCCATGCTCTGTTCTCTTGCGCGCGGCTCCAGTTGACGTAGCCCTAAACCCTAAACCAACAACCGGCACCCTGTTGCTTACCCTGCAAGTGACCCTAGAAACCCTACCCGGGACCCTCTTTACCTACAGTTGTATGGGGTTGTACCTACTACTTCAGGGCTATGCCTACTAAACTGTAGGTAAATAGAGTCTCAGGTAAACCCTACTTGGAGGTTCATGGTACTTATGACCCAATTATAACTGTAGTTATACCCCACTTATAAGCCCCTTAAGTACCCCAACATGGTGATAAGTGGGTTATCAGTACATTGGGATAATTGGGTTCCTAAACCCTAAGCCCTAAGCCCTAAACCCTCAGCCCTACTAAGTACCATGAACCTCCAAGTAGGCCAAGTTTTTGGCAGGACCTGGCGAAGATGGTCCTTCGCCCACTCGCTTCCACCGGCCCTCTCACACCTGGCAGAGGCTCTAGGGGTTTACTTTGAGGTTTAGGGTTGCGGGTTTAGGGTTTAGAGTGTAGGGTTTAGGGTTTAGGGGAATTCTAAGTAGGGTTATAAGTATGGTACCTTTACTTATCACCATATTGTAGGGTACTTGTAACCCCACTTATAGCTACGCATGAACCTGAAAGTAGGGTCCAGGGCCCACTTCGAAGCCGTACTGTAAATGTGTTCCGCACGACGCTGACCTAGTACTTATAAGCTCTTTAATTTGCACGATCCCCAACCCCCCCCCCCCCCCCCCCCCCCCCAACCCCTCCTGCGCAGCAGACAAAGGAAGTCATGAACCCCTCCAGATCAAGCTTCAGAATCAACGTCAGGGGTTATCAAGAAGACCAAGCCCATGAGATTTGAACCTTAAGGCCCTAATTACACCCTAAGACCCTAAACCCTAAGACCCAAAACCCTAAGACCCTAAATCCTAAGACCCTAAGCCCTAAACCCTAAACCCCGTTGGCCCAAAAACCCTACTACCCAGACCAGCCATTCGTATGCCAGCGCAGGCGCAAGACGAGGCAGAGCAACTGCAGCTCAAACGCCAGGCCTTGAATAAGGGCTCAGGGAAGTTCAGGGTTCAGGGTTCAGGGTTTAGGGTTCAGGGTTCAGGGTTTAGGTGTATAGGGCTTAGGGTGTCGGATTTCGGGTTTAGGGTTTGGGGTGCAGGGTATGGGGCAAGTTTAGGGTTCACATGGGGCTCCACCAAGGACTCCCCAAGAGGACATAGCAGAGGCAGAGTCCTCTAAATTAGGGTTTCTTTGGGGTTCCCTGTCACGATGCGGTTTCGGGTTTAGGGTTTCGGGTTTAGGGGTTGGGGTTCAGGGTTTAGGGTTTCGTGTGTCTAGGGCTTAGGCTTTCACCATCGTTTGGAGAACTGCTTCCGGTGCCGAGGCGTTGCGAGGAAAACCTGGTTTGAGGCTGCTCTTCAGGCCACTGCAGCTGACTGCTAGATGCCCTCTTTCAGCACTTTCAAAGCCTCTAAAACCCCAAGCCCCAAACCCCAAACCCCAAACCCTAAGCCCTAAGCCCTAAACCCTAAACCCTAAACCCTAAACCCTAAACCTTAACCCTAAACCCTAAACCCTAAACCCTAAACCCTAAACCCTAAACCCTAAACCCTAAACCCTAAACCCTAAACCCTAAACCCTAAACCCTAAACCCTACACCTGCCCAAACGTACTTGGAACGGGAAGTAGTTTGAGATACCAGGAACCCATGTAGGAGACCTGGTTCCACCCCGTAGAAGTCCACGAACTCATCTTCACCATCTCGGGCCCAGGAGAGGTCGTTTAGGGTTTAGGGTTCAGGGTTTAGGGTTTAGGGTTTAGGGTTTAGGGTTTAGGGTTTAGGGTTTAGGGTTTAGGGTTGCCTTGGTGGTCAGACCTGAGCCGAAGGTGGGAGGGCGCCTTCATCTTCAACGTGAAGGGTGCGCCCGATGCTTTATGTCCCTAAGGATCCATGTACCTTCGTATACACTTGGGGCTTAAGGGGGTTCAGGGTTTAGGGTTTGGGGTTTAGGGTTTAGGGTTTAGGGTATAGTCTGTACTTCTAGGACCCGGAGTAGGCCCTTATTTCCTTTTTTAGGGTTGGGGTTCCCGTATAATCCCCCTGCAAACCAAAAAAGGGGTACCCCTTTTTCATTCCTGGCTACTCCTGGGTCTAGTAGTATATACTTGGGGCCCCAATGCTTCTGTGTAGGAACCCCGTTAGGGCCGAAGTATATACTATAGAGGTACATGGATCCTTACGGTGTTGCCTCAGCTTCTACGCAGGGGAATGTGCGTAGATGTTGGGTCGGCATGAGGCAGCTATAAAGTGGGTTTACGAAAATAGGGGACGCACAAAATTGACCCCCAAGTAGTAGGATTCCCTTTTAATAAGGATACCTAAAATGGAATTCTTAAGTAGTAGGATTCCCTTATAATAAGGACCCCAAAAGGGTGCCCCTAATTTCGGAAACCCCCATAAGAAGCTCTCCGCGTCAATGTCTTTTGGGGCCTCTTACTGCATGTGGGAGAGACCCTAAGCCCTAAACCCGAAACCCTAAACCCTAAACCCTAAATCCTAAACCCTAAACCCTAACCCGGAGACCGGGGACTTCCAGGCATCCTCTCCGACATTGCTGGGGACATGATCGGGCCAATTCACTTGGTGGAATCTCGGCGGCCATGGCCCACGAAGGCAAAGCCAAGGATCCCTAGAAACATCCCCTCCAAAGTCTCGCAGCTAAGCAAATCCAGACTAAAAAAAGGTCCTCCTTGAAGGTCTCATGCGTAGTTGCATGTAGTTTTATCGGGTGGTTATAGGTTATAGGTCAGGTTACACTACACCCTTGTGCTCGTGTTGCGGGTGAAGGCAGCAAGGATACATTGGAAGAGCACGGGATTTGGGTTTTCACCGGCGCGGCAGGGCGCGAATAGCAGCTCTAGTTCTAGCCCGGGATGAAAATTGAACCCCACGCCTCCAGCCGAGGACGGGTCACTGGGCACTGAGGAGGCCCGGTATCTTGGGGAGCTCCTCACCTCAGACGACGCCAGGACGGCCGCCCATGTGTCTTTTGGTTGATTCCTGGGTTTTTGGAACTTGGGTTTCGGGAGGCGCTAGGGAGGCTTCATGGTGGAGGGGTTGAGTTCATAGGAGCTTAGGATAGGCTGCTAGGCGCATTTAGACTGCTTTGCAAGGGGATGGGGGGGGGGGGGGGGTTAGAGTTTGGGCATGCCGGCGAGGACGACGAAGACGGATAAGGATGGCTTCGACGCACGCATGGACTGGGCAGAGACGGGCTGGCAGGACGGGCACGGGCTCCGAACCCTCAGCCCAACAAATCCTCTGAGGCAGATGCATCAGCCACGAGACAAACTACTTGATTGAGCGGCGGAATATGGGTGCTGATCACATCAGGGCTGGGGGCGTGCAGGCGCAACTAGTGCGAACCTATATTATAGGGGTCGGAGTACATACTAGTAGTATTCCCTTCTAGCCCTTTATAAATATAACAGAATAAACCCCAAAACCCTGTTCTAATTATTAGGACCCCTATTTTATTGCAAGTCCGTTCTCTCAACATTTAGACGTTGCATGCCTGATCACAGGAGTCTGAGGGCATCCTCGACGCAGACAGCATGTGCACCGCGCAACATCTCAGCACCGAACTTCGTTTATGTTGAGTATTGTTGAGTCTTACTTGGAGGTTCATGGGTACTTAGAACCCCAATTCTAGCTGCACTTATAAGCCCCCTAAGTCCTCTAAGTAGGTTACAAGTACAGATAAACTTGGGGTTCTAAGTGCCCATGAACCTCCAAGTAAGGCCTATGCGCATGCATCGCGTGCCAAGGTGCAAATCCTCCTCCGCAGAGTGGGCGAAACGTTGGAGCATGCAAGGCATCCCAGCAAAGAGTGGTCTCAGGATGGGCTATTGGGCCCTGTAACCCTCATAATCCCTAAACCCTGAACCCCAAACCCTAAACCCTAAACCCGAAACCCATAAACCCATAAACAGCCCTATAAAGGCCCTTTTTTATGGGTTATAAGGTCTACTGGCGCTAGAATCCCCATAAACAGCCCTATAAGGCCCCTTTTTTAAGGGTTGTAAGGTCTAGAATCCCCTATAAAACAGAAACCCTACCTAAAGAGACCATCAGCCCATGTAAGTTATGAGGTCTAGTAGCCAATCCTGGTGCATCCTAAATCCTATTAGGTCCTTTTAACCCCATAAACAGCCCCATACGGGCCCTTGTTTGAGGATTCTAAGGTCTATAGCCCGCATAAACAGCCCCATAAAGGCCCGATAACCCCCATAAACAGCCCCAAGAAGGCCCCTGTTTAAGGGTTCTAAGGTCTACTAGAACCCACATAAACAGCCCTGTAAACGCCCTTTTCTGAGGGTTCTAAGGTCGAATAGCCGATCCTGGTGCATCCTAAGTCCTTCAGCTGCTCGTGACGTTCCAGGAAGCGAATGTCCACCGTGAGGCTGAGAATCAAGCCAACCAGGCCCTTCTGAGTTGGCCGGCGTGTGGGGTTAGGGTTTGGGGTTTGGGGTTTAGGGTTTAGGGTTTAGGGTTTAGGGTTTAGGGTTTAGGGTTTAGGGTTTAGGGTTAGGGAGCTTCATGACGTTGGAACAGTTTCAGATGAGTGTTGGAGCTTTCAGAGGCTGGCATATGTCGCCTCTGAGCCCGGCTTACGTTTGGGCCTGTCCTCGCCATCCTCTGTCCAGGACAGCTCTCCCACTTTCGTGCTGGCCCATCATCCCATTGCCAGGGCCCCTAAACCATAAACCCTAAACCCCTCAACCCTAAACCCTAGACCCGAACCCTAAACCCTAGCCCTAAACCCTAAACTCGCCAGGACCGCCTGGCAACGTTGGTGAGCTTGATAGATTCCGGGGAGCTGCTGGTGAAAGTGGACGGCGGAGAGGCGCTCAAAGGGCGTGGTGTAAAGAGTTGGGGCCTTGCAGCTGTGGACGCAAATCCCAACTGGTACCCTTCCTGGCGCCCTCATTTCCCACAATATGGGGTACCCACTTCCAGGATTTCCTACAGCAAGCATTAAATGGTTAAACTTTGGTTGGGGTTTGTTTCGGGATTCCCCACTCTCGAGACCCAGCTGGGCAGATATGTTGCTTCAACGGTCAACTGGGGCGCTCCAGGAAGAAATACTGGATCCTCGTCCTAGTACCGTTGTGGTGGCGAGCACCGTCGAGCGACCAGCTGGTGCAAGCCTCATTGCCTCTGCAGTGGGAGTGGAGGGCATGGGGTTTCGAGGTTGGGTTAAAGCGTGCCTGGGTTGTATACACGATCTGCATGGGGAGCCCACGTCTGAATGCTTGCTCCCTGCGACGCCTGTGACTTCCAACCTAAACCCTATAAACCCTAAGCCCTAAACCGTAAACCCGAAACCCTAAACCCTAAACCCTAAACCCTACGCCCGCAAAGGCTGCCCGGTACTGCTGCTCTACGACGAGGAAAACCTTGTCCAGGCCGAAGTCCTGGCCTACATGGGCAGGCAGCGACACGGGGATTTTGCAAGAACAGGGGATTCCTAAATTAGACCTGCAAATAGTAGGATCACCTGATAAGAAAGGACCCCAATAAAGGTACCCCGAATATCGTATACCCCCACACCATCTTTTCAGGGTTGAGGGTTCACCGGCTTTAGGGAGGCTTGGGCTGTAGCAGTTTGAAGGCTTGGGGCTCAATCCATCTTCGCGTTCGAAAAACCCTTGTGTGGTCTGAACCCTAAACCCTAAACCCTAAACCCTAAACCCTAAACCCTAAACCCTAAGACCAGGCACCTGGGCAGCCGCCACCGCCACTTGGCAAAACTGGAGACGTACCTCGTACCTAGCACTATCCCTTCGAAGGCCTTTGCAAGAGCCAGGATGGGCTATTAGGCCCCATGATCCCCATAATCAACCCTATAAAGGGCCTCTTTAAAGGGTTGCAGGGCCTAATAGCCCGTCCTGGAGTCCTTCCAAGCTTGGCGCAAGGTGTGCGATACCAGTCCGGCGGTGTTCCAGAGGACACGGGAAGAGCTTCCACTCTCGTGCGCAAGCCACTGCTGCAGCTGACTCTCCTGATCATGACGTTCGCCTTCAGCTTGTGGTGCAAAGTCCCAGTGTGCTGCCGCAGGAATGGCTCAGTGTAGACTGGCAGACCATGGCAAAATGTCAAGGGGCCCCTTGTTTTTTCACCCCCCCACCCTGTTTTTTAAATCCCCCCCCCCGCCCCCCTGTTGTTCCAACCCCCGAACCTGTCAGCAGGCTCCAGCGCTCGAACCCCCGTTTTAAGGGTTTACGAGAATCAGGCACCATAATAGAGACCCCAAATAGTAGAATCCCCTGATAATACGGACCCCCAATAGGGCACCCCTAATATCGTAAGCCCCCCAAATGGGCTGAAGCAGATAACCCTAAACCCTAAACCCTAAACCTTATTTGGGTTGGTGGTCTCTTTAAGTAGAGTTTCTGTTTTACAGGGCATCTATGCAGGGTTCTTAGTACGGTAGCTAGGGGCTATATTGAGGTATAAGGGTAGCAGATAAAGAGGCCACCGGCCCTTATCACCTAAACCCTAAACCCTAAACCCTAAACCCTAAACCCTAAACCCTAAACCCTAAACCCTAAACCCTAAACCCTAAACCCTAAACCCTAAACCCTATTTGAAGAAGCATCCTGCAGGAGCTCGAGGTCGACTTGAATGTACCTCGGACGGCGCAAAGGGGTTTAGGGTTTAGGGTTTAGGGTTCAGGGTTCAGGGTTTAGGGTCCTATACTATTTTGGGGGTCCATTTTAGGCGTCCCTGTTTTCGTAAACCCCCAAGTCGGATTGCTGATGTGTTGGGCAGCAGACAGCAGGCCAAAACCCCTTAGGTTGCATGGTTTTAGAGTTTTAGGGTTTAGGGTTTAGGGTTTAGGGTTTTAGAGTTTAGGGTTTCAGGGTGTCCCGACTCAAAGCTGAGGAAATGAATCACAGCCTGCTGCGCTTCGCAAGCCTCCGCGAGTTCGAAGAAGCCCGGATCGCGCGGCCTGGTCGCGGAGTCCATCCCACCGTTGAGTCTTTGAGGGTCAGTGAGTTTAGGGTTTAGGGTTTAGGGTTTAGGGTTTAGGGTTTAGGGTTTAGGGTTTATCGTTTAGGGTGGGGGTTTCCGAAATTAGGGGTGCCTTATTCGGGTCCTGATTATCAGGGAATCCTACGATTTTGGGGGGTCTAGTTTAGGGCCCCTTCTCTTCGTAAACTTTTTGTTGTCAGTCTGACCTCAGATGCACGGTTAAAGGTTGCCTGCCAGCCCCTGGATTGCAGTTGCCTTGGCATTCCCGGTCAGGTACTGCAAGCAGGTAGTGGAGGACTGAGTGATCAAGTCGGGATGTTTCTTGAGGTGTCTTTGGCTTGTTTGGAAGGCTACTGAATTTTGAAAGGTTCCGTCGGCTTTGCTAGGGTAATTGGGGTCGTTTCGGGCTTATGAGAGTTCATCGGGGCTGGGTAGGGTTTTAGAAGGTTGTAGGGTAGCCTGCGGCCCGAACCAGAATGCGGACAGGACGGGCGGTATATAGAGGATGCGATTACAGGCAACCGCAGCTCATTGGCAGTTAGTTGCATTGCCATTGCTGCGATTTCCCGGGTTTGTATCTCTCGGAGCCTTGCTGGAGCTTAGAACAGATGTGTTCCTTTTGTTCGTTCCCCCCCCCCCCCCCACCGCCACGAATCAGTGGCTTCGGTTTCATTGTCCTGCACCTGCTTTCAGCTTAAGCCTTTTTTTCCAAGGCGTGGACATTTCCGAGCAGATTGTGCGGGTGCAAATGGAGGTCCTCCCAGTTTATGGTCTCCATGACTTGAGCTCAATTAAGTTAATCCAATAAACCCCAGACAGCGGCTCTGTTTGTGAACACATGTTCTCTGAGAGACGAGTGATCCACCAGCCACTCGCAGATCAAGTCCTCTCCATGACTTGCTTGATTTGAAACAGCATCTTCGAGTTTCCATGCCTCACCCCCCCCCCCCCCAAAAAAAAAAAAAACCCAAAGCCCAAAACTCCAAACCCTCAGCAAACAAACCCCAAAGGCCAAACCTGAGTGGGGGATTTAGGGGACCCCCAATATCTTCCCCAAATAGTAGGATTCCCTTATAATTCAGACTCGAACAAGGTACCTAAACCCTATAAACCTATAAACCCTAAACCTTAAACCTTACGGAAGCCCCCAAGTCAGGTGCGAAAGCTGCCCGATCCGGACAGCATCAGGCCCGGCCCTGGACGCTTGAGAGGTGGTCTTGTCGGGTTTAGGGTTTAGGGTCTAGGGTTTAGGGTTTAGTGTTTAGGGATTGTTTGAGGGCTGGCTTGGGCGCCTGTGGAGGAGGGCTACGGTTGAGGGTTTGGGGTAGGGTTCAGGGTTTAGAGTTTAGGGTTATAGTTACATAGGTGACCTATAGGTGTTGTAATTTGTTACGTTTGCAGCTGCAACATGTAGGGAGCTCGGAACCCCAAAAGCTTAGAGGCACATGGCTTTCGACGACCTGGAATGGATCTCAGACACTTCTTTTCACCTCGGAGATCGCGTGTGGGCGCAAGGCCGCGAGGCAGCCGGGTTCCATGGCAGATCTTGGGTTCGTGATTAGTATGATTAACATTGCTATTATTACTATTGTTATCATAAATATTGTTGTTATATTTTGTTATTAGTATTATTATTACCATTATTTTCACGTTGATAGTGTGATTGTGCATATTATTGTCACTACAAGGCTTTTTCTTCGTAGGGTTTCAGGTATGATGCCGTGCAACTAGAAGCGCTGCCTTGCGTCGGCTGTTGCGGTGTGTTGTTCGTGCTGTGGTGATGCTGACATCTTCGTCTTCTGCCCTTCCATGTTCCATGGGTTTAGGGTTTAGGGTTTAGGGCTTAGGGCTTAGGGCTTAGGGTTTAGGGCTTAGGGCTTAGGGCTTAGGGTTTAGGGTTTAGGGTTGGCTCTCGCAGGGCACCGTCGAGCATCTTCAGAAGCACGGCCGATGCTGGGCGTGAAAGATCCCCATCCCTAAACTCCAAAAAGCCCAGACTGGAAACCTTAGTGTGTCAGCAGGATTGCTGTCCTACAGCGGCTACTTGAAGGTTCATGGATATTTTCAGGCTGTGATTTTTTATGCAGTATGGCAACCTTATGACTCAGGGGTTTCAGGATTTAAGGGTTCAGAGGTTTAGGGGCTTGGGGGCTTATAGCCTTAAAGGTATAAAGTTTTAAAGGTTTCGAGCTTCGGGGCTTAGGGCTGTGCCAGAACCCTAAGAGGCAACGCAGGGAGGTTGTGCAGGGTTTTTTGTTGAAGCTTAGAATAAATTTTGGAAGAACCTGCGCCCCAGAAGCTCATGAATCTGAAAACTAGGATACGTCGTCAAGTTCGCCGATGGGACGTCGTCGCCGGCACTGCACCCCGGCGCAAGACTTCACGCAGGACCTTGCCGAACAGGACCCTTCGGGGGAAGTCTCATCTTCCTTCATTTTGGGTTTCGGAAGTCCCATTTTTTCCTTCATTTGGGTTTCAGCAGGCCAGAAATATGGGAGAACGTACCGGGCCAACCTCGCCTAGGGTCTGTGACGGCCAAAGCCAGGGTTGTGGGTTGACATTGGTGCCCAACCCCCTCCCCCACGTCGCACCATCCATCTTCCGGAGGTTCAGGCCTAAACCCTAAACCCTGAGCCCTAAGCCCTAAAACGCAAGAGATTGGGGTTAGGCAGGATCTGCCCGGCTCTGGGTTGACAGGTTTGCGGGGAAGTCGGTACCAGACACTCTTCCCGTAAGCACCCAAGCGGAAGCCCTGAAGAAGCCCCTCAACCTCAGAAGGTCCATGCCTGCTTGTAAGTAGAGTTTTAAGTCCGACTATAGAACTTTGGTTTCCAGCTTGGCTTATGCCATATACCTTCTACTCTACCGATCTACGGACCTTCAAGCGCCCCCCCCCCCCCCCCCCCCCCACAAACAAGAAAAAAAAAACAAGAAACTCGGTCATGGGCCCTTCTCCTTCTTTGCCATCCTTCATTCTGACTACACTGCACCCTAAACCCCTAGCCCTAAGGGCCCAAAGACCCCGAATAAGAAGGCCTTTGGGCCCCAAAACAAGTAAAAGGCCTTAAATAGTGGGGTCTTGGGCCCTTAGGGTAGCCATGAAGGTGTGGTGTTTGATATTATCAGGGTTTAGGGTTTAAGGGTTAGGGTTTAGGGTTTAGGGTTTAGGTTTTAGGGTTTAGGGTCTAGGGTTTAGGGTTTAGGGTTTAGGGTTTAGGGTTTAGGGTTTAGGGTTTGGGGGAACCTAAGGCCGGCCAGCTCCATCAAGCGGGCCCGCCCCATCGCTGGAGAACCTTGGACTCACGAAGTTAGGGGAAAAGAATTCGGGGTTTAGGGTTTAGGGTTTAGGGTTTAGGGTTTAGGGTTTAGGGTTTAGGGTTTCATTTATAGGGCTTAGGGTAGAGGGGGGGGGGGGGGGTTGGGGTTTAGGGTTCACAGGGGTTAGCGTTTGTAGGGTTTAGGGTGTCGAGGGTTCATTGGGTTCAAAAGGTTGGCTTATAGGGTTCACAGGCTTCAAAGGGTTCATGGGCCTCATGGGCTTCATAGGGTTTAGGGTTCAGGGTTTAGGGTTTCGGGTTTAGGGTTTAGGGTTTAGGGTTTAAGGGTTTAGGGTTCACAGGCTTCACAGGGTTCATAGGGTTCAGGGTTTAGGGGCAACATCTGCAGACAAAAGCCAATGAAGAAACACCAGCCGCCTAGCTTCATGTGGCGCCCTTAGATACACGGAGTAATACGTCCTCCTTCCCCCCCTCCCCCGCCCCCACCCCCTAACCCCTACTCTCCTTCCATTGGTCAGATGTACATCTATGTGCCTACAGTTGGGGCGCTGCTCGTGCATGTGACCGTCTAAACCCTAAACCCCTAAACCCCTAAACCTTAAACCCTAAACCCTAAACCCTAAACCCTAAACCCTAAACCCTAAACCCTAAACCCTAAACCCTATAAGCCCTAACCCTGCAAACCCTATAAGCCCTAAACCTTACAGAGCCTCAATCTGGCGAGGTGCAGAACTCGTCGTTCGAGCAGGCCCGCCCCCCCTTCGGGTTTAGGGTTTAGGGTTTCGGGTTCAGAGTTTAGGGTTTAGGGCTTAGGGTTTAGGGTGTAGGGTTTTGAAGCCAAGCAGTGCCACACAGGTAAACCTTATTGTAAAAATGGTTGGGTCCCTTTCATGCTTGCTTCGTTGTTTCCTTATCTTCATAGAAGACACTTGAACAGATCATTCTGTTGGCCGTTCCGTCCAGGAATCCATGTGCACTCAGCGCCGGCATGTTCTGAGCAATATATATAGGGGTCGGAATAATTTTTACTAGTATTCCCTTATGGTCCTTGTACAATGTACTATAATGAAGCCCCCATACCCTGTTCTAATTATTCAGGCCCGTATATTACGGGACCCCGTAAGCTTTAGTGCCCTAAACCCTAAACCCTAAAGTGTTGCGCCCCCCCCCCCCCCCCCCCCCCCCCTCCACTGAGAGGTCAGGGACATCTCCGAGATGATCCCACTCCTGCTGCACCCCAGCCGTGTCGTTCAAGGCTGGCCTCCCCAAGCCCTAGCCCTAAGCCCTGAGCCCCAAGCCCTAAACCCTAAACCCTAAACCCTAAACCCTAAACCCTAAACCCTAAACCCTAAACCCTAAAACCTAAACCCTAAACCCTAAACCCTAAACCCTATCTTAGGGGTTTTGCTTTTTGTTGGCTTTGGGGTAGCTAGCCTGAGACATCATGGCAGTGAACCCGGTAATCCTGCTGCCCTATGTCACCTTCAGCAATTATCCCTTTCCAGGTCCTTATACCCCTAAACCCTAAACCTTAAGCCTTAAACCCTGAACCCCAAACCCTCAACCCTGAACCCTGAAACCTAAACCCTATCTACATAGTAGCCCCAAATCTTGCCCTGGAGAACGCCAGGGCTCCGTCGGTCACTTAGAAGATGGGTCTAGGATTTAGGGCACCCCTCAATCCGCAGACCTAAACCCTAAACCTTACAAACCCTAAAACCTAAACCTTACAAACCCTATAAACCCTAAACCCTAAACCTTACAAACCCTATAAACCCTAAACCCGCAACCTTACAAACCCTATATATAAACCCTAAACCCTAAACCCTGAGAAGGCTTCAGCCAAAACCCTGAACCTGGCTTTAGAGCTCTGAAGAGGGCTTTCGAGGGCTTTCGAGGGCTTTAGGGTCTTTAGAGTTTAGGGTTTACAAGAGTTTAGGGTTTATAAGAGTTTAGGGTTTCTAAGAGTTTAGGGTTTATTAGGGTTTAGGGTTTAGGGGCTTTAGGGTTTAGGGTCTTTCGGGGCTTTAGGGGCTTTAGGGGCTTTAGGGGTTTTAGGCCGCCCTGCAGGACGATCCCACGGCGCTCACTCTGCCCAGCCCGTGCTCATACGAGCCGGACCTGGAACGGGGAAGATTCTCGGTTGCAACTTCCTAGGTTCCCTATAGCAACTTATAAACCTGACAGTTTAGCGTTTAGGGTTTAGGGTTTAGCGTAAACCCTAAACCCCAAACCCTAAACCCTAGACCCCAAACCCTGAGTAGCTTAAACGCTGGTTGCGCCGGCCCCGGGCAAGGCACTCCGGGACCCAATAGAAGACAAAGATGTGAGGGGTCTCCTTGTTTGGTGTTTGCAGCCACGAGTCTGGAGCACTTGTCTGTGCTGCCCAGTTATACGCCCGCATGCGTCTGAAGGCACCCGATCTCGCCGACCAGAAAGGCCGCACTAGCTTCTCGACAGCCACTGCCGTGGAAGCAGGCTGAATGAATCAGGCACAAAATGTTCGGAACAAATGCTCCTGGCCAGGCTTCCAGGGAGCCTGCATGCAGCCTGTTTGGAAGAGCGAAGCAGTGCGTAAGCGAAGGGTGATGCTGTTGCCTGGGTGGGAGGGTTTGTTTCCTTCCGCCCAGGACCAGCAAGTTCAGCCAGAGTTCCTACCGAAGAACCAGGGAGAGAAAAGCAACTAGGATTGCCTCTGCGCATCTGGGCATGTCATCGCTGCGTCCCATCAACGCCACAGAGCCCCTCGGACGTAGTCATTGCTTGCCGAGGTACTGCCATCAGCAAAATAGCAAAAACAGCCCACTTTGAGAGGCAGCTCCCGACAAGAGGAGGGGCCCAGAAACCTTGCGAGGAAGCCGCTGCCTCGAACATTACATTAGATCTAATATTAGTAAATATTCTATATATATATATACTAAACTGTATATATATATATATACTTTTTTAATGTTACGAGTAAATTCAAGGTTTTATAATGCTCGACGGCTTCCGGTCATTGACGACTTCTCCAGTGTCAAAATCGCCATCACGGCATGCAGCCTTCTTAGGACACCAAACTTTGGAAGTAGCAAGGGCCCCCCAGCAAAAGAGGCAGGCAAACCACACAGAGAAAATCACAGGCCGCCGGCACTCCTCCCTCTCCGCTCCATGTCCAGCTGGCCAACTTGTGATGAAAACGAGAGCGTGCCGCCGATGCTGGCCCTTGACAAGATTTGCTGCACAAGGCCATAGCACCCAATGAAAACTCAGGGTTTTTTTGCCCTAAACCCTAAACCCTAAACCCGAATGTGGGGCCAGGTACCATGCATGGGTGCCCTTTGAACAGCATCCTCGCATTTCTGCAGTCGGACCGCCGCAGAATGGGCCTAAGGACCTGGTCCATGCAGCAGCTGCTGCTCTTGTTGGCCCAGGAGTGGGGGTAGGGTGTTTAGGGTTTAGGGTTTAGGGTTTAGGGTTTAGGGTTTAGGGTTTAGGGTTTAGGGTTTAGGGTTTAGGGTTTAGGGTTTAGGGGAGGAATTGAGGAGCTTGGGGTTTTAAGGGTTTGCAGCGCAGTGGGCGTCTTTTCTTTGGTGGTTGTGGCAGGGCTCTGGCCCAGGATACGACCCCAAACCCCAAACCCCAAACCCCAAACCCCAAACCCCAAACCCCAAACCCCAAACCCCAAACCCCAAACCCCAAACCCCAAACCCCAAACCCTAAACCCTAAACCCTAAACCTTAAACCTTAAACGCTAAACCCTAAACCCTACACCGCCCTTGGAGATTGGCAGGAGCTGGCTGGAGGAGAGCCGGGCACTTCGAACGCTGTGAAGTCCTTGGCTCAAGAAGTGAAGGGGCTTCAAAGGCGTTTAGGGTTTAGGGTTTAGGGTTTAGGGTTTGGGGTTACTAACAGTCCTTAATACGGATTATAGTACCCCCCCCCCCCCCCTCCCCATGAGAATCCCCATCAAGGACTGTTAGTATAAGGGGGAACATCCCAAGCTTGGGGGTTTAAGTCATTTTAGGGCTGCAGGCTTCAATGTCCAATGGTTCAGTTCTGGAGTCTCCTGCAAGTGGCGCGAGCCACAGGTTCCGCTTCGTCCCTCTACTCATTCCCATCCAGAAGCTGGCGGCGGACTCGGCTTGCAATGCCAACTGTCATGTGGGGGTTGCTTGACATTGGGCCCACCGTAGCTACCTTCAGTGTTACGATTCTTTACCAAGTGCTACGGACACCCCCATTCACACGAGCCCTCCTCCACCCCCTCGTGTGCCGCCTTGTGTGCTCTGTAGGCTCGGATGCTGCGGACACGGCCTGCGGGTATGGAGGCCCGCGTGAAGGTCCATGCAGGGGGTTGCTTGACATCGGGGACCCTTTTGGCCCGAAGACAGAACGAACACCACCCCAATGTCAACTTCGTGGGTATGCATGGTCCTAAACCCTAAACCCTAAACCCTACACCCTACACCCTAAACCCTAAACCCTCACCATCAAAGATCACAGGGCGAGACTTCGTCAAACCTGGTCCTGTTCTTCATCCGGGCGGAGTATCCCGAAGGTCCTACCAGGACCGAGCCGTGGCTGTTGCAGAGTAGCCCTATTACAGGGGTTTAGGGTTTAGGGTTTAGGGTTTGCAAATGTGTGGCAGGAACATGCTGGAGCAAGCCTTTGAGATGCGAAGCCTGATTGTCATGCTGGATGGCATTGATGAGGCAGGTGGCTGTAGGGGTATGGGTGGGGGGGTTTAGGGTTTGGAGTTTGGGGTTTGGGGTTTGGGGTTTGGGGGGGTGGCGCCAGCCTCAATACCACGGTACAAGCTCTATAGTGTGAGGGCACCCCAAAACCTGTGGCAGTGACTTGCCGCGAAGGCGGCCAACATGAAGTTGGCTGTGGAGGAGTTTGTGACGAAGACTCTGGTGTTGATGGGTGTGCCTCTGCTCGTCACTTCTCGGCCTGAGGGCATCAGAAACTCGGTAGGCCCTTGGGGCAGTCTATATGTTCCCTTATTCTGTTTAAGAGGATCATATTCAGGAATATCCCTAAACCCTAAACCCTAAACCCTAAGGGCCATCCTAGGAAAGCGCCTCTATTCCAGGGACTTTGTCATCATGAACCTGCAGCCCCTCAGCGGGGAGCAGCAGCAGAAGATCATCGAGAAGCAGCTTCAGCAACTCTGCAGCTGAGTGGATAGGGTTTAGGGTTTAGGGTTTAGGATTTAGGGTTTAGGGTTTAGGGTTTAGGGTTTAGGGTTAAGGGTTAAGGGTTTGGGGTTTAGGGTTTAGGGTTCAGATAACCTTTAACCTTTTGGGGTATAAAATCCTACCAGAATTGAAAGGTCAACCTTTTTTGGGCCAGGGCACTCAGAGACTTAGGCAAAACGCTTTCTTCAAGCACCTGGTGGCCTTCATCAGTTCAGCGCTGCCCTTTTCCCTGCTTTTGTTTGGTTCAAGGTTCCGTTATAAGAGTAGCCAACCCCAAAAAACGGGTACCACTATGACAATATATTTCCGAGCCTCAACCCGCAACCCTCCCTAAACCCTAAGAACTGCAAGAACCCTAAGAACCCGAAGAACCCTCAGAACCCTCAGCACCCTCAGAACCCTCAGCACCCTAAGAACCCTAAGAACCCTAAGAACCCTAAGAACCCTAGGAACCCTAAGAACCCTAGGAACCCTAAGAACCCTAAGAACCCTCAGAACCCTAAGAACCCTAAGAACCCTAAGAACCCTAACCCTAAACCCTAAACCCTGAACCCTGAACCCTAAACCCTAAACCCTAAACCCTAAACCCTAAACCCTAAACCCTAAACCCTAAACCCTAAACCCTAAACCCTAAACCCTACCAAGGTGGCCTTCAGCAGGGCCAGGCAAGCGCAGGAGGAGGCCTTCCGGCAAAGCTTTCCCTCCCGCGCGGAGCGCGAGGCCCTCCAGCAGCTCCCAAACTCTCTTGAGGCCAGGATGCCCAGGTTTAGGGTTTAGGGTTTAGGGTTTAGGGTTTAGGGTTTGGGGTTTGGGGTTTGGGGTTTGGGGTTTGGGGTTTGGGGTTTGGGGTTTGGGGTTTGGGGTTTAGGGTTTAGGGTTTAGGGTTTGGGGTTTGGTGCCTTTATTCCCCTTCATATTTTTTTTGGTGGGGGGAGGGTTATTCGGTTCCCTCTAAGTAAAAATAGAAGGGCACCCCGGTTTTAATCCTGGGATACTGAGCAACCGAGGAGGTGCCACCGGCCACAGAAGACATTGATCACGAGGTCTTTGCGGCCGTGTTCTTCTGCCTGGCCGTGCGCTTGCTGGCCAGCGCCCAGCTGGATCCCTCATGCCTGCAACTACCGCAGGAGACGGACCAACTTCCAACACAGGACGTCCAGAAACTTGGTGGTTTTGAGCCTTTGTTGTGCAGACTTTAACCTCTTGGTTCGGAGAGCAGACGAAATCCTTCTGCGTGCCTCCTTTTCGGTTCCCCTAGGATATTCGAGAGCAAGTAAGGAAACGACTGAGCATTCACTCAAGGAAGCTCGGCATGATAAAGGCCGATTTCGTGTGCCCCACGGCGGCCTCGATGATGAGCCTGAGCCACTCGTTGCTTGCGGGCTTCACAGCACCCGTCGACGGTGAGCCTGCCAATCTTCAGGTGGTGCGCTGCCGAAGCTTGCTGAGCCAATAGTGTTGATCTTCAAACTTGTTATGGGTTTCCGTGGAATAGAGGAATGAAGCAAGTTTAACTTTGTCCCTTGGTTTTGGAGAAGTAAGGCAGCTTCTTTCAAGATCCTGGCCCTACTCGCTTGAGGTTTCTGAGATATGAGCTGAGACTGAGATACCAGGGCGCATCTCTCACCGCTCAGGCTGGGCAGCTGTTGAGAGCATCTGTAGCTGCTGTAGCGGACCGCAGAGGAACCGTACTTTGTTTGGGTGCAGGGTGGGGGAGGCGGCGGAGGGTTGAGGTCACCTAAACCCTAAACCCTAAACCCTAAACCCTAAACCCCAAACCCTAACCCCTGAACCCTGAACCCGACAATGTAGATAGCTATTGCAGGTGCAGATCCATCATTCAGCGTGCCTCTCCTCCTTCAGGCGGAGGGGTTCTCCGCGCACCTTCCTTCGTGATGCGGTCAGCTCCTTAAAGCAAAAGCTCCCTCTTGGTGGTTCTTCCGGCCCTTTATGAATCTAGGGTTTAGGGCTTCAGGTTACCCTATAAACCTTAAACCCTACACCCTAAACCAAGTGAGAGAGCTGACCGTGCCAGTTGCCCGTGGTTTTTCGGGTCTCCTTGCCAGGACGATGAAGATGCAGGAGCCTCCTCGGCTGTTTATAAGGTTTTTCTACGATTCTGTAGACCTCAAGAGCTGGGTTTCGGGTTTCGGGTACCCTAACAACCCAAAGCCTCATTTACATGGGAGCCGGCAAAACCTAGGCAACCCTAAACCCAGCCCTCAACCTTAGCAGGACCACTTCACATACCTCCGCAGGAACTTGCAGAGCGAAGGCAGGGGCATCTGAATCTTGCATCATGCTCCATCACCCCCGTTGACATACACATCTACAGAGACACATCATATTATATATCTATATGTACACATGTTTACATGTATGTAAATTACATACATATTACATATAGCATGTTTTAAATATGTATATATAGATACACAATATGTGTATCTATATATGGAACATTCAGCTGGGTTTACTTGAACTCGATGCACAGCAGGACTGCTGTGCAGCGCATCTCTGGCAACCTCTGCCGCACCCTGGCAGGAGCGTGTGATGACATGCTCGAGGCCGCGCGTACTCCGCCTGCTGGTTCAGTGCACATGCAAGCTTGTCGCGATTTCAGTGCCTGCGCCCGGAAGGCCAGAATGTTGGTGTTTGATGACATCTGCCGTGTTCCCGCTGCGTCCCAAGAGAACTTTGCAAAGCAAGCCTGAATCGTAGACGCAGGAACACAGCATCACACGACCAAGGTGCTGCTGTCCGTCTTGGCCTGCGCCTTTGCCGGCTCCTCATCACGAACTGCGCAGAGTCCTGCAACCCAAAGGGTCCATGTACCTATATAGTATATACTTGGGCCTTAAAGGGGTTCCCGTATAGTAGCTTTAGGGCCCAAATATATACGATATGGGTACATGGACCCTCAGGGCAATCCTGAACCCCATAGAACCCAAGCCCCAGACCCTGAGCTCATTCACAAGCAATATCAGCCGAGCCGCCGCAAGCAAATGGACTGTTAGTTACCCAGGCCGTGGACACCCAGCGCCTGCCGGAGAACCTCTTTGACCTCTACGACTGGCCCTTGGCATGTGGGCGTGCGGGAACCGACCCTAAACCCGAAACCCAAAACCCTGAACCCAAAATTCCCACCCGGCCTGCCCGGCAGTGATGGACAACTTTACTGGATGGACAATGGGCGGAGCCATTGGAGAATGGTCGAATAGAGAGCCCCTCGGGCTCGTGGCGCCCATATTTACACAGGGATTTTCTTGATCTTGGTGAGAACACCCTAAAGCCAAGGACCAAAACCCTCAGAGTCCACCATCCTGGAGCCCTTAGGGCCCCCCTCTGGAGGCCCCCTGGTCCCTGACCATGGGGGGGTACCCCTTCCCGAGCCAAAAACGCCCTTTTTCTTGCACCTTTTTTTCATTCTACCTGACTCCCGAACCCCCTACCCGCTGCCCCCCCTGCCCCCCCTTCCTGGCCCCCCTGACCCCCCCTTGACCCCGCCCTACCCCCTAACCCCCTTCCTGTTCCTTAGCCTTCTCTCCTACCCTGACCCGCCCTGACCCCTGTTCTTTGGCCGGCCTCCCTCCTGCCTGTGAAAGCTCGCAACGGGTGGGGAGAAAGAACCCAGCACCAATGAAATTGTTGGATCACATTGACAAGAGATGCCTTCGTGTGACATGCTGCCCCCCCACACCCCCTGGGTGTGTAGGGGCGCCATTTACGCATGGCACTTACTGCCGCTGCGCGGCGGGATGCCCTAAACCCTGAACCCTAAACCCTAAACCCTAATCCCTAAACCCTAAACCCTAAACCCTCATCTTGAAATCGAAGCCCCAAGCCCCAAGGCTCTAAGGCCCGTAAAAGCCCAGACCTGCAGCTGACAGAAGTTCAAGTGGAGCACATCCCGAAACCCAAAGCCCCAAATAAGAGTTCAGGGTTCAGGGTTTAGGGTTCAGGGTTCAGGGTTCAGGGTTCAGGGTTTAGGGTTTAGGGTTTAGGGTTCAGGGTTTAGGGTTTAGGGTTCAGCATCTCTGGTCCAAGCATTCACTAGTTGAGCAGCTTTCAGGGCCACAGGGGATTACCCACCCGCCCATTGGGTCCCACACCATTAGGAAAATATCCAACCGCCTTCTTCTCTAAGCGTAAGATCAAAAAAAACCGTGAAAATCCTAAACCCTAGACATACAAATCGAAAAAACTGTGAAATCCTAAACCCTAGACATAAAACTCCAAAAAAACTGTGAAAATCCGAAACCCTAGACATAAAACTCGAAAAAAATCACCGAGTTCACAGTCCCATATTTGAGCCTCGATGCGTGGGACATAAAACTCGAAAAAAACTGTGAAAATCCTAAACCCTCATAAAACTCGAAACAACTCTGTGAAAATCCTAAACCCTGGACATAAACTCCAAAAACAAACTGTGAAAATCCTAATCCCTAGACCTAAAACTCGAAAAAAAGCCGTGAAAATCCTAAACCCTGGGCCTAAAAGCTGTGAAAATCCTAAACCCTAGACCTAAAACTCGAAAAAAAGCCGTGAACATCCTAAACCCTAGACTTAAAACTCGAACAAAAGCTGTGAAAATCCTAAACCCTAGACATAACACTCGAAAAAAACTGTGAAAATCCTAAACCCTAGACATGACTTGAATTTCGGGGGTACCAGGGGGTGTCCCCCTGGCGCGGTCCGCGGGGTCCAGGGCGAGGAGTCCTGGCGGGGCGTTCGGGGGGCAGCGCCCCCCGAGACGGTAGCGTCGATTTGTACGGTTTAACGTTTAAATATATATGTGTATATATATATATAGTAGGAGAGGTTTAGGTAGGGTTTAGAGTTTAGGGTTACAAGTTTAGGGTTGCAAACCCCAAAGCCTAGACCTTCAGGTAATGGGCATGCTCTCCACGCTCGAGCGGCGAGTGGGGAAGGAGCCGCTTGTGGCTTACAGTCTAAGAGAGGGTTTAGGGTTTAGGGTTTTGGGTTTAGGGCTTAGGGTTTGGGGTTTGGGGTTTAGGGCTTAGACTTTACCTGAGGCGCAGCCTGTATACGCTTTAAAACACTGTAGCTTCGTGATTGGTACATTTACTACCTAAACCCCAAACCCCAAACCCTAAGCCCAAAACCCTAAACCCTAAACCCTTTTCCCTAACTACTGGCGTTAGGAGGTGCAATGGCACCCATTTTTTTGGTCCCTATTTCGACCCCAGGTTCCTGAAAATTTAGGATTAACCAGCCGGAGAGAACAAAAAGGGGTTTTGGGTTTGGGGTTTTGGGTTTTGGGTTTTGGGTTTTGGGCTGAGATGTGCAGTGTTCAACATTTACGGGAATGGAATCTGCCCATATGGACAGTCCCTAAACCCTTGATATGGGAGTCAAAGCCGGCCTTTGTAGGGTTTAGGGTTTAGGGCTTAGGGCTTAGGGTTCAAATCTTTCCCCCCCCCCCCCCCCCCAGCCCTTCATGCTTCGGCCCTTCATTCGGAAGCCTACAAATACATCACCTGCTGCAGGACCGGGTACAGGCGCGCTTCGGGCACCTGCTCACGTGATCAGATATCTGTGTGAATAGACTATTGTCCGTTTAACTTGCAGCACTGAGCGAAGACAGTACCTGACCTGAAGACCACTGAAACCTACGCCGGATCTGATATTGAAGCTAGTTTGCTCGTGTAGTTTTCACCTGTGGCACAAGAGCCAGCATGTCGCTTGGAGGTCACATTGGAGATGCTGCAGGCAATTGCGGTGGCGCGGGACTGAGACGAGATCAAAGCGCTAAGTTTCTCGCGTCTTGTCAGGGATCCTCAGTGGATACTAGTGCCAGCTTCTTGAGAATTCGGTGTTTCAAGCAGTGTAGATGGGCTCACTCCAGAATAAGCAGTGCTCGGCAGCAGCTCAATCCTAAACCCTTGTAACCCTTAAACCCTGAACCCTAAACCCTAAACAGCCAAAAACAAAGGCAGCCAGCTCCATGCATGAGACATCGTGAGATGGTTGCTGACATCCGCTCTCTTCTAAGGCGAATCACACAGCAAAGCGACGCACATTTCAGGCCGACAGATGGCAGAGTAGCCATTCTAATTTTCTACAATATAGTACGTACAACATAACAGAATATTTAATGGCTGCCGCCAGTGCCGCCGACCCCTGGAAAGAAGGACGTGCAGGATGTCGCCAGGTCCCCTCATCTCGTCCCACAGGTCATTGCGCATGTGGAGCTGAAATCAGGACCCCATATCGCAAATCTGCGACTAGACTAGGCAAGCCCTGGGTTCCAGCTCGGGCTTCTAGCACTGGTCGACTCGATCGTGCATGCACAGCATTGTCTAACCCTTCTTGATAAGAAGGCAAAGGTTGCCACTTATTCGGATGCCCGTGGGCCTTGGCTCGGGCTTTCTTGCACAGGTCGATAGCGATCGTGCATTTTTTTTGTATGGAAAGGCTTATTTCTAGACAGGCCAGCATTGAGGACGAGGCCACGCAATGCTCCTTGGGTAAACACGACATGGCAAATGCCGTCCGCCTCAGGTTTCCCAGATTCTGCCTTTGGGATCATCATTCTGCGCAGCATTTGCCGGCCTGGTCTCTTTGCAGACTGGCAACAATCTTGTGCAACAGCCTGCAGTTCGAGGATATGTGCAACTACGACCAGCTAATGTGAGTAATTGCTCAGTCGCCCAGATTTGGATGTAAGAGTCCTTGTCGGCAGCACCTGCCGACAAGTTTACGTCAGCCCTTTGGTCAAGCCGCGGTGCCGGAGCAGCTGCTCGAGGCCGGCCCGGGGTTGGAAGTTTGGGGTACGGAGGGGTTAATTAAGGCTCCGGGGGGTCAGGGGTTTAGGGTTGAGGTGTTTATGGGTGTATCGAACACCCAAGATGCCCCAACGTTTAAACCCTAGCACCCAAACTCCAAACCCTGATCACAACCCAGGTTTTAGGGATTGGGGTTTAAGGCCATGGGCAGCCATCGCGCGCCGGTCCGAGGGTGACTCGCTGTGGGGGCTGGCAGTGGGGAGTCCGGGTCAGCTTCGGCCTGGCCCGAAACCTAGTTGCGCTGGGTGATGCTTTTGTTTCGCATGACGTCTGTGTTTGCCGGACTTGGGGTCGGCGAAGTCCTCGGACTTCTGCCTGGCCCCGAGGCTGGCAAGCCCTGTGAGAGTTTTGCAGAACTTGGGGTTGGCGAAGTCTTCGGACTTCTGCCTGGCCCTGAGGCTGGCAAGTCATTGGGTTTTGCCGGACTTGGGGTCGGCGAAGTCTTCGTACTTCTGCCTGGCCCCGAGGCTGGCAAGCCTTTGTGTTTTGCCGGACTTGGGGTCGGCGAAGTCTTCGGACTTCTGCCTGGCCCCGAGGCTGGCAGACTCTGCTTGTGCTTTGCGGGACTTGTGGTCGGCGGGGTCTCCGGACCTCTGTCTGGCCCCCAGGCCGGCAAAGTTTGTCTTTGCTTATTGTTTGGCATGCCACGACACGCACGCAGCCTGGAGGCAGGGAGCTAGGCAGGGAGCTTCCGGCGACAGGGTACTTTAAGTTGCACCCGTAACCCTAAACTCCAAACCCACTCTAAACCCTAAGGCCTAAACCCTAAACCCCACTCTAAACCCTAAACCTTAAACCCTAAACCTTAAACCCTAAAGCCTAAAGCCTAAACCCTGAACCCTAGACCCTAAACTCTAAATTCTAAACTCTGAACCCTAAACCATAAACCCTAGACTCTGTACCCTAAACCCCAAACCCGAAACCCTAAAACCCTAAACTTTCCCCCGCACTTGTGCCGCGCCCTCCCCTCCCAACACGTGGGGGAGTACAGCTTAACAGCTTGTCAGGCCCGAAAAGTCCCAGAATTGTACTCTCCCGCGCTTGTGCCCTCCCTCGTTCTCCCGAGAGCCAGGCGAGAACAGTTTCGTGGCATTTCAGGCTTGAAAAATTGCACTTCCCCCCCCTCCCCCGCCCTGCCAAAACGGGGGAGAGTACCGTTGTGGAGTCTCTCAGACCGGAAATGTCCCAGAAGTGTGCTCCCCCGCGCTTCTGCTGTTTTACACACACTACAAACTCCGTCAACTCAGTTTGTAAACCCTAGCAACATACCGACAAACCCGCCCATCCTTCTAAGGGGGAGTCGAGCTCGGAGACTCCGCGCGCTCGGCGTACGGCCCACCCCTACTCCATATAATTAACTCCTCTAAACCTTTAAGGGTTTAGGGCTTAGGGTTTAGGGTTTAGGGTTTGGGGTTAAAGTCTGAGTGCTTAGGGTTTAGGGTTTAGGGTTGAGTGTTTAGGGGTCTTGGGGCTCAGTTTCGGGCTGCACGGTAAAGCCTAAACCAAACATCTCAAAGAAGGTAGCCAGTGGCCCTGAAACGTGGCAGGGGGAGGTGGGGGCGGAATGGACTTGCTGGGGCCCTGAAACGTGGCAGGGGAAGGCCCTCAAACGTGGCGGGGGGGGGGGGGGGGGGGGGGGGGGGGGGGGGGGGGGGGGGGGGGGGGGGGGGGGGGGGGCATGCGCTGGAGCCCCTTAAAAACATCTGAAAGAAGGAGCCAGTGGCCCCGAAACGTGGCAGGGGGAGGTGGGGGCGGAATGGGCTCGCTGGGGCCCTGAAACGTGGCAGGGGAAGGCCCTCAAACGTGGCGGGGAAGGGGGGGCGGTGGGCGGTGTGGGCGGTGGGGGCGGGGTGGTGAGGGAAGGGGGGCGCTGGGCGGTGTGGGCGGTGGGGGCGGTGGGGGCGGTGGGGGCGGGCATGCGCTGGAGCCCCCAAAACATCTCAAAGAAGGTAGCCAGTGGCCCTGAAACGTGGCAGGGGGAGGTGGGGGCGGAATGGACTTGCTGGAGCCCTGAAAGGGGGGGGGGGGCGGTGGTGGGGGCGGTGGGGGCGGTGGGGGCGGGCATGCGCTGGAGCGACCCTGCAGAGGGAGGTGGGGGCTGGGGAATGGGCTCGCTGGCCCTGAAATGTGGCAGGGGAAGGCCCTCAAACGTGGCGGGGGGGGTGGTCGGTGGGCGGTGGGCTGGCTTGGGGGGGGGAAGGGGGGCCTGGGGTGGGGGTTGGGTGCGGGATGCGCTGGAGCCCCTTACATTTCAAAGAAGGTAGGGGGAGGTGGGGGCGGAATGGATGGGGCCCTGAAACGTGGCAGGGGAAGGTCAAACGTGGGGGGGGGGGGGCGGTGGGCGGTGTGCGGTGGGGGCGGTGGGGGCGGTGGGGGTGGCCATGCGCTGGAGCCCCTTAAAAACATCTCAAAGAAGGTAGCAGGGCCTAAACGTGGCGGGGGGGGGGGGCCAGGCCCTGAAACGTGGCAGGGGGAGGTGGGGGGAGGTGGGGGCTGCTCGCTGGGGCCCTGAAACGTGGCAGCTGGGGTCCTGAAACGTGGCAGGGGAAGGCCCTAAACGTGGCAGCGGGGCTGGGGAATGGGCTCGCTGGGGCCCTGAAACGTGGCGGGGAAGGCCCTCAAACGTGGCGGGCTCGCTGGGGGGTCGCTTGGGGGGGACGGGGGCGCCCTGAAACGAGGCCCTCAAACGTGGTGGGGGAAGGGGAACTGGGACCGAAGAAGGAGTGGGGATACGTGAACTATGAGACAATATCGCTTTCATGAACAAACAGAACTGGGACAAGTACCGGGGCGAACCGGAGTGGGGATACGTGAGCTATGAGAGCATCGCTTACACGGACAGACGAAGGCTTCACGGGCGCCAACCCCTTAGGGGGGTCGGCGGATACTAATAATGAATATACAAATAATTTTATATAGGATAATATACGAACCATATACTGGAACATAGCAAGAATAACAAAGATGGTTTGCCCTTTTTGGCCTCTGCTGGAAGAGGCAGAGGATCTGCGGACCGCGCTCAAGGCAGGCACGCAAGCCTCTGACCCCACACCCATACACCCTGGTCACCCACTTTTTCGTCATATAACACAATAAAGTACTAATACTGTATAATATAATGTATATATATATATAATGTACTCATGATTTAATACACTAATCCAATTTTGTATAGTATAGTAATCATTCAATATAGTATAATAGACTAATAACGTAATATACTGCAGGAGCCAGGGCACTTGGCATTGTGGTCGCAGCTGCTGGAGGAGGGGACTAAAAGAAGACTGGCATGGAAGAAAAGCCGGCCTTAGCGTCTGTGTAGTGCTTTTGAGGAGAGGGTTTAGGGTTCAGGGTATGAGGTTTAAGGTTGAGGGTTTAGGGTTTAGGGTTTAGGGAGTCAGGCAGAAACAGACTGACAGACAGAAAGGGAGAGGGAGGGAGAAGGCATAAGCCGCTTGGAACATGCCAGCGTGGGTGGTGATGACGGGAAACCATCCCAGGGATCATCTGCACGTGCGGGCGGGCACTTGAGGGATCAGGGACTATCTGTGGGCAGGAACTGCAGGCATCATCTAGTGGTAGAGGCCACTCTTGTGATGTGCGGCGGAGGAATATTTTGGGGGGCTGGGGGAGGGATCACGAGAGCCGCTTCTGTTAACAGCTCCACATTACAAAACACTGTTTTTTGAAGACTTAAAGGATTTTTTAGAGTTCATGTTGTTAAAGTCATTCGTGCTTCATAGCAGTCAAAAGGCGACATAAGAACATGCTTCGACACGTCTGTCATCGTTTGTGAAATCATCCTGGACTCTTGGCAAGGATCCTTTATATTACTTCATGACTTGAACAAGGAGAGAAAGGGATCCCTTTAAGTCCCATTGCACGACGAGCATAGTTCAAGACCGATTGAGAAAAAATCCATGAGACCCATCAGGAAACCGAGTCAATGAATTGCGCCCAGGGTCACAAATAGCACAGCATGCTTCCCAACTCATTTGCAAGGCCACCGGAATCCAAATACTACGTTCAGCCGGACTAGAGCACAAAACTCCAATCACACGGCCATTTCCCGACCATGTGTACCCCAGCTTTTGAACCTGAAGCAGAGCGGTGAATACAATGAATCCAGTGGACATGTTACGGTTAATTTAGCTACCTTCGTTGAACCTCAGTCGGGATCCGATCGAGACTTCTGGCAACATACCCTAAACCCTAATCCCTAATACCCTAATACCCTAAACACGTACTGCTCAGGTTCATCCTGACCCTTTTTACAAGTTTCATATATGTGCTTCCTCCTTGTCGAACAGGAATTGCCGCTCTTTCAGAATGCGTTGTCCATCGCTTACCCCGCACATGCTAGCAGAGGGTTCTTCGGTCCTCTAAATTTGGGATGTTTCTATACACCAAAAACCACCGCAGAGCAACAGCTTTAATTTTCCTAAGTTCCCCTCTCCCTCCCTCTCCTGCACTTCAATCCAGGAGGGCTCCGTTCCCTTGGCCGCAGCCACAGCCGGCGACCTTGTTCTAGCCGCTTCAACCTCCGTGCGCCAGTGAGGTGAAGATCCTAACTCTGGGCCACATGACGGGGGAGTTTCAGTTTAGCGCGGGCCTGAGCTCATGACGTTTCTCTGGGTTTCTGTAATCTTTAAGGGGATGTATTCATGGCTGCGCATCGGAGGCCCTTATCGAAGTGAACCCCCTCTAAAGCCCTAAACCTGACAGGGAGCTCAATCTAGAACAGTCTCGAACTTGAGGCTGCTTCGAAGTTTCTAGAGTCGATTTAAACCGTTTATCTGGCCCAAGAGTTGCCAAGGGTATAGGGTTTTGGGTTTTGGGTTTTGGGCTTTGGGCTTTGGGTTTTGGGTTTTGGGTTTTGGGTTTTGGGTTTTGGGTTTTGGGTTTTGGGTTGGGTCTTGCGAGATTCCCTCAACCAACAAAGCCAGCAGCACTTCCTAAGCGTCAAAAAGCAGCTTGAAAGGCCTTCCCCGCTCATTCGCGATCTTCACCATAACATCCATAACCTTCAGGTAGGCAAGTGCTCAGTTCTTTCAATTCTGGTCCAGCGCCTACTCACCCTAAACCCTAAACCCTAAACACGGCCATTTACGGCAACCGCCCAACAAGGGAGAATGGCTTTACAGACCTGGCCATGCAGGGATTTGGTGTGTGTTTTCAGCTCAGGGCCTGCGACGCAAGAGAGGCCAACTAGGGTGTAGGGTTTAGGGTTTAGGGTTTAGGGTTTAGGGTTTAGGGTTTAGGGCTTAGGGTTTAGGGTTACCCTGAACCCTAAACCCTGAAATTGTTCAGGGGAGTTTCCCTAATTCGGGTATTGTCGACCCCTCAAGGCTTCTTCGAAAGCCGAGAATCCTGTTCAATCGAGTCATCGACCCGAACCCCTACGAAACCATTTTTTCTAGCGATTGATACGCCCCGGTAAACCTTAAACCCTAAACCCTAAACCCGAAACCCTAAACTCGAGTGCTTCTGTTAAAGCTGTGAGGCCACCTGAGCTTTCAAGAGGCCCTCTTCGTCCGAGCGCTGGCGTGCTCCACTGGGCCCTCCAGTGCTTCGGGTGTACAAGTGGGGCCATCGGGTTTGGGGTTTAAGGTTTAGGGTTTAGGGTTCAGGGTTTAGGGTTTAGGGCTTTTAGGGCTTTTAGGGCTATAAGGGCTTTTAGGGCTTTTAGGGTTTGTAGGGTTTGTAGGGTTTACGGTGTGTTTCAGGGATTGCCCAACAAACATATGGGTGGTTGTCAAAAATTATGATCCCTGCTGAGTTACCCTAAATATTATGCCGGGTTACAATAGGGATCCAAAAAGGGACCATAAATTTGAAAACCACCCATATGTCCTGGTAAGATCTCGGGCTCAGGGCCAAGAACCTTCAAGCCTTCAAACACCTGAACCACAAACCCGAAACCCCGAAGCAAAAGCAATGAGCCCACAAAACTTGAGAAACCCTGACCCTGGTTATACCATCAAGCCAATTCGCTCGGAGCACCATAACCCTAAGCACAAAGCCCTCAAACCCGAATACCGTTTTTTGTTCAGGGTCTTGCCCTTCAAGAGCAGAACGAGTAATTTAGGAACCCCAGAGGAAGGAAGCACAGTTTTTTAAATCTTGGGTTCGGGATGCCCTAAACCCTAAACCCTGAACCCTGACTGAACCCTGAACCTTAAAAGGCATAGAGGCCCGCATCGCTAGCCTCCTTGCCCGTGGATCGACCGACCACACAAGTCCGGATGAACCCTGAACCCTGGTTCGGGGCTTAGGAATGTAACAGTCTAAGGGTGGTTACATGGTCCCTTAGTATGGGCCCTTAAAAGGGTACCCCTTATATACCCCTTATAAACCCTATACAAATTCAGGCCCCATACATCAGAACCCTTGAAAGGAGGTTAGTGAGCGTATTAAGGGCCCATGAAACAAACCTTATAAACAGGCAGTAGCCTTCGATCTGGAGCCATGTGAGCCCAGCCCAGGCAAGCCTTTTCGGTCTTTCTGGGGCTCCGATGCCTCGCTAAACTCCAGCTTCAACGCCGGGGGCCTTAGTGTAGGGTTTAGGGTTTAGGGTTTGGGGTTTGGGATTTGGGGTTTAGGGTTTAGGGTTTAGGGTTTAGGGTTGGTTTCGGGTTTAGGGTTTATAGAATTTGTTTAGGGTTTGGGTCCGGAGTTTGGGCGACGTTTTGCTTTTTGCTGCAAAACACCGGCTTTGTTGGCCTTTCTTCAAGCGTTCGCAAACCGCTGGCGGCCTTTTGGGCGCCTTCGAAAAAGCTGTCGGCTTTCTTTGTGGTTTGAGGATTTATGAAGACCCAAAATGGTCAAAAATCACCAAAATTTGCCATTTGCTGGCAACCTAGGGAAAATCCTACGTTTTGGCGGGATTGGTGAAGGCTCAAAATAGTCAAGCATCAAAAAAATTGGCCTTTTGGGTGGTTTCCAGGGCCGCCAAAACAGCGAAAATTCCCCAACATGATCAACTGGGTTGTGCTTTCGGAAGTTTTTTAATTTTGTGGGTTTTGCAGGGAGGGGGGGGGGGCAGGGCGCGCTGATAAATCAGGGTTATCTTGCTCGCTTTAGCTCGCAGCATTTTGAGAGTGAGAGTGAGCCCTGCCTGTCTGAAGCCTTATTAATAAGACGAACCATAAATTCAGCCCTACCACTGAACCATTCTATGTCCCAGTGTGAGCAACCAAATCGTCATGCGCATCGAGATGCTCTTCTTCATGGCCACGCTCGGTGCCCCAGAGTGACTGTCTAAGCAGCAGTGCGGCATGAACCATTCGCCGCCTGCCAGTGTCAGTGTCAGTGTGTAGATCGGCAAGAGACATTCGCCGAGCTAGAGTCTAAGATGGTCAGTGTCACTGTGTAGATCGGCAAGAGACATTCGCCGAGCTAGAGTCTAAGATGGTCGGTGTCAGTGTGTAGATCGGCAAGAGACATTCGCCGAGCTAGAGTCTAAGATGGTCGGTGTCGAAGTGTAGATCGGCAAGAGACATCCGCCGAACTAGAGTCGAGAGTGAGTATCTGAAGTAGCGCGGCATGAACCATTCGCCGCTGCGACTACAGTCAGAGTCATTCTGTGTAAGTCGGCAATAGTCATTCGCCAATCTAGGGTCTAGAGCCAGTCTCGATTGACAGTAGTGTGAGAGGGTTGCTGAAAGTTTCGGATTTGAGGACTGATTGTTCTTGGGATGGTTGAGGAGGTGCATGCCGCTGCATGGTCAAGTGTGAATGTGAAGTAGGCTGGTGGTCTTTGGGGTTGCTCCCGTGCCCAGGCCTGACATGGAGCTGCTTCATTGCCCAGCGTCAGCGTGAATGGCAACCTGCCAGCATTGAGCTTTGCAGTTGTGAGCGTCACATTGCCTCGTTTTGCACATGCACATGTTTCTGATGTAACGACACGCTGAATCTGAAGCTAATTTTGCTCCAGTGGCCTTTTGATTGATAGACGAGTGTGAGTCCTGTAGCTCGCCCAGCAACCATGGAGCGTGCAACGCCCAAATATGGTGGCCCGGCAGACTTGGTCAAGGGCAAAGGCAAACAGAGTCATCAGAGGAGCTCTAATGCAACTTTTAAGTAATAATAATCATGGCTACTACTTGTTTTGGGCTTGGCTAGTAGTCAGGCTCAAAAGTGAGGTAGGGTGCAATCAGCCAGGAGCACCACCTCGGCCATGCGAGGGTCAATGCACGCCAGCTCGCAGAAGATGATTGACCGCCTTGAGGGTGAGATCGCGCGCTTGGAGGATCCTGTTCAGTGCCAAGTTAGTTATTAGACTTTCATGTGTCTCCTCCCGGCAGGAGCGTCACCTGAAGGAGAAGGCCGCATGGGAGCTGCAGGGTCACCAGTGGAAAACCGAGAAGGCCGAGATGGAGTTAAAGCGCGAGAGTGACCTCAAGGACGGATTCGGTGGCAAGGTCTGTTTTTGTGATGCGTTTGAAAGTACGACCTCTGACTCTGAGAGGCCTTAGGGTTCGAACACAGCACTAGGTCCTCAATTTCAAACTAGCTAGTTTAACCCAGGAGCTGAAGAATCAGCACGCCAAGAGCGTTGCCCTTCGAGAGTGTGAGTACGTGAAGGGCAAGAAGGACATCGAGGAGCACCACACCAGGGTGAAGGAGCATCTGGAGAAAGTCATTGACGACAAGGACAAGCAGATCAAGAGCCTGAAGAGTGAACTGGGTGAGCCTCAACTTGAAGTTAACTTAGAGCTGGTTGACACTGACACAAATTGTTTCTTTAGATACATCAATTCCCTGAAGCTCTTCCAGTATGCACCCCCAGTATCCCCTGAGGCAGCCAACAACAAGATTGAGAAGTTCAAGAGTGATCAGGAAACCGAGTACAGGCTGAGAGAGAAGCTTCGAAAGATAGCCCACATGAGTGTGGAACGACTCGAGGAGCTAGAAGGTGTTAAGAGTCGGGCTTCGAAGCCGGTAGACTTAGAGGCTAAGCGTCAAAAGACTAAGCCGCCAGAGCCTGTTTCACGTCCAGAGTCAGAGTCAAAGTCTAAGTGAATGTGAATATTATACAGTAGACTTCCCCAGAGTACGAAAATATCTGTAGCGTCATCATTGATGCAGCTTTGCTCAAGACTGGACAATCATGTTGTACAGTGTCGGAGCCGGCTTGAGAGTGGAGCATTTTGAAAAAATAAGCGTTTCAGGACGTTGATGAGTCTGTGCACTGTAGACTGAAGTTTTACTGTTCAATGACATGTCCTGTTTCTTGAGAGTGACCTTTTCTCAGCCCAGGTATGGCTCGGCCTGGCTGGTGCCAGGAGCATCGTGTTGCGAACCAGGAGAGTCAGTTTGAAGTGCCACATACTAAGAGTGAGTCTTTGCGTGCATTGAGTAACACAGCAGCCACCAGGTCGCACCCAGGTCGCACCCAGGTCGCACCCAGGTCGCACCCAGGTCGCATTCCTGTTAATGTGACAACTAAACAGCAGCCTTTGCCAGGACTTGGGCAGCTATCGACAGTGTCACAGTCGTCGGAATCAGGAGGTGCCGCCCCCCTCATGCATTGTGTGTTGCCAGCACCTTCAAGCAGCGTTTGTGAGTTGAATTGCTGTTGCGCCGGCTCTCTATCTCGGCATGCTGACTCGATTGCCGCAGATCTGGTCCATGTCCAAGAAGCAGTGTGTGTGTGTGTGTGGGTGTGTGTGTGAATGTCACACATTCACTTGCGCACGAATTGCTCAGTCATCACTAGATAAACGAATTTAACAGCAATGTTTGACAAATTGAATAGGACTATTGAACACCGACACTGTGCAGTGTCAGTCCTGCCTGTACATGGTGGGGCGGTCGACCGGTAACAGTATCGGCCTGGACGCCCTGCCCCCGAATTGGGCGGCTGTGTGTGAGGAGAAGGTGGACCGCGGTTCCCAACAGGCTGGCCCCGGTCATTGGTGCTTTGCCTGCAAGATTGGCAGTCAGTTGCAAGCCTTGACAGGTCGTCTTCCTGCTTTTCAGTGTGGAGCCACGGGCCGCGAGTGATCTCTGCCGGCACCTTCGCTTCAAGGACAAGTGGGAGGCCTCCTCGTGGCTCATCGAGTCTTCTAAGACCAGTCTCCGAGAGTGACTTGGCATACTAATTATTACTGCAAGTGTCTGTAATCATTGTTAGGTAGCAAAGTGGCTGGTTGCCTGGGCTTGACTCAACTCAAGCTGAGGATCAATGCCGTCCGAGAGATGCCCAACATCTGAGAGTAAGTCTGAGAGTGACACCGAAGGTGAGTCAGAGTCACCTGAGACTGAGGCAGCTTGGCAAGCACTGCCTTAGATTATGCTAGCCATGCGTTGTGACACGGTTTCTGGTAGGATCAAAAGTGCAGCTGGCTCAGGTCCCGGCCCAGGGTGACGATGGGAAGGGCAAGTCAAAGATGAATCGTGCGATTCTTTCGCACCTGGGGATCAAGGGAAAGTCTGCAGGCAACACCCAGCAGAATGGAAAAAAGGGCAAGGGCAAGGACAACGTCCAGTGCCAGGACAAGGGCAAGGGTGAGGGCAAGCCCGCTGTGGGCAAGGACGACAACCAGCAGAACCAGCACAAGGGCAAGGGTGACGTGCACAATGGTGGCGAGGACAAGGGTGGCAAGGACAACATGGGCAAGGGTGACAAGGGTGACACGGCCAAGACCGAGAACATGGGTGACCAGGCCAAGGGCCAGGACAAGGGTGCCGTGGACGAGGGTGAGGAATCGGAAGAAGAGGAGCTGAAGGAAAGGGTGAGGAAGACTCTGGAGGCAGCAGCAGAAGAGAACGAGAGGAGACTTGAAGAGGAACGAGCAGCCCAAGAAGAGCAGGGCAAGGGTGACAAGGGCAAGGTCAAGGGTGGCGGCGGCCAGGGCAAGGACATGGGTGACCAGGCCAAGGGCAAGGACAACGTCCAGCACCAGGACAAGGGCAAGGGTGAGGGCGACAAAGGTAACCCGGCCAAGGGCAAGGACAAGGGCGCAGTGGACAAGGGTGGCAAGGACAACGTCCAGCAGCACCAGGATAAGGGCAAGGGTGACTCCAACAAGGGTGACCCAGCTAAGGGCAAGGACAAGGGCGCCGTGGACAAGGGTGGCAAGGACTACTTCCAGCAGCACCAGGACAAGGGCAAGGGTGACTCCAACAAAGGTGGCAAGGACAAGGGTGCCGTGGACAAGGGTGGCAAGAACAACGTCCAGCAGCACCAGGACAAGGGCAAGGGTGACTCCAACAAGGGTGTTCAGGTTAAGGGCAAGGGCAAGGGCGCCGTGGACAAGGGTGGCAAGGACGACGTCCAGCAGCACCAGGACAAGGGCAAGGGTGACTCCAACAAGGGTGACCCAGCTAAGGGCAAGGACGACAAGGGTGGCAAGGACAACCTCCAGCACCAGGACAAGGGCAAGGGTGACTCCAACAAAGGTGGCAAGGACAAGGGCGCCGTGGACAAGGGTGGCAAGGACAACGTCCAGCAGCACCAGGACAAGGGCAAGGGTGACTCCAACAAGGGTGTTCAGGTTAAGGGCAAGGACAAGGGCGCCGTGGACAAGGGTGGCAAGGACTACTTCCAGCAGCACCAGGACAAGGGCAAGGGTGACTCCAACAAAGGTGGCAAGGACAAGGGCGCTGTGGACAAGGGTGGCAAGGACAACATCCAGCAGCACCAGGACAAGGGCAAGGACAAGGGCGCTGTGGACAAGGGTGGCAACGACTACTTCCAGCAGCACCAGGACAAGGGCAAGGGTGACTCCAACAAGGGTAACCCGCCAAAGGGCCAGGATAAGGGCACTGCCAAGGGCAAGGACCAAATCGTGTCGGTCAAGGGGCAGGACAAGGGCAAGGGCCTTGGTGATCCGGCCAAAGGCCAGGACAAGGGCAATGGCAAGGACAAGGGCGGAAAGAACGTCCAGCAGCACAAGGGTGATGCCAAGAACCGGAAGGGCAAGGGTGACAAAGGTGCCCGGCCCAAGGGCGGCGGCAAAGGCATGGCCATTGATGTGCCGGATAGTTTGGACATTCCTAACCCCCCGGATGACGACACTGTGAGGATGGTGGTGACCTTTGGCTGCTTTAGAGAGACATGTCGCTGTTTGTCTGTTTGTGTCGGTTTGTCGTGGTGTGCTTGAGCTTGCGTTGCGTCAAGGCTGGAAATCTGCAGGGACGTCCAAGTCTCAATGGAAAGCTTCACCAGCATCATCTCCTTGCTGGAATTTGGACGAGACGGGAGGGTGAGAATGGCCCTGCTTCTGCTGCTCGACCAAATTTAGCATTTGAAAAACACGCACCCACGCAGAGACACATAAGTCGTGATTCATTCGGGGTCTGGTGCTTTCACCCATTGTTAGCTGAGGAGCCAAGCCATACAGGCTCGGTGGAATGATCCAGTTCAACGCCTAGAGAGTTGGATCTCGCACCGGGCCCGGTGGGACCGCCAAATGCTCCTAGACCGTCGTGAGATGGAGCAGCAGGCTTGGTCGAGTGGTGGAGCGACAGGGTCAGGCCATCAGCAGTATTATCAGGATCCTTGATACTGCTAATCATAGTCGTCAGAGTGAGCCTCGTTAACTTTAGAGATACTTGGTCAGTACAGCCTGTCGTTCCAGTCTACCAACTCAAGCCGCTGCATCTCCGCGTGACTGTGAATAGTTTTCAGCCTTCTGTGCTGGAGGAGGACTCAGTGTGATTACTACTGATTGCGACTACCACTATTCCTACGAGTAATGGTATTGACTTGTTGATATTTGCAGTGTCAGTGTGAAAGTTCTCCTGTGCACTGGCTGCGGGCCCCGCAGGGGTCAACGAAATTTCAGAGTGTCAGCTGACTGGGCAAAAGTTGCCGCTCATCTGCCTGCTCGTCCCCACTTGTTCTCTGAGAGAGAGAGAGAGAGAGAGAGAGAGAGAGAGAGAGAGAGAGAGAGAGAGAGAGAGAGTGTGTGTGTGTCTGTCTGATTGTCATGCATTCTCTCGCCGGCACAGGTGCCCAACGATGCTCACGTCAAGAAGGACAAGTTGCAGACGGGTCGGGGACCCACTGTCGACACACGACTGTTGTAAGATGTGAGAGTCAGTGTTGTAACACGTGTGTGTTGTTATTATTGCTGCTTGCCTCTGCGTTGCTCAAGGCAGCTCTAGTAACAGTCGCGTCGCTCAGAGTGAGAGTGACAATGGCAGGCTGGAAGTGCAAGTTATGTGAGGAGAGGACACACAGAAGGCCGCCCAATAATATTTGTGGTGGCTGCCGTAGCTCGAAGAGAGGCCGAAACAACCAGAAGCCGAGAGTGAGGTTTGGCCGCAAGAAACAGATGACTAGCAATGGCAGGCCCCAGTGTCAGACACCACCTGTCAAGAAGAAGAAGAGTCCAGGAGATGCCAGTGAGGTCCAGAGCGCTACGCCCTTGTCTGAGCAGCGCGAGGAGACGACGATTGAGAGTGGCGCAGCCGAGAGGGGCCAGAGTGATGGGTTCACGTCTGCGGTGAAGCTGCCAACCACAGCCGGGCAGGGCGAGAGTGATTCTGATGAGTTCACGTCTTTCGAGTATCTGCTAGAAACCACATATCTTCCTAAACTTCGAAGTCTCGTAGGGTCATGGAGATCCTTCATTATCATGGGTGAGACATTCCGGTTGCTTGAGCGGATGAAGAAAGCCGGGCAAAAACTGCCCCGGCTTCATGTTCCAGCTGCAATGCTGTCAGTGGCAACAGCCTGTACTGGCATAGCAGAGGCTGACGACATAAGGGTGAGCATTTCCAAGCACCTGCGCCTATCTGGCACGATGTCTGAATACAAATCTGCTCAGTGTTTCTATCTAATGGCGCTTCCCTGTGCCTCTGATGTGTCAGTGTCCTAGCTGCCAGCAATGTTGAGGTCATTCGCATTGACTGGCTGATTCAGTGTGTGGAGTGAGAAATTAATGCACGATTGTGCTTCCTGCAGTGGGTGTAATACTGGTGCTATCGCTTCTTTCTCAGAGACGCATTGCGCGCGCCTTCAGGCCGGTTCTTCTCGAGGGCAGAGTCTGGTACTCAGAGCGTGCTCAGCTTGCCTGTTGGTGCTTGTTACAAAGTCGTAGCGTCACTAGGAAACACCACAGCAGTCCGGCATAAGGGAGTCCTGGCCCGAATCCTGGCCCGCGTGTCAGGTCACTGTCAGGGCACTGGTGGCCATTCCTGCGGTGCAGCCGGTTTGCTTTGCAGGGCCTGCCTTCTCAGGGTCAGGGATTGACAACGATTATTCATTATTATAATTTAATATTATTTATATATAAAGTATGTATATTCATATTATATATATATATATGTATGTATATGTAAATATATAAATATATAATATGTAATAATATATATATATATTATATTATATTATATTTATTTATTTTTATATGTATGTGTGTGTGTGTGTGTGTCAATCGTATTAATACCTTGAACAATCACAAAAGCCTGTAAACACAGTAATATGAACAAAATCGAACTAATGATAGTTATAATAACAATAATAACTGTAGTAGTAATAGAAACACTCATGAACTATTCAATCGCCGAGGCCAGTGTCAGTGCCAGTGTGTAGATCGGCAAGAGACATTCGCCGAACTAGAGTCTACGATGGTCAGTGTCAAAGTCTAGATCGGCAAGAGACATCCGCCGAACTAAATCATACAGGTTAGTATATAATTTGTGCTGGCCTGATGTACCGTTTGGCTCCGTTGTGCGGTGAGTGTGAAAGTCATGAAACGGCGGCAATGTGGTTTTCAGCCTGTGAAAGGGAAGTTGGCTGCAGCATATTCTGGTGAGTGTGAGACACCCCCGGCGGTTTCCAGTGACAAATCGCAGAGCGGCCGCAGACAGCTTCGCAGAAACATCCCAGACAGTGGAGACTCCAGTGTCAGCGTGATTCCTGCTGGTGCGAAATTCTGCCATGAGAGTTTCAACTCAAAGTGCCCCAGGTGTTGGTTCGTGAAGTTTCGTTCCAAGTGGCAGCGAT
The DNA here is from genome assembly GCA_905221605.1 of Symbiodinium natans. Taxonomy (NCBI): domain Eukaryota; class Dinophyceae; order Suessiales; family Symbiodiniaceae; genus Symbiodinium; species Symbiodinium natans. The sequence goes on from CAJNDS010000424.1 coordinate 777,712, forward strand.
CACACGGGTCGTTCCTTCAGCAGAGTGAGGGTCAACGTGTCCGAACAGCATGGCTGGCAGAACGCCCGGCGAGCCTAGCCGGCGAATGGGCTGTAGGTTGCGCGCCTTGCGCTGCACTTAGAGCACGCGCAGCACAGAGTGACAGTCGGGCCCGGCACCTGCGCCGCCGATTCGACACAAAGTTTGCCCGCTACGAGATCCGCACTCTTTCCCAGATGCAGGCCAGCTCGTTCCAGAATCACGCCGAGAGTGACATCCACAAGAGAGCAATTCGCGGAGTGTCATTACCGGATGCACCGCTGGAGAGTCTTATCCTGGGAAGCCGTGAGGACGAGGAGCTGCTGTCAGGGTCAGTTCCGACGCCTGCAGAGCTTTGGATGCAATACTTGTAGAGTCAAGAAGGATCAGTGTCCAGAATTACTAACTTAGAAAATTTAGTTTAACCTACCCCGGCTGAACTCAGGACTGGCTCCGCTGCTGGCGGATGATCAAGAGTCCAGTGTCATACAACAAGGCTGCGGCCCAGTCTGTCACCGAGACCTACATCGCGATTCGCAAGAAGAGTGTGACCAGATATACGTTGAAACGAATGGTCCTTGTCATGGTCGAGATTGTCAGGCGGCGGAAACGAGAAGCATTGAAGAATAGCAGTTGCTGTTCCGTTGCCCTGGACGACAAAGCACCATACAGGGTGATCAGGTTTCGGGCCTGCAGCAAGACACTCCAGGGTGAGGGTGAGGAGTCTTGTGTTATCACTGGAGTGGCAGCAGTGCTGAAGTATCATGGAACAATGACTGGAACAACCACCCGTGATTTGGAAGAGGACTATGGGATCAAAGTGGCCGACAGTGTCAAGGCAGCTTTCCAGATGCTTTGCACCCCGGAGGGTGACGACACGAACGATGCGCTGTTGCAGCACATCTTGAACACTGTGAAGGCGTGTACCACAGATGGTGCGGCTGCGATGAAGAAGTCCATGGCGCTCATGCGCGGACGTTGTCTTCCCAACTTGAGTGTGACGATAGTGGACAGAGCACACCAAATACGGCGTGCAGCTCTGGCAATTACTTTGGAGCCGCGCTTTAAATCATTCTGGGACCATTTTGGGAGAGTGATACCGGCGTTGCAGAACTCAGACGCATGGCGCCTTCGCTTTGCAGTGTTACAGCGTGAGGCTGGAAGGTTAACCGTAGAGCCTAAACCCTTTAAAACCCTTATATTATTAAAAATAAAACCTTTTAGACTTCAAACCAATAATGTCTTTGAACCTGTCAGGCACCGACGATGCCAAATCTTCGACGAGCGGTGACTACTCTGTCCTATGCCAAGCAGCGCTTCGACTCATCAGCAACGCCGCAGGCTCGCTATTGCTTAATGCTGGAGCCGATAGCGCTCCTTTTGGCGTACCAAGCGAAACTTGCTAGTGTTATCAGTGTGGGCTTTTGTGCTTTGGTGTTTGATATTGTAGGTTCAAAATTCAGTCCAGTTTGAAACACTTTAATGCAACCAGAGCCAAGGTCGGACGAAAGATTGGAAGCCGGCATCAGATGCAAAAGCCAAAAAATGCTAGAGTCAATGACTGCTGAGCATGCCCTGACAGCTGGCTTGGCCACGGACTTCGGACTCGAGGTGCTTCAGTATGTCCGGCTCAACGACCGAGCAGATCACGATATATCTGCTGTCCTTCGGGAGCGTGACTTCTTCCTAGGCCGCCTGCGACAGTTATTCCTGGAAGGGAGGGTGCTGTGTGAACCCGAAGCAACTGACGTGGGGACATTTGCTTTTCAAGCCTGTCGCAATGCCATGCAGTGTGCTACCGTTCAGTTTTGTGATCGGCTGCACACGATGTGGGGGCCAATGTCCAAGAGCCAATGCCAAAGTGTGATGACCAGCGCCCAGGCATGTGTCGACGCCACCATTGCCAGAGTGATGGCAGACTGCCATTGCTCCGACTCTCACGTGGCGCTCCTAGGCCTTGACTTTGAATGGGATCCTTTTGAACAGTTCAAGCGCCCAAACAGTACAGGGGCTACTGGTTCTCTGCAGAGTCAAGACAAGCATAATGAGGTTCAGCTGCTTTGATCTGCAGCTGTGGCAAGCGGCCCGTGAAAAGATGCGTCAGGGTGACGCCGCCGCATGGCAAGCCACACGCCTGGACCAGATAGCCCGCTTCAAGATGGTCATGAAGCTGACAGGGCAGGAGGTGGACAAGGCCCTGGCGGTTACGGAGTTCGAGAGTCAGGTGGCAGTCTTCTTGGCGGACAAAGCAACACTCAGCAGGTGTCGCAAGGATCAAGATTGCAGGCCGGCGTGGAGGACAGTGCTGAGTGGAAGCCTAGAGGCGTTGAAGCCCAGTGTGAGGTTGTACCTTTGTGTCTTGGATGGCGAATGCTCCGTGGAGCGTGACTTGTCCCAACTGCGCAGCTTCCTCCAAGAGTGCAAAGGCCCGCTTGACCTGGAGGGCGTTACCGTTGGACACTTGTTGGAGTTGCGACTGGATGGCCCACAGCGCGAAGAAGAGATAGCGGTGCAAGCTTCAGTCGCAGCTGTCGAGTCCTCTTGTGGTTTGCAATTCGCAGGCTGCGCAGCCCTGCAGATGACAGATTTCACGCGTTCCTGCCAGGAGCTTTGGATAGAGTGGTTCGGTCGACGGTTTCGTTCCTATCGGAAGCGAGCGGATGCCGGTAAAGTTCGGGTCCCCAGCAGTCGTGGTGTTTCGGCCAAGTTCAAGGGTCAGCGTGAAACAGTCCGGAAACTGTGCAGCATGTCCACAGAAGAACTTTCGTCGGCCAGAACGTTCCTGGGCCACAGGGTGAATGACTTTGCGAGGCCAAACAGGTACAAACTGGCAGACAGTCCCGCTTGGTGCACGGAGCTTCGCAAATTCCAGAAGAACACGGTGAGGAAGGCTCAGGCTGGTCAGGCCGATAGAACCAGGCGGAAGCTCGGCCTTCGGGCGCCAAAGCCGGAGCTGCGGACCGGAAGTGTGATGCAGGGCCCTGCTGGTGCCGGCCTGAGGGACAACGCTGTCATCTTGGATTTCACGAAAGATGGCATTCAGCAGCCTCTTGCTGGGAGGGTGAAGCGACCTCAGGGTGAGCAGGTCAATTTTCAAGTGCTCCAAACAGCCACTGTCGTGGTCGTGGACGATCTTTCAGCGGTGGAGCAGATGAGGGCTGGGACGCTTGACGCGATTTAGTTTAATTGCTTCCAAGCGGCAACACTCCTGCTTACCCAAGGGTCAGGTCGGTTGATTTTTCATGAATCTGAATGAGTCTGTGACTTTGCGAGGATCGACATGGCTCGCGTCTATTTGACCGTGGTGGCCCTTGGCAAGGGTCTTGCGTCGAGGCAGGACTGGAATTCCAGCCACCGGCTACAGAGGGTGAGATATTATCAGCCGGCCATCAAGGGAAGCGTTTCCACAGTGCACCTGAGTGATCAGTTTCGGGCGAACTTCCAGAGCCTTAGCAAGCTTGTCCGACATTTCACACAAATTCCGAACAGCTCCTGGAAGATGAGTGTGAACGATGCTGAACCAAGGGCCACTGTGAACGACATGGCCTCTTTGTACAGCTGGATGTCAGCCGTTCGACGATTAACCCCTGGGAAGCATGTTCCCGGCAAGCAAGGAGCTTCTTTTAATTTCGGAGTGTCAGCCAGTGTAGCAAACCCTCCAAAGAAGAGGGCTAAGAAAAACACGTGACGTTTGGGATCGCTCTTTTTGTAAGGGTCAGTCAGATTGCAGCAGGTGTACCATGGAGCAAAGCACATAGTCTGAGAGCGTTCTCAGATGTGAACTCCACAGGGGGGCGGGGGGGGTAAGGTCTGGCTGTGCACAGATGAAACACAGCAGGCGCTTGATGAAGAAACAGCTGTGTGGTTGTATTTGGTGCATATAGGGTGACAGAGGAGCCAGTGCCCACTCTCATATCACAGTGAGAGCCCCTTGAGCCAGGTGACCGTCTTCAGTCAGCAAATCGCCTTCCAACTGTGCGGCCCCGAGCGACAATGTGTGTTACCATCTCACTCCTGCGACTTCCACAAGTGTGAACTTCCGCCTTCAGGCTGGCTGGTGCCGGGCCCCCATTGTTCCAAGAGTGTGGTTGTGTTTTGGGATAGGGTATTTTGCCGCCTTTGGGGACGATTCAGAGTTCTTAGGGTTTAGGGTGTTGATGGTTTAAAAGGTTTCAAACAAATTGGGGTTTTGGCCTTTAAGGTACTTTAGTGTGATTCAGAAGTCATCTGCAAGGCTCGTTCATGGTCGTTGTTGACACTCACCCGGGCCGGGCGCCCGGTGCACGGCCAGTTTTTGATCGCAAAAGTGTATTGTGTCACTCAAACTCAAGTGGCATTACACCCCGACCTAGCGCTAGGTCGGGGTGTATTGCCACTTGCTAAGTAACCAAGCAATACCCTTAGAATTCGCAACATGAGTTTGGTGTATTGGTAGGCGGGGTTTGAGGTGCCAATACACCCCGACCTAGCGCTAGGCCAGGGTGAATTGCAACCTTGGTTTTTGTTGCCGCCGCGGCTTAAGCGCTTGGCCCCGCCAGCCATTTTGCAATTCGCTTTTCTTGACCATGGCCGCTTCCAGAGTGAAGACCACCAGTGATGACGCGTCTATCCAGAGACTTCTGCACGGTCAACCTGGAAGACAAGCGGCTGTGACTGTCCCGACGGGCAAATTGCCTCAGAGTGACTCGCCGCCTTCGCCCACAGAGATGCCACAGCTGCCGGAGGAGCAGGCTGCAAGGACAACGGGCTGTTTGCCTGGCATGAAGACTGTGGTGCGAGTGGCAGCGTCCTCAGCAGCAGTGATGTGCAAAAATAACTGTCACCCAGCAAAACAATGTGCTCAGAGTGTGTGTGTTTGTGTGTGTGACATTCTGAGAACCCTGACCGCCAGGTGCATGAGCGACTCCCTGCCTTCTTGAAGTTGTCCGTCAAGAGTCTGTGTGACTTGGGGCCCTTCGAGATCGATGCCGCGAATCGTGGTCGGTGCAACTTCAAAGAGATTTGGTCTCCTGAGAACTGCAAAATCAGTGTGAGCCAGCAAAATATGTACGAAGCAGGAGGCACCATCTTTTGGGCGGATGTGGCAGGGTCAATGGACCGGGGGGAAGAGCTGGCCTTGGAGGAAGTGTCATGGAAAGAAATCTTTGACGTGGAGGAGAAGATGATGCCCTCCATCGACAAGCCGCTCTACTTCAAGAACCCCTTCCCTGTCTATGATGTGAGTGCGAATCTGGCTCACAAAGACACCTGGCCCGCTGGCTTGCGCCTCATGCGGGGCCACCTGCCCCTCCTGGCGTGGTACATGGCCATGGCAAGGGCCCTTGTCCAGAACGATGAGAAGAGAGTGAACCAGCTCTTCAACATGGGGATGACTTTGACACTCAGAGCCTACACTCTGAAAGGGCAAGAACTGCTGCTCAAGTCGCTCATTGAGAGTGAAAGTGTCAAAATCCCCGAGCTGGCGGATTCATTTCAAGACTTCTCGTACAAGGTCATGAGAATCCAGACCAAGTACCTCTCTGAGGGTGACGAGATCAAACAGAGCCAGCTCCTGAACTTGCTCCAGGATGATGGCGTGAGGTTCAATGGTGCCAGTGTGAACAAGACAATGCTGCAGGGCGCCCTTGCAGTGGCGACGACCCTCGACCCCGTCGACGGCGTGAAGATCTTGACCAGGATCCATCGTGAGCATGGCCGAGATATCCTGTCCAATGGCTACGCCAAGCTTGCAAGGGTGACCCAGATCGCGTCCAAGCAGGCCACCTTGTACTCTCAGCGCAGTGTGACAGATGACAGCGTGCAAGACTTGGGCCGCTCCCTGCTTCAGTACACGCTGGAGTCGCTTTACATTGCTCTCAAGCGTGAGCAGTGTGAGCCGTCGTTACTCGGCCAATGAATTCATGTATGTTTAGAGTGTCAGGTTTCTTGGGGCTTGAGGCTTAGGGCGAGAGAGGCAAAGGAGGGAAGGAGAGGGAGAGAAGGAGAGAAGGAGAGAAGGAGAGAAGGAGAGAAGGAGAGAAGGAGAGAAGAAGGAGAGAAGGAGAGAAGGAGAGAAGGAGAGAAGGAGAGAAGGAGAGAAGGAGAGAAGGAGAGAAGGAGAGAAGGAGAGAAGGAGAGAAGGAGAGAAGGAGAGAAGGAGAGAAGGAGAGAAGGAGAGAAGGAGAGAAGGAGAGAAGGAGAGAAGGAGAGAAGGAGAGAAGGAGAGAAGGAGAGAAGGAGAGAAGGAGAGAAGGAGAGAAGGAGAGAAGGAGAGAAGGAGAGAAGGAGAGAAGGAGAGAAGGAGAGAAGGAGAGAAGGAGAGAAGGAGAGAAGGAGAGAAGGAGAGAAGGAGAGAAGGAGAGAAGGAGAGAAGGAGAGAAGGAGAGAAGGAGAGAAGGAGAAGGAGAGAAGGAGAGAAGGAGAGAAGGAGAGAAGGAGAGAAGGAGAGAAGGAGAGAAGGAGAGAAGGAGAGAAGGAGAGAAGGAGAGAAGGAGAGAAGGAGAGAAGGAGAGACGGAGAGAAGGAGAGACGGAGAGAAGGAGAGAAGGAGAGAAGGAGAGAAGGAGAGAAGGAGAGAAGGAGAGAAGGAGAGAAGGAGAGAAGGAGAGAAGGAGAGAAAGAGAGAAAGAGAGAAAGAGAGAAAGAGAGAAAGAGAGAAAGAGAGAAAGAGAGAAAGAGAGAGAGAGAGAGAGAAAGAGAGAGGACATAGAGACGGACAAAGATTGCACAGGACTGCAAGCTTTCCGAAGGCTGCTGGCGCGTGGGAGGCCGATGAGAGCCAGATCGGCGGCTGAATTTCGGGGTGTGGGGAACCTAAGTGTTCTCTTCTTTTCTTAGGGGGGTTCGGGGTACTAGTAATTAGCAACTGAGGGTGTGTACGCGTGTTTATTTTGTTACTAGCATACGTCGTACTTAGCACTTGTTCATGTATTAGTTTTGTTGTTTGTTGAGCACCCTTAACTCCCCCAAGCGTATCAGGCCGGGACAAGCGGTTGCGGCCAGGAGTTAAAAATGTAAGGTGTATAATGTTGTGGTGTTTTGGAGTTCATGTTGTTTTTATATGTTGTGGTTTCGACTCCTGGTCGTAGCCGCTGGAGGGGCGGCCCCTTTTTTGGCATGCGCAGCGCTTGGCTCATTTTGAATAATTTGGTGGTTCAAGTGAATTGTGTTTTTTGAACAATATGAGGTTGGGGTAAAGTGAATATTGTCTGCTCATATAATTTGACAAGGATGCATGATGGAAGGCTTAATAATTTGACAAGGATGCATGATGAAGGCATATTGTCTGCTCTGATCTTATAATTTTGACAAATATTTTTGACAACGATGCATGATGTAGGCATTTTGTCTGCTCTGATAATTTTGATAATTTTGACAAAGATGCATGAAGAAGTAAACTGAGCATTCTGAATAATTTGGTGGTTTAAGTGAATTGTGCTATTTGAACAATATGAGGTTTAAGTAAATTGAATATTGTCTGCTCTAATTATGTTTTGCCGTCCGCCTGAGGGAAATACAAACACATATATATATATATGTATGTGTGTATGTATGTATATATATATATATGTATGCAAGGCAAGGAGCCGACCAGAAGCAGAACTGCAACTACTACAAGACTGATGTTCCTGCGATAGAGGGCAAACAGTGGATGATCTGGCATTCAACATTTATAAGTTTAGGGTTTAGAAAAGACAAGCAAGAGTGGAGAACATACGCAATTTGTAAGAAAACATGTACACATTTCGTGGCTATCGCATAAAAGCCAAAACGATCATATATTGGTAACTGGCCAAGTTGCAGCTAACCTTTTCGAGGCTTGGCCGCCAAGTGGCCGCTAATTACATGTTTGGTGCACAAGTATGGCGTCAGTTTACATAACTTAGCTTGAAGATATGAGAGAGATATGACGCTTGTCACCCAACATAGAAAATTATGCTTAACATGCAAGTTACTTGTAAACCGATAAGTCCAACGCGATGCCAAAGTAGGGGGGACGGAGGGGATAGGATTGAATAGGTGGATATCCTAGGCTTGGCCCGGGATCACGCTGTTTCCAGTACCCTTCTTTCGCACGTAGCTTTCGCGCGCACCGAGTTAAAAAGTAAATGTCCTGATGCGTGTATTTTAATAGATGTTAGTTATTAATTAATTAATCAATTAGTTAGTTAATAACTAATTCATTATTATTGAATAAGTAATTAGATATTAAGTTATAATTAATTAATAACCAATAAGTTCTCAATTAATAATTTAAAAAAATCATTAACTAATTAGTCATAGTTGATTCATAATTAATTTAAAAATACTTAATAATTGATGAATACTTAATTTATAATTAATAAAAAATTAACTAATAATTAATTACCCTAAACCCTAAACCCTGTGCTACAGAATGTTCTTAAATTAATGAAAAATTAATTACCCTAAACCCTAAACCCTAAACCCTGTGCTACAGAATGTTCATTCTATAGTGTTCTGGAGCCGAAGAAAGGAGTTACAGCCAAATCCATGAATTGAAAAATGCTTCATCGTCGTAGGGGTGCAGGAAACCTTTATGTAGTCATACTTTCGGAGTGCTACAGTACATTTTTGTATACATGAATTTATGCATATATAAATTCATATCTATTCTTATTTTTTATGTGTATAGTTGTTTATTTGAACTTATATATATACATACCCCGATGTATTCTCAAAGGGTAGCCTTTAATCCCTGAGCCCCGATCCCTCGGAACCCCAATCCTCAACCCTTAGCCCTAGACCCTACCACAACAAACCCTAAACCCTGAACCCTAAATCCTCACCCCCGCCCCTAAAACCTAAAACCCCAACACCTAAACCCTAAACTCTCAAACCCCTGACAAAACCCTGTAAAACCTTGGAGCCCCTGTACCCTCGGCTCTGCGCGCTTCCTCAGGAGCCGCTCGGTACCAAGATCTCCACCAAGTTGGAGGCCCTGGGCTCGGCTCGGCGGAATGCTCTGAAGGATAAGAAGTGATTTAAAGCTTCGTTTTGTTTTTTTTTGTTGGTGTGTGTTTTTTTGTTTGTTTGTTGTTTTTTTTGGTGGGGGGGGGGGGGGGGGGGGGGGGGGGGGGGGGGTGCGGGGCGGGAGTGTGGGAGCTTATGCATACATGCATGCATGCATAATATACGTACGTACATCTATATGTATATGTATGTGTATATGTATTTGTACGTAGACTCATATGGTGTCAGCTTACGCGATGCTTCATACGTTCTACATCATATGGCTTTATATGATGCTGCATGATGTCTCCATCGTCACCTTGCATAACTCGGTATGTACGGGTATCAACCCTAAACCCTCAACCCTCAACCCTGAACCCTGAACCCGAAACCCTAAACCCCAAGCCCTAAACCCTAAACCCTTGGCCAGATGACCCCCTGGGCTCCCACAGTCCCGATGGCCACTGCCTTGTTTGGGTTTGGGGGCTTGGGTTGGGATGTTCCCCTTGATGCGACCAGTCCTCAATAGGGAATGTCATAGCGAGTACGATTATCCCTACTCAGGACTGTTAGTTTAAGGGGGAAACATCCCAAGGCTCGGGTTTTTATGGTTTATCTTTATATGTTTGTAGGGTTTAGAAGTTTAGGGTTTAGGGCTTAGGGGTTTAAAGTTTATAGGGTCCATTCGGCACTCGACAGTGTCACCAAAAGACTACACGTGGGACCTTCACCCTAGATCATCCTCACACACTAAACCCTACAAACCCTACAAACCCTAAACCCTACAAACCCTAAACCTCACAACCCCAAACCCTACAAACCCTAAACCTTACAACCCTAAACCCTACAAACCCTAAGCCTTAGCCCTTGTGTGCAGGCGCCTGACGATCCTCCCCAGTGCATCACCAAGGAGGAGAGAAGTATGGAGGCGGGCCATGAGGGGGGTGGGGGAGCTTTAGGGTTTGGGGTTTAGGGTTTAGGGTTTGTGGGGGTGTGGGCCTCAGTGGCTTGGCCTTAGGGAGTTTAGGTTCTGGAGAGGGGGGGGGAGGGTTTAAGGGCTTAGGCTTGTTGAGACTGGGAAGGATTAGGGTTTGTCAAGGTGTCAAGGTGTAAGTGTAAGGAGGTCTTCGCGGCGGGCTCCGATCGGACTTCAGAACAGGACCTGCTCCCATACCCCTTAAGTAAGGGTTTGGGGTTTGCGTTCAGGGTTCGGTTTTTACGGTCTCGGGTTTAGGGTTTGGGGTTGTAGGGCTCCTTATACAGGAGCACTCCTTCATAAAGCATGCATTGGAGTCTTGGACTAAGCTCCGAAGCTTCCTCCGGACCCCCGAAAATCCGGGTCCTGGTGATGCCAAAGCCCTGAACCCTAAACCCTAAACCCCTTATCAGAATGAATGTCATCATAGCAAATGACCTGCAGCAAAGATAGTTCGAAATATTGTTTGTTTGTGTGTTAAGCCAGATACTTAGCGTGGTCGGTTTGGTTGTATTAGTTTCCTTCTCTGTCTGGGCACCCTAAACCCTAAACCCTAAACCCTAAACCCTAAACCCTAAACCCTAAACCCTAAACCCGTGTGCTTCCGCACTCCGGAGCCACCTCCAAACCAGGTGTCACCGAAGCTGGAAGCCGCAAAGGACGAGCACCTGCTGTCGGACGTGAAGGTGCAACAGATGCGGTTTAGGGGGTTAGGGGGTTAGGGTTTAGGGTTTAGGGTTTAGAGTTTAGGGTGTAGGGTTTAGGGTTTGGTCCCTCAATATGGGCCCTTAAGTGGGGACCCCTTATATACCCCGTATGTACCCGAAAAAACCCATGGGCCCATACCCGCCAAAACAAAGAACCCACAACTTAGGGTTTAGGGTTTAGGGTGGGGTTTAGGGTTGTCATGAAAGCCCTTCCGAACACAAGGAAACCAGAACAATCCCAAGGACATAATAAACCCCAAAGTCCAAGTAGCCGAAAAACCCAAAGACTTATAAGGGCCGCGCAACAAGAAGCCGTGAAAATCATGAAGCCCCTTTAGGGAGGTCTGGATTTAGTGTGAAGAGGGTTTAGGGATGTTTAGGGTTTAGGGTTTACGGTTTAGGGTTTAGGGTTTAGGGTTTGGGCAAGCCTCCTTGGCTACCTGCTCGGCAGCCTCTCATGAGCTGCTCAGGAGGGAACAGTTTTGCTAATCTCAGGGTCCAGGGTTTAGGGTTTGGGGTTTAGGGTTTAGGGTTTAGGGTCCACGAACGTGCCAGGCGGAGGAGCACGCTCCGGACTTTGCACCTCCAGTGGATGTGCCGGGTGTGCAGGACCTCTGCTACGGGCATCTCATGTTCCAGAGTCAAAGCCTTCAACCTGTTACAATCATGAAGCCCCTTTAGGGGGTTTAGGGTTTAGTGTTCAGAGGGTTTAGGGTTTAGGGTTTAGGGCCTTCAACCTAAACCCTACAAGCCCTAAAGCTATCCACAAGCTATGCGCCCCATGAGCCCAATGAACAATATAACCCCTCTAAGGCCTATTCATGAACCCTAGCCCAGTAAAAGCCCTCAAGCTTGGGATGGTCCCTCTTATACTAACGGTCCTTAGTAGGGACTATGGTGCCCCCTATGATCATCTCTATTAAGGACTGTTCGTAAAGGGCTAAACCCTAAAACCCTAAGCCCTAAGCCCTAAACCCTAAACCCTAAACCCTAAACCCTAAACCAGCCTAAAGCATGCAGGGACCCCATGCAGCTCAGAAGACCTTCCTGGCAGGAGCTCCTACCGCCTAAGGCCGAGGAGGGGGCCGCTCCGTCGCCTGAGGCAGGGTTTGGGGTTTAGGGTTTGGGGTTTGGGGTTTAGGGTTTAGGTTTAGGGTTTAGGGTTTAGGGTTTAGGGTTTCGGGTTTAGGGTTTAGGGTTTAGGGTTTAGGGTTCAGGGTTTAGGGTTTAGGGGGTTTTCGGGCTTCGGGATGATATGGCTTAGGGTCGGTCGGGGTTTTTGGGGTTTCGGGTTTGGGCTTGGGGTTTGTAAGTCTTGGGCTTAGGGTACGTAGTCTTGGGGTGGCTTGTGTCTTGGGGAGAGAAGAGTTCAGGAGCGAAAGTTCACGACACCCCGGGCCCTGAGCCCTAAACCCTAAACCCTAAACCCCAAACCCTAAACCCTAAACCCTAAATGACTCGTTCTGATGTGTGCTTTCCCTTCCCTTTTGGCGGGCCATGGCTCCCTCAAGTAATCACCAAATGGGTTTAGGGTCCAGGGTCTAGGGTTTAGGGTTTAGGGTTTAGGGTTTAGGGTTTACTTGGAGCATCGGGGCACTTAGCAAGTAAGGCTATAGGTACCTTAATTGGGCTTTTAAGGAGTTGTAAGTATAGGTACATTACTCAGATCCCCACTTGCTAAGTCCCCTGACTCTTTAACTACCCAAAAGCTACCCTGGTCCGCTGTGGGGATCAAGGCCCTCAGCATTAGTCCCTGAACCCTAGGCCAGAAACCCAAAGCTTTACTACTCTTCTCGGCTTGCCCTTTGCGCCTTCAGGTGTCTGGATGTTTTTCGGAGGGATTTAGGATCCCTACACAGTCCTTCCAAGTGTTCTGCAGGCACCTACTTGGAGGATCGGGGCACTTAGTAAGTAGGGTTATAAGTACGTACCTTAGTTGGGGGGCTAGAAGTAAGTTTTGGTCTAGTTACCTCACTTGCTTACAAGCCCAAGAACTACCAAGAGAAAGGCTTGCGAGTGCAAGCCCGGCCTACTCGAAGCCGAGGTGAAGGCGCTTGTTTTTTTTTTTTTTTTTTTTGGGGGGGGGGGGGGGGGGGTGGTTGGGGAGAAAAAACCCCCAACAGTCACAACGTGCGCTAAGCCCTAAACCTAAACCCTAAACACAAAACCCGAAAGCCTGAAGGCCTTAATCCCCTTGAGTGCTTAAGAGGGTTTCGGTTTTAGGCCCTGTAGTGTTTCACGTTTGGTTTTGGGTAGCTTATTCGGGCATGTTGTCTATCTAAGGATATTCACATTGTCGTCCCTTACCTGGGGTTAAGGGTTTAGGGTATGGTCCCTTACCTTCTTCAAAGTGTTCTGGAGTGTGGGGGTTTTTATAGGGTACATGCGGGCCATATAGGAGGCCCCCATTTAAGGGCCCATATCAAGGGACCATGTAACATAGGATTTGGAGATCTTGCTGCGCCTTTGTCTTTAGGGCTTCGAGATTGGGACCGTGGAAGCTTCATTTAACCCTAAACCCTAAACCCTAAACCCTAAACCCTCTTAACTTTAAATGCTGTTTAATGCGATCGTTTTTTTGAACTACTTGTAAATGGGCACGTTGGACGTGGTCTTTTCTCACGAGCGAGAAAGACAGAGAGAGATAGCGAGAAATATGTAGATCAATTAATAGAGAGAGATTCCCCATGGTTGTAAAAGTGAATTTGTATTTTACATAAATCTTCATATATATATATATGCACACATATGAACATGTATATGTGTATGTATATGTATATGTACATGTACATGTACATGTACATGTACATGTACATGTATATGTGTTTTTATATGTGTATTTGATATAGCCGCCCAGAATGCCCCATTCTAGTTGAATAGGCCCCTAGAGTTAAAGCGTTGTCATAAACCCTGGGAGAGCAGTAGCCTGTTCTAGCAGTGTTCTCTAACCTTAGTAGCTGGATGAGTACACGTTACACTTTTCGGGAGATTATAACCCCCGACAGAACTGAAAAACAGTGTACACTTGTTCGGGGCTTCTGAACTCAGCACCGAAGTAACGCTCACACGCAGAAGAAGTCGGAGGTCGAAGCAGCCATGGCAAGCAAGGAGGAGCCAAAGGAGGAGGTCCCGCGCCCTATGGTTACAAGGGTCCCCAAAGAAATAATTGCACAAACTGGGTTTTCCTTGTTAATTTCGGATGCTTTTGCTGGATTCTGCCTTCAAATCCACTCAACTATTTGGGGGTCTAGGGTGGTTTAAGGGGTTGAATGTGGGGTTGAATCTGTGTTGAGTTTGTACTAGACTTCAGGCGCATCTGATGCAGGAATAGTCTCGCTAGGATGCCTTGTAGCACCTCTTTCCCTCTCAGGGCTCCTGAAAAGGTTCGTTGAACTAATAAGAGGGGCACCTTTTCCATTCTTGCCTCTCAAGGAGACCCTAAAACCTGCACCCTACACCCTACATCCCAAACCTAGTCTAGGGCCAACCTTCTTGCCGTTGGTTGATTCATTGGGAGGGGTGGGGGGAGTGGGGCGATTCTACTATTCGGCTTTGGGTGGCATAAAGGGTGCCCCTAAACTTGGGAGACTCCACTTAGGGTTTAGAGTCTACGGTTTAGGGGCAAGCCCAAGGTTTAGGGTTTAGGGTTTCGGGTTTAGGGTTTGGGGTTTAGGATTTAGGATTTAGGGTTCACAAGCCCTGGTGATGAAGGATGTAGCAGGTCTTGCCTTGTCGGGAGGAGCCGCCAGCCCCAGCTCCTCCACAGGCCCTTGCTCCTGCAGCCGTGAAGGCCTGACACTGAAAGGGTTTAGGGTTTAGGGTTTAGGGTTTCGGGTTTAGGGTTTAGGGTTTCGGGTTTAGGGTTTAGGGTTTAGGGTTTGAACCCTTAAGCCCTAAACCCTAAACCCTAAACCCCAGAACCATGAGATTCTAGGCTGGATCGCCTAGACCCGAAACCCTGAGCCCCTACGCGCCCGAAGCCCTGGATCCCTGAAATACCCAAACCTTTCCTAAAAGGGTTTAGGGTTTAGGGTTTCGAGTTTAGGGTTTGGGTTTAGGGTTTCGAGTTTAGGGGTTAGGGTTTCGAGTTTAGGGGGGAGCCTCAACCGCCGCGCCCACAGGCAGGCGGGGCAGCTGGGTTGACTGCAACTGATTTGCTCTCGCAGGCTTTCCTTAAGGGGCTTCGTCGCTTCAGCATTGTCCGCATGATGTCTTTCATAATCCCTAAACCCTGAAGCCGAAACCCTAAACCCTAAACCCGAAACCCGTAAACCCCCAAACCCCCAACCCCGACCGCAACCCCTTAAACCCGGGCTTGGGTTGGATGGGCGCCCAGCCAGTTTGACTTTCGGTCGGCGGTTGTAGGGTTTGTTGGGCTCATGGGGCTCATCAGAGTTTACGTGGTACGGTTCATAGGGCTTTCTAGGGCTTTGTATAAGGTTTAGGGGTTAGAGTAGGGGGTTTAGGGCTATAAGGCTTTGTAGTGTAGGGTTAGGTTTGGAGTAGGGGGTTTAGGGCAGGGTGCAGAATCGAGGTTTGGCCCTGACCCCCGGTTTTCTCCTTGACAATCGGGTCTACAGTCGGGATGTTCCCCCTTATAAGGATTATAATGGGGGGGGGGGTACTTTAATCCCTATTAAGGACTGTTAGTTAGTATAAGGCGGAACATCCCAAGTCTACAGGGTTTTGGGGGGGTAGATGGGACTGATATGGCTTTGAATCCGTGAGTGTAGGGTTTGTAGGGTTCTGTGCCTTGGGTTTCACCCTAAACCTGCCGTTTTACTACCAGGGTTCCAAAAAGCCCGAACCCGCGGGGGGTTTAGGGTTTACGGTTTAGGGCTTAGATGAATCGCGCAACCCCTAGGCACGGCAAAAAACAACTAGGGTACTAGGGGTGTTGGGCTTAGCACGCCCCAAACCCTAAACCCGAAATCCTAAACCCCAAGCCCTGAACACTTAACCCTAAACCCGAAACTATAGGCTTTTCTAGGCCTGTTGCTGCATTAGGTGCGGCAGGAGGAGTCCGAGCCGCTGCACGAGGACAAGCTGCCCTGAAACTCTCAACCTTAATTTTCAGCCCGACAACCGGAGGCCCCCAGCTCCTCAAACAAAGAAGCCCAAATGGGTTTAGGGTTTAGGGTTTAGGGTTTAGGGTGTAGGGTTTAGGGTTTAGGCTTTAGGGTTTAGGGTTCATGGGATGCGTAGTTTGTGGGTGGTTGAGGGTTTAGGGTTGAGGGGGTTGGCGCCTTCCTGTTGTGAGGGATGGCCAAGGCGTTCGGGTGTACCTGGAGGTTCATGGCCACTTTGGTAGCTAGTTATGTGGTTAACCCCACTGTACCTCAAACCACCCATGAACTGTTAAGAAGGGATCAAGGGGCACGTAGGGTTTACGCGAGCATGCGACAAGCAATTGAATGGCGAACAATGGCAGTAGATGCAAGAGCTGAGATGCGTTTGCACACCGTTCTGACGGCAACTTCGTTTTTTCTGTTTTATGATATGCTCTATGATATGTGTATATTACAATATTGTATTAAATGCACAGAATCTTATAGATACATATGTATATATATATGTATATATATTATACATGTGTATATATACATATATGAATTGAGAAATAAAACTGTATGTAAATATGTACATTTTCAAAGTATGTATTACATGTATGGTCCCCCCCCCCCCCCCCCCTCTGATCCACCTCCCTGGTGCCGTGTGGAGCTCATGCTCCCTGGCAGCAGTTCATGCTGCTCACATTTGTGCCCTCAAAAGCCGAGGCCCACAAGCTAAGCTTTGGGGTTTGGGGTTTAGGGTTTAGGGTTTAGGGTTTAGGGTTTAGGGTTTAGGGTTTAGGGTTTAGGGTAGCTGGATGCAATTGCGTGAAGACATGCCCATCCCAAGGCCACCCATTCACTACCCGGAGCGAACCCATGAACTTTCCATATTTTCAGATTTCCAGA
The DNA here is from genome assembly GCA_905221605.1 of Symbiodinium natans. Lineage (NCBI taxonomy): Eukaryota > Dinophyceae > Suessiales > Symbiodiniaceae > Symbiodinium > Symbiodinium natans. Next base: position 794,322 of record CAJNDS010000424.1, read on the forward strand.
TTCACTTGGTCCCACATCTTACCAGATTGCCAGATCCAGGGGTCCCGATGCTTTTCCAGACTCCCAGATCTTTTGAAGGGGGGTCCCAAGGTCCAGTAAATCCTTGACCCTCGTACCCCTTATTCATCATCGATAGCCAGAGGTGGGTCATTGGGTGGGGGGGGGGGGGGGGGGGGGGGGGGGGGGGGGAAAAATACATATTTACATTACATTTTGAATTTTATAGATATGTATGTAGGTATATATATATATATGTGTATATACATGAAAACATTTTACAGATTTGTTTGTCGTTTTTTGTATATGTATGTATATATCTGTACTTATTGGCACTTCGTTATAGTTTGTGTGCCAAACCGGGCCAATTCGATGAACCCGAAAATTTCCCTAAAACCTGCCAACCCCCCAACGGCCTCCGTACCAACGCCGCAAATTGAATCAGGAGGAGGCTCCTGGGGTTGCGCGAATATGCGCGCCTCGGATGAGAGTTGCTTGGAGGTTTGTGGGTAGCGTTCGCTGAAGTTGTGCATAACAGGCAACTCTAGCTATAAGTGGCTTTCACATACTGTTCCTTAGGGTACTTGCAGCCTTACATGTAATTCCAAGCAAGTTTTCTGGGGGGAAGAGGCCTGTGAGGTTGAGTTGGCTGCCAGTGGAACTCCTCTCTGGCTCTTTACAGCAACCTCAGACCCATAGGTTGATTCGGGTTTTATGGGCTTCTCGATGAGACAGCGAAAAGATATTATTGCCAGGTGCCAAAGCGCAGCTAAGTCCTCTATGTTTTCCGTTTTCTCTATCTTGAGGCAGGAGGCAGAGAAAGTCTGCATGACCATCGCCCATGTTTCATCCCAAGCCCGAGGCGGTCAAAGAGGAGCCAGAGCATCAGCATGCGGATGAGGCAGACATCGCCTCAAGCGTTCGCTGCTTTCGGGTTTCGTGTAGCAGAAAACTACGAGGACCAAAGAGTTTCTTGGCTAACCTGGTGTCCAAGACCCTCCCAAAGAGGGACCCTACTGTAATTTCGGGATGTCGGGGGTCATGGCTTCAATATACAAGAACTGTTCTCGCCTGAAAAGGATGCCTAGGAGCAGAATCGGATTTGTGTGTCGCTTTGGAGCTAAGTAGGGCTTATGGGTGCAGGGAAGCGCTGCCAGTTTACCAGCGTGACCCCCGTGAACCGCCCGCCATTGTCCGTCAAACGGCAGCATATTGTTTTTTATGCGGAGCATACAACTCGACACCCAACACTCCTTTAGTAGACTCATCCCCGAATTCCAAAACCGCAAACTCGATGCACTAGATCCTGAAGAGCCTACGCGTGAAACCCCGAAGCAACAAGCCCTTCTACAACCTGTACTCCTATACCCTTGGTAAACCTAACCCTAGCCACAAAAAAGCGATTCCAAGATCCCATTTCTTACGTTCACGGCCCACGGCTTCTGGTTCAGGACTATGTTGGCTTATACGAACCCCAATGGACAAAGAACAACTTCGTGATTGTACCTCCGAGGTTACCGGGGGGGACCTCCCTGCAACCCTTATCGAAAGATTACGACCCTGACCGTAAACCCTAAACCCTAAACCCTAAGCCCTAAACCCTAGTAGAAACTGACTTTTGAACGCTTTGACACCCCCGGCTGTGACTTCCACACTCCGTTTGGCGCAGAATGTTTAAGGGTTTGGGATTTGGGATTTTCAAGGGTTTAAGGAGTGCAAGGGGCTCAGTTAGGGTTGAGGGTCCAGGGCTTAGGGTTGTTGAGTTGTGGGTGTGGCTTTGTGCGCTTTGGGTTGAGCGCTTCTCCGCGAGGCAGGCGAGACTCTGGAGGCTGGTTGATGCTGGATGTCTCAGGGGTCGAACCCCCCCCCCCCCCACGTGCTTCTATGCTCTTGCTCATGAACCCTGTTTAGGGTTTAGGGTTTAGGGTTTAGTGTTTAGGGTTTAGGGTTAAGCAAAAAGAGCACGCTTTTTCGTCCTAGGGAATTGGGCAACCTGATTGATCCTGGGACTTGGGTCTTCCAGGGTTTAGGGTTCAGAAGTGTGTTAGGGGTCTATTGGGTTCGATCGGAGTCCTCGTAAGACCTTATCTTGTGGCATTGTCATCAGCCGCTCCTATGCCTCTTGTCAGGACAGGCATTTGGCCTTACAAAGGGCGAAGGTGTCGGGCTTTGTCAGCACAGGGGTTGGTATGGTGAGCATGTTTACGTTCTTTCGGCTCCGGGTTTAGGGCTTACGGTTTTAGGGTTTTATAGGGTTTAGGGTTTAGGGTTGAGGGTTTTTTTCAACATATCCCGCATAAACCCACAGAAATTTGAATCTTAGACAGGGTCAAAACCCACAAGTCGAGCTTGCCAAGAGAGCCCAGACACCCCCCCCCCCCCCCGCCCCACCTGCGTCCAGGAAGCCGTGATGAACCCTGAAGAGCAGGAGACCCATGAAAAGGGACAAGAGAAGGTAGGGTTGAGGGTTTTTATTTTGTGGGGGGGGGGGGGGGGGAAGTTGTTTTTAAAGGTTGCGTGCGGGGTTTATGGCGAACGGGTTTACATCGCCTTTCTTCACCGGCTCATAGACCTTAAGCCTAGGTAGCTTCACTGTCATTGCCATGTACCACAGACATCCGGGCAGCAGGGTTCCCTAAACTCTAAACCCTAAGCCCTAAGCCCTAAACCCTAAACCCTAAACCCTAAGCCCTAAACCCTAAACCCTAAACAGGGTTCCCAAAGACACCCCAGGCATGAATGACCTGTCCCATGCCTGCAACACGAGTTGTTCCTAGGTGTGTGTGTCAATGTACATCATGGCATCCATGAATCCACGGGAAAAAAGTCGCGGGGGTTCAGCTCTTCAACGGGTGAAGCCAAAAGAGAAACGGTTCAGGACCCAAAAAGATGCAACAATGACAGCCTCCAAGTAGCTCCAATGAAGAATGCGGTGAAGCAACTCGTGACAGGCGTACCGATAGAGAGAATCAATTTGTTCAAGCCCTATCCTGTCACAGCACAGTTTCGGCTCCATGGGTTTAGGGTTTTGGAAGTTTAGGGTTTACCTTCCTCCAAGGCTTTGCTCTGTGCAAGTCCACTCCCCAAAAAAGGGGCAATCTGAGCCTCCCGCCCCCCCAAAAACCAATCCTTCAACAATTCTCCCTCGCAGGGGTTAAGGTTCTGGAGGGTTTAGGGTTTAGGGTTTAGGGTTTAGGGTTTAGGGTTTAGGGTTTAGGGTTTAGGGTTTAGGGTTTAGGGTTCCATGGCCATGGAACCCTCAGATGCCGAGCGCAGCAGCCTCCTGCAGCTTCCAGCAGCCTTGCAGCAGCTGCCGGCAGCCCTTGCTGCAAAGAGCACAGCCCTCTCAGGACCATAACCGGCATGCGGGTTTAGGGTTTAGGGTTTAGGGTTTAGGGTTTAGGGTCTAGGGTTTAGGGTTTAGGGTCTAGGGTTTAGGGTTTAGGGTTTAGGGCCGGTTTAGGGTTTAGGGTGTTTGGGGCATGAAGCCCTCGAATCCTAAGCCTACCAGCTCAGAAGCCCTCTCAGGATCGACGGGCCTCTTCGGTACCTGCTCAGTCCTGTGCCTTGTGGCGGCAGGGGCGATATGGGCATGTGGCTTACACGCCTCCAGCGTCATGCAGCTGAGCCACTCGAAGTATTTCGACCAATTTCTCGTGCTCTTGCAGCAGCTGCTCCAATCGTTGGACATGACCATGCTGATCCCGGTGATCTACGACATCAGTGCGGAGCTTCACTATGGGGCCGCTATGTCCGGTCTGGTTTTGGCTGCCCGTTACGCTTTGCAGCCCCTGGCTCTATTCGTGGGACGTATGGTGTGCAACCTGCCCTACGAGCACCAGCGTCAAATCGTGGACGCTGCCTCCTGGGTGAATGTGCTGCTAACATGGTCCTGCGTTGCAGTGCTTGCAATGAGCCAGCACTGGCAAGATGCCACGGTGATGTCTCTGCTGGTGACATTGCGTGCTCTGAACGGCTTTGCATTTGCAATATTCACTACACCCCTTGAAGCTATGGCTTTTGAACAGGCCTCCATGGACAATCGCGCCACACTGTCGCTGTTATGCTTCCTCTTGTTGGGTTTGGGCTTGTTTCTGGGCCCCGTGCTTTGTTCCACATTGCTTGAGATCTACAAAACAAACATGGCCTCAAGAAGCGGCCAGGACGTGCTGAGCTTTTTGGGAACGATGTGGTCGATCTACACCCTTCTGCAGACGATGCGTCCACCCAGTGTTCCCGAAGGAGATGCCAGATTGTTGAGCCCTGAGGAGGTGGAAGTTACGGATGATGCTCGTTGGGAAGGCGTCAGTGAGGAGAAGCGGAAGTCCCTTGTCTGGGTGGTTGTGAGGTTCACTGCTGAGCGGTCCTTCACTAGCTCCGCCATGGAAGTAGCCACCAGCCTTATGCTGGAGACGAAGTATGGGTGGAAGGCGCAAGCCATCGGCTTCGTGATGGGCGCGATCTTCTTGGGTACGGCTGTGATGGGATGCCTGGTCCTGCTCGTGCGAGGGTGGCTGGTGTCAGATCGACAGCTCATGATGATCTTGGCTGTTTCCGGCATGCTGGGGTCCCTCGGTTTTGTTGATTGGGCAGGCGTTGGTGGTCCGCGTTCTGCCTGGTTGTTGATACTCGCCGACATCGTCAACTATACCAGCATGATCCAACTCTCTGGATTTATGGATGGCGTTGCAATGCAAGCTGCTGTCCCCAATTCTTCCTGCAGCCTGCAGAACCTTGCTGGCTCTTAGTATACTGTAAAGAATTTGGGAATAGAAGATCCTTTGAAGGGTGAATATGGGGGGAGTTAAGGTTCCTGTTACCTGCTTCATAACTAGAAACTCGCAAGGAACTACATCGTCGTGAGGAAGTTTGTGACGTACGCTACCCGCGCCTTGGCCCCGCCACTTGTGCGCTACGTGATCGGCGCGTTTGGCCAGAATGCTTCTACATCCCCCTTTTGGGATTTTTTTTAATTTTTGTTTCTATAAAACCCAAGAGGGTATTAAATAATATTAGTTTTATTAAGGTTCTATGGGGAGTATAGGCTTACGCTGTGGCCCAGATCCTTTTGATCCTTACCGCGGTGGCCTGCGTGGATTTTGTGGCCCCCTTTGCCAAAGCGGCAAAGTCCGGGTCCTTCCTTCTTGCACAGCCCGGGACGACGAAGCAACAATGATTCCCACTACTAACATGAGCCTTCGCTTCGTGATTCGGGTTTAGGGTCTAGGGTTTTTTTCAGGTTCAGGGTTTATAAGGTTTAGTTGTGCAGAATTCGGCATTGTTCCTGCCGCATATGCTGTCCCCACTCGTACTTTGTCGCTGCACCGCCCCAGGTTACACACACCTGCTATCTTGGCAAAGTCCAGTTGGGGGCGGTTTAGGGTCCAGGGTCTTATCCCGGACTTCCCAACATGAGTGCCTGCTAGACCCATCTCGGCAGTCGTGTCTATAGGGTCTAGGACCCAGAGACTCCAAAACCCCTTAATTCAGGAATACCTCTTAAATCATAATAGGAACCCTAATATGATTTAAGGTGTATTCCTTAATTAAGGGGTTTTGGAGTCTCTGGGGATTTAGGGGGCCCGAGTTTCTCAAAGAGACTCCTCGGCTCCTTTGACCGCTGCGACATGCTTCGAAGAAAAGGGTTTCCACGGGCCGCTCCGGGGCCTTGCACGTGCAGTTGGTTCAGGGCCCGGGCTCCTTAAACCCAAAACCCTGTAAACCCTAAACCTTATAAACCCCAAGCCTTAAACCCTAAACCCTTAACCCCTAAACCCTATAAAACCCAAAACCTTATAAGCCGCATACCCGCACCTGCAGGACCTTCGCGAGGAGCTCCGAGCCACTTTTGCCCGCAGTGAGGAGGCGGCAGCCAGGCGACCGGGCAGTCAGTTCATGATTTCGAAGTTAGGATTCGTTGATTGGGGTTTGGGTTTAGGGTTTAGGGTTTAGGGTTTAGGGTCTAGGGTTTAGGGTTTAGGGTTTAGGCTTTAGGCTTTGCGGTTTAAGTTGGGGGTCAGGGCCTTTGAACAATCCCCAAAGGCTGAAACATCAGTTATCCGTTGAGATTGCTTGGGCTTCAGGGCTTGAGGTTTGAGGATAGGAAGCGCAGTGTCAGTTGCGCATCCTTGCCACCAAATCCTGCCAGGCATGTCTTTTCACTTTTGTCACGGTGTGAAGAAAGGAAGTTTGATTCATCTCCGTCTCAGTCGTTGTCCAGTCAAAAACCTATGCGCCTGGGGCATGGTGCCCACTTTAGCCTTCATCCTCCCACCTCCGCTTTCATTTGAGACTCTAGACCACACAGCCAAGTAGCTCCTGCCTGCCTCAAAGGAGCAGCCTCCGACTTTGCAGAACCCCGCTTCCCAACCAAAAAGACACAAACCAACACGCACGTGCACGCGCACGCACAAACCAACGCACACACACACACACACCCACACACCGAGACACCCAGACACCCAGACACCCAGACACTCGAGCAACACACTCCCTAGAACTCTCCATGAACTGCACGGAATATGCGGTCTCAGGGATCCCTAAACCTTAAACCCTAAACCCTAAACCCTAAACATCCCTAAACCCCAAACCTAAACCTAAACCCGAAACCCAAAAGGGTCTGGAGTCCAGAGTGTTTCATCCTAGAGGTGGCGCGCTTGGGAGGGCCATGGATCCGACTCCTCCGAGGCGGACGAGGCTTCGAGGGGATTAAGGGCTTAGGGTTTTAGTGGGGTTTATAGGCTTTAGGGTTTAGAATTTTGAAGTTAAGTGGTCAGAGGTTCCGGCGTACCTAGACATCTGAACCTAAACTGCACGAAGCAAATCCTCGAAGCGGTACGAACCTGGCAGCCTCGAGCCATCCCGAAGCTAAACCCTAAGCCCTTGAACCAAAGTTCGAAGCCATCACCATAAAGGCCCAAAGCCATAAAGGCCTACATAAGCCTAAGCCACCACAAAACTCCACCCACCCTCCACCCCGCATCACCCCATGTGTCTCCAACCCCTCAGTTATAAGGACTCCTCAACCCAGTTTAGGGTTAGGGATTCAGAGAGAGATATGTATGTGCATATATATATATACATATATACAGATACACATATATACATATATATATATATATATGTATACATGTATCGAGGTACGGGTTTAGGGTAGTGGTTAGCCTCCCTCCTATACGTTAAAGCATCTACCGAAGGGAGGGTTTCCAGTTTCATAAACACTTTTCACACTGGGATGGTTGAAAGGTATACCAAAACACCACCCTAGACCCTGAACCCTAAACCCTAAACCCTAAACGTGTCTCTTGGCTGGAGGTGGTGCTGACCCGATCCTCGCAATGCTTTCGTAGGCAAGCCTTTGCATGGGCCTGCTCTCAATCATAAACCCTAATTAAACCCTAAACCCTAAACCATAGGCCGTTTTTCAGGGTTGAGGGCTTAGGGTTGGGGGACGAGACTCGTGACCCCAGCAGAAGGGCTAGTTCGTACGCTTGACCACCCCAATGTGCTGTTTTTTTTAGGATCCTAGTGCGTGAGGACTTGGGGGTTCAAGTTCAAGGTCGGGAAAATGTTGTGCTTTCGGGTGACATGTCTGTTTTCGACAAGCTCGGGGTATAGGTGCCACAGTTGCGGGCTCATTTTGCGGCTTCAGGGGTGGTTGATTGGCTGGGGCTGACTTAAATACATGCTTATGAGTGATGTTCGCTTACACACATGTGAAAGAAGGTTTGGGCAAGTCTAAAAGCAATGTGCAAGTTTTCATGCGAAGTGGCGGCGGAAGGGCTCTTGCCTGTTGATGCGCTTGGTTTGCCTGTTGCTGACAGCTGGAGTTTGCCGTTTGTGGGCTGCACTGTGCCCGCTTGAGCGTGGCGGTAGGGGTGTTCTAGAAGCAGACAGTTTGAATACCCCCCCCCCATGCATGGAGAATCATCGGGCAGGAATCTACCTGAACAAGACTACGACAGGGGATGTCTGAAGATGTAACCGGTTGGTTTTAATAATTGCTTCCGGTGTAGGCTTCAAGTTTCAGGGGCGTGATCGGCTCATAGGGATTCATGATTTAGGGTCTTCAAAACGTCTTCTTGGATACATTGCTCTGCTCGGCATAGGGTATAGGTGCTTTTTTCTCGCAACATACACGAGCACCAATCCGGCTTAGGCGACGGTTTTCAGGTAGCGCCCTACGGATAACCGCCCAAAGATGCTGTCCTGCAAGCATCAGTGCAGGTTTTCCACTGCAGCCGCACCATCGAAGAAGTTCCTTCGTGACGACGCCAGCATTGCGTGGGATGCTTAGCTCCACGACGTTTGAGGCTTTGGCTTGTCACAGGGGGGCTCGTAGTTTCTAGCCATGGCTGGGTGTTCAATCGCAACATTTCCCAATCCTGATGTACTGCTGGGTAAATGCTCTTGGCTTTGGGATTTTGGGGGGATTTGGGGTCCATCGCAGACTTTCACCGTTGCAAGATTGAATCTAAGAACCACAATCCCACACCTTCTCACGGGCGTTTTGCTCGCACATGCTTGCAAGATCGTTTTCGAGCGCCTATACAGTAAGCCCTGAATGAACCCTCGACTTAGGTTGTTCTTGCCTTTCTGTCACAGCTAACCCGCACAAGGTCTTTATTAATGACAGTGCTACTATAGGGGAGGCCAGCCTAAGCTTCAACCTTGAACCCTAAACCTTAGCCCTAAACCCTAAACCCTAAACCCTACACCCTACACCCTAAACCCTGAACCCTAAACCCTAAACCCTAGACCCTAACCTTCAACCCTGAACTTTCAAAGCCTGGCTTGAGAAGGCCTTGGCCAAGCGTCAAGCTCATCCGTCGCGCGGGGCGGATTGTATGGAGGCAGGCGTGTCGCACGGCGTGACAACATGCTTTGCTAATGAGTCACTGTCTAATATAGGGGTCAGAATAGTTACAAGAAAATTTTCTCTTAGGCTCTTACCCTTTTTAAATTACACTATGATCACCCCCCCGGCCCGAAACCGTATTCCAATCATTCAGGCCCTTATGTTAGGGCCTCGATAGATCGTGTGGGTTGCCCCGCCCACGTGTTCTACCAGAACATGCATTGCCCACGTCATCCATGCTCGAAAGAACGTCCATGCTACCAGCACATGCATTGCCCACGCACCATGCCCGACTGGTCGTGACGTCCGTGCCACCAGAACATGCATTACCCGCTGCAGAGACGAAATCTTAGGAAACATCCAGCCATGTTGATTTTTTTGCTGCGAACATGTACAAGAAGAGGACGCCCTCTTGAATTGAGTTTCTATCGGCCTTGCTATGCTTGCCAGCGTGTGACCACAAGTGAGTCAAGCGGGGCATGGTCCCCCCCCCCCACCCCCACCCCCATGGGACTGGCAGATGTGGCCTGTGACGTGATGGCTGCTTCCCCGTCTGGTGACTCGAGGTCCTTTGATGAATTGCAGCTGCAGCGAACCTCGCTGGACACCCTGCTGCAGAAGGTCTGTGAACGACAAAAAAAACTCATTTGGTGCGATTTTTGCCCGCATTGCGAGCCTGGAGCGCCAGATATGCAAGCACCAAGGTCAGCAGGGAGAAAGCGCTTTCTCACATCTTGTTCCACGAGTCCAAAAACCAAGAAGAAACAGAAGGTCCAGGATGCATTGTCTTGAAGGTGCATTGAGCAACATGACCCTGTACGCAATCTCGACTGCGAGTTCTTCAACATGGGTGATGAGGAGAACGTGGATGACCAGCAGAACCAAGGTGTCTGGAGCATTGACGACTGGAGCGGCTTTGAACCGATTCCGGAAGCCCAGACGGAGATGCAGGGTCCACATGGTTGCCACGAGCATCACGAGCCTGTCGAGCAGAGCACGGGGATTTCGGCCGATGAGGGATTGGAGGCAGAGGCAGGCGCAACTGGTGTGGCCCAAGGCTGCGAGCCACCCGTAGGGGTTTAGGCATTTAGGGTTCGGCCCTCGCTTGAAACTTTGCGTTCCAAGCTCATGCCTTCAGCGTATTCTACCAGTAGTGTGAATATTGCTGGTCTAGTTGTAACTGTGACGATTTTCATTGTCTTTGTTAAAGCTATCATCATAAAACGTGAATGGACATGCTCCGGGCAGGGATGTGCTTGAGTAGTTGCAACAACCGGAGCAACAACACGCAGGCTCACCGGAACAATGTTGAACTGCCCAGAGACTCCAAAACCCCTTAATTAAGGAATATCCCTTAAATCATAATAGGAACCCTAATATGATTTAAGGTATATTCCTTAATTAAGGGGTTTTGGAGTCTCTGGGTACAGGGCAGTCTCGGCACCTTGCGTAAACACTTTAAAGCTCCGATATCGGCGGGCCCCATAGGACTCAAAACCCTGAACCCTAAAACCCCAAAGCCTACCCAGAGACTCCAAAACCCCTTCATTAAGGAATATACCTTAAATCATAGTAGGGTTCCTATTATGATTTAAGGGATATTCCTTAATTAATGGGTTTTGGAGTCTCTGGGTATAGGCCCCAGGTGAGCCCAAAGCCCAAAACCCTAAACCAATGCTTGGGCGATTGAGAGTGTAGGCCAACAGGTCGGAGACGATGCCAGGAGTGCCTACCAGAAGGGATCCTAATCCCACTGCCCGAAACAGGCCCTGCATAATCTTTATACCTCGGAGCACCCTAAGCCCTAACCCTCAAAAGAAAACCCAGAATTAACTTACAAGCGTGCCACCTTCGGCCCATAAGCCCTGAATCCCGAAACCTGTACAGGCCGGAGTGGTGCCTTCCCCACCGTCATGGCCCAGGTAGGTGGGAGGCACCCTGCTTCACGGTTGCGAGTGGTTTAGGATTTCGGGTTTAGGGTTTCGGGTGTAAATTAAGGGTGTGTGTGTACTCAGGTGGTTCATTGCTTATATGGTTTGTACGGTTTTCCAGGTTAGAGTTTCGAGCTTCTGGGGCTTACCTAGGTGACCTAAGCGCACGCGCCTCGGTTCGCACTTGTTAGAGGGTGCTTGGCTGTTTCTGGGGGTAGACATTGAATTTAATCGTCCCTGAAGCCTGAATGACATTCCTGAACCCCAAACCCCAAACCCCCAAACCCCCAAACCCCCAAACCCTAAACCCCAAACCCTTCACACCAAACCCTTAACATCCCTAAGCTCCAAGCCCTGCACCATAGGACCCTAAACCCTAGCCCTAAACCCTAAATCCTAAACCCTAAACCCTAAACCCTGAACCTCGATGTTCCCTAGCCGCCCAAAACTTGGGGAAAGCAGTGATCCGAGTTGTTTTGCATTTCACCTTCTTCGAAATCCCAAGCCCCAAGCCCTAAACCCTAAGTCCTCAACCCTTAAGACCTTAAATCCTATGCCCGGCAACCTAGATCCTAAAACCCGTGTGCAAGCCCTAAAGAGAACCCAAAGGCCCCAAACTCTGTGAACGTGGCGAAGGTAAACCCTACACCCTAAACCCTAAACCCTAAACCCTAAACACCCTACACCCTAAACAGTCCTCTCTGAAACCCTAAACCCTAAACCCTAAACCCTAAACCCTAAACCCTAAACCCTAAACCCTAAACCCTAAACCCTAAACCCTAAACCCTAAACCCTAAACCCTAAACCCCCCCAAACCTTTCGTGAGGATGGCGCCTCGGCCGGGGGAATCATCTCCTGGGCCGTGGAGCCGATGGCCCTGGGCCTCGGTGAGGGCTTCGAGGCCGTTTAGGGTTGATTTTTTGCGGTTTAGGGTTTAGGGTTTAGGGTTTAGGGTTTCGGGTTTAGGCCAGAGTCGGGTTTTGGGGTTTTTGGGGTTTAGGGTTGTGGGGTATGTGGGGTATGTGGGGTTGGGGGTTTAGGGTGTTTGGGTTTTTTGTTGGGTTTCAGGGTTTAGGGTTTTGGGTTTTTTGGGGTTTTAGGGTTTAGGGTTTAGGGCTTCCAGGCCAGACTCGGGTTGAGGGTTTTGGGCGTTTAGGGTTTGGGGTGTTTAGGGTTTAGGGTTTTGGGCGTTTAGGGTTTAGGGTGTTTAGGGTGTTTAGGGTGTTTAGGGTTTAGGGTTTTCGGCGTTTAGGGTTTAGGGTGTTTAGGGTGTTTAGGGTTTAGGGTGTTTAGGGTGTAGGGTTTAGGGTGTAGGGTTTAGGGTTTTAGGGTTTAGGGTAGGGATGGAGAATCAATGCGAGGCACCCACGAGAAATGGCGCAAGATGACGGCACGGCTCAGCTCAGGATTGCAGTCGGGGTGCCAAAGAAGACTGCCGCCACTCCATGCGTAGGGTTTATAGGGTTTGTAGGGTTTATAGGGTTTAGGGTTTAGGGTTTAGGGTTTAGGTTCGCCCTTATACGCCAGGGTGAGGGTTGTGGGGGCATGCATTCGAGTACTGGCCCAGAATCATCCAGGAAGATGTGTGCAACCATCGCCTCTCCAGCTGAACTAGGCGGTGATCCGTCGGCAGCTGAACAGCGGAGTTTCGGCAGCGACGCTCATCCGCTACCTGAAATGGGGGGAGATGTTTAGGGTTTAGGGTTTCGGGTTTTTTTTCTTCCCTCCCAAGTTGCTTCATCGCATTGCCCTCAACAGAGGAGATGTGCAAGGAGCCTATCGTCACACGGGCAGCCCCGACCCCTCATCACTCTCGAAGTCTTGAGGTACTCATCTTATAGAGTTGTGGCAGGGCGCTATAGGGTTTAGGCGAGGGGGTTGAGTTTCTAGTAGTGGTTTCGAGGCCTTATGCCAAAAAGCCTTTGAAGCTTAGGCCACACGCTCGCAAAGGTTGTCGGGTTTAGGGAGGAAGTCTCAGCTTTCGATGAGGCTTAAGAGGGTGTAGGGTCGCCGGAGTTGCCCCTCAAAGGTACTTGGGGTCTGCGCGGCTGAGAGTTCATAGGGGCTGTAGGATATCCAATATTTGCAGGGTTTTTGTTAGGGCTCATGGGGTTTTCGCTTAAGCAGCAACCTTTACCAAGACTCTCAAGGAACAGCTGTGAGATGTAGGTGTTACTTTATTCGGCGACTCGGGCTCTGCAAAGAAAGCAAGGGCACGCTACTTCTGCTTTGCTTTCTCCCCCCTCCAACTCGGGGCGTTCCTACAACCCTAAACCCTAAACCCTAAACCCTAAACCCTAAACCCTAAACCCTAAACCCTAAACCCTAATTAGATGTGCGGCAGGTGTGCTTCCGTGACGAGCCGGGGCCCTGCGGCACCGGAGACGAGGACCGCCAACATATGTAGAGGTGAGTCGCAGGCCCTGAGCCCTAAAACCTACTTGGAGGGTTTAGGGTTTAGGGTTTAGGGTTTTGGGGTTTAGGGTTTAGGGTACTTAATAACCCAGTTATAACTGTACTTACAACCCAAGTATAACTATATCCGGGCACTTACAGGGCTTATAAGTGGGTTACAAGTACCATGAACCTCCAAGTACTCCCACAGTCCTATCTAAACCTTTTATCCATGCAGAGGTACAGGAGTTCTGGCTTGGAATTGACATTCTCGCCATCAATGATGGGTGATGATGTATAGTTGGGTGTGGTGATGATGATGGTGGAGAGTGAAAATGGTGGTGATGATGATGATGATGATGATGGCGGTGACGCTGGTGGTGAGTGGTAAAGGTGATGCTTGTATTCCTGATGATGGTGGTTGGTGTGAGTGTGAAGGTGATAATGCTTGTGATAGTTGACGATGTGAATGCTTGACCACTGCCAGTTACTGATCATGAAACACACCCTCTCCCTCGCTTTCCGATAGATGCATTGTGGGCGAATAGCTTCTTACATGGGAGAGATTGTTTCGTTGGGGAGGTTCGTTGGTGATGATGGGGAGGATGAGAATGAGGAGTACACCCCAAAGCCTTCAGCCTAAACAGCAACCATCCAAGCCAATCCCCAAGACCTTCTCCCGAAGTCTTCATCCCAAACCCCAAGTCCGGAAAACCCCTCAACCCGAAACCCTAAACGCTCAAGCCGAAGCCCTAAACCCGAAACCCTAATCCTAAACCCTAAACCCTAAACCCTAAATCCTAAACCCTAAACCTTGCTGGCCAGAGGACCTTCCCGACCGCCTCGACTCCGACTTCGCACCTGGGGCCCGCAGCAAGCAGGTCTTGACGGGGTTTAGGGTTTAGGGTTTAGGGTTTAGGTTTTAGGGTTTAGGTTTTGGGGTTTAGGTTTTGGGGTTTAGGGTTTAGGGTTTAGGGTTTAGGGTTTAGGGTTTAGGTTTTATGCAAACGGTCTTGCCGACGATCCTAGGGGATTTTGGGGATTTTGGGGGTTTTGGGGGTTTGGGGGGTTTTGGGGGTTTGGGGGGTTTTGGGGGGTTTCGGGGGTTTATTGTTTAGGGTGGGTACCGGCTTGCGGGGTGGGTTTTGGCATTTGGCGTTTAGGGAACCAAGTTGGAAAAGAATACAACTTCTCCCTGTTGCTTCTGGATGTAGAACCTTTCTAAGATCGGTTTCGGGTGGACAATGAGTTTTGGTGAATCCTATTTGGAGGTTCGTGGTGCTTGATAACCAATTTTAACTGCACTTATATTCCACTTATAGGCCCCTGAATTACCCTAAAATGGTTATGCTAGGGATGTAAGTGCAACTACTATTTGGTTAGTAAGTATCCATGAACCTCCAAAAGCCGTAAACCCCAAACCCCAAACCCTAAACCCTAAACCCCCTAAACTTTACAAACCCTAAACCCTATTAAGCCCTAAACCCTTAACCCTTAAACTGTTTGTAACCAGACGGCTTCGAAGATCCGTAGCTCCTTGCCTGCACCGGGGCCTTACAACCCTAAACCCTAAACCCTAAACCCTAAACCCTAAAATGGAGGCCCAAGTGCTTTTTGCAGTCGTGCCTTTCTTGCCCAAGAAGGATTTATAGGGTTTAGGGTTTGTACTTGTAGGGTTTAGGGTTCATAGGGTTTAGGATGTTTAGGGTTTATAGGTAATAGTCTAATAGGGTTTAGGATGTTTAGGGTTTTTGGGTTTTTGGATTTATAGGGTTTATAGGGTTTAGGGTTTATAGGGTTTAGGGCTAGGGTTTCAGGTGATCTCTAGGAAGCCCATTTCCCCAAATCCCTCCAAGCGATCCGTGACGAGTCCTCAGCTTGCAATCAAAGCTACCCTGATACATCCCTAAACCCTAAACCCTAAAACCCTTCAAGGGGATTCCAAAGTCCCCTACACCCCAAGACAAGATGTTCAGTTCCCAAGAAGGGGAGGCACCCGGAATGTACACCCCGAATTCTTGTTAGGGTTTAGGGTTTAGGGTTTAGGGTTTAGGGTTTAGGGTTTAGGGTTTAGGGTTTAGGGTTTAGGGTTCCACCCGAAAGGGTACCTTATTTCCCCCCCCCCCCCCCTGAATTGCCATCAAGGTCATCGACTTCCATCGCGGCGCCAATGCCTGGCATTTCACGGCTCTTTGGCTCTCTTGGTAGTAGAGTTCGGGTTTGGGGTTTAGGGTTTAGGGTTTAGGGTTTAGGGTTTAGGGTTTAGGGTTTAGGGTTTAGGGTTTAGGGTTAGGTTTTAGGGTTTGTAGGCAACCTTTAACCTTTTTGGGTATTATATCCCCCTTATAATCCCAAAGTTTCACTCTTAGTTCACCTAGGTACTGGACATCTCAGCTCTCAGGGCCCCAGGCCTTTCTATAGGGCTGACGTGTTTTTGTTCGGGTTCAAGGGATCTGTTACCCTGAACCCTAAACCCTAAACCCTAAACCCTAAACCCTAAACCCTAAACCCTAAACCCTAAACCCTAAACCCGGGGCGGCCCGAAAATGGCAATGCTGTGAAGATGGCGTTCAGACTTCAATCTGTCGATCTGACATTCATGGCAGTCTTCAGCCCTGCAGGAAGCTGAAGCCACTGGGCGGGGAGACTCTGAAACCTAAACCCTAAATCCCCAAACATCTAAAACCCTAAGCCAGTCCGTAAATCCCTAAATCCGTCAACCCTAAACAAACCTGAGCCGAAAACTCCGAAACTCCGAAACCCCCCCCACCCCCCCGGCACTGGCGTAAGGCCGGCACGAGGAGCAGGTCTGGGTGGGCGGACTCCGGGTTGGGTCTGGGTGCTTTAGGGTTCAGGGTTTAGGGTGTAAGGTTTAGGGTTCAGGGTTTTTGCGGGCCTACTTGAAGTTTCGTTCAGGGCTTCATGGTTGTTGTATTGGGGTTATTTTGACTTACAACCCTACTTATAACTGCGTGTACCTTCAAGTATTCACCGTTTGTCATGAATACTCCCCCCCCAACACCCCCCACTACACCCAACAACTTTGTGCGACAGCCTTGAAAAAGCTCTGGGGTGTAGGGCATTTGAGTTGAAGTCTTCCTGACAAGCAGGAAAAGCAGGTTCGAGAGTCCTGGCGCAGGGAGCATGAACAAATTTGTCTCCGACATAAGGGTCACTGCGTATACTGACAGAGATGTGGTATCGACTCGAGGCTTGCGGTAAACCCTAAACCCTAAACCCTAATAAACTAAACCCTGGCTCAGGGTTTAGGGGTTTGGGGGTTTGGGTTCGGAGGTTTGGGGCTTTGGGCCGTTGGGGCTTTGGGGCTTTGGGGCTTGGGGGCCTTTGGGGGCCTTTGGGGGGCTTTGGGGGGCTTTTGGGGCCTTTGGGGGGGGGGATTTTGAGGGTTTTTGGGGGCCTTTGGGGGTCGGGTTTTGGGGGATTTGGCGGTTTCGGGGTTGGGGGGTTGGGCAGTTAGCTCCTGCTAACTGCCCTAAGGCCTTAGCAGGCCTCGATGTGCCTTGAGGGTCCCTAGGCTGGTTTTGGGGTGGGCCCTAAACCCTAAACCCTAAACCCTAAACCCTAAACCCTAAACCCTAAACCCTAAACCCTGAACCCTGAACCCTGAACCCTGAACCCTGAACCCTGAACCCTGAACCCCAAACCCAAAACCCTAAACCCTAAACCCTAAACCCTAAACCCTAAACCCTAAACCCTAAACCCTAAACCCTAAACCCTAAACCCTAAACCCTAAACCCTACCATGAGATTCCACGTGGGTAGGGCCCAGTGCGCATGGACCACATGGACAGGTCCGGGGCGCCCAAGACCGTCTCGGACTCCGTCTTCACCAAGAGGGTCCTCGACCCAGACTTGGACCGTGGGCAGTGGGGTTTAGGGTTTTAGGGTTTTAGGGTTTTAGGGTTTTAGGGTTTTAGGGTTTTAGGGTTTTAGGGTTTTAGGGTTTAGGGTTTTAGGATTGGGGGTTACGGGCTTGGGGTTTAAAGAGGTTCGGGGCATGGTGATTTCTTCTTGACGATAACCTGTAGAGAGCTTAGGGGCCCGGGTTCTTCCCCTGCTCATGTTAAGTTAGAGCTTACGAGTTCAGGGTTTGGGTTGTATACCTGTTTTGTGGGTACCCAATCCCCAGGTCGGTCGATGACATATTGGGCAACCCTCAAAAGGGATTATAGAGAACGCGCAACCCTAAGCCCTCTATATGTCCCCAGTAGCCTATGATCTTCTAAACTTCTAACCCTAAACCCTAAGCCCTAAACCCTAAACCCTAAACCCTAAACCCTAAACCCTAAACCTCTAACCCTATCACCTAGAAACCGAGAACCCCAGAAACCCAGAGCCCTTCGGGTGGGGAAGCCTACGACCACCACAACTCCGCAACCAGCAGCTACCCGCTGCCCATATGGGCTTTGGGGATCTGGCTCCCCTGTGCCATAGACAGCGAAGAAGTTTGTATGTATGTATGTATGTATGTATGTATGTATGTATGTATGTATGTATGTATGTATGTAGATATGTATACATATATGTGTGTATATTTTTATATATGTATAAATATCATACAGAAGCCCGAAACCAAGGCTACGTCGGACCTATGGGTAGGTCTACCCTAGGCCTACGGGTAGGCCTACGTAGAGGCTATGCGAGGCTACCTATAGGCCTATCCGTAGGCCTACGAGTGGGCTACTGGTAGGCCTCTCTGTAGGCCTACCAGTCGCCTATTGGTAGG
Organism: Symbiodinium natans; assembly: GCA_905221605.1. Lineage (NCBI taxonomy): Eukaryota > Dinophyceae > Suessiales > Symbiodiniaceae > Symbiodinium > Symbiodinium natans. The sequence continues at coordinate 812,247 of CAJNDS010000424.1, forward strand.
CCTACAGGTAGGCCTACGGGTAGGCTGCCGGTAGGCCTATCCGTAGGCCTATAGGTAGGCTACCGGCAGGCCTACCAGTAGGCCTATGGGTAGGCTACCGGTAGGCCTGCCCATAGGCGTGTAGGTATGCTACCGGTAGGCCTGGTCGCAGGCCTATAAGTAAGCTATCTATAGGCCGACCCGCAGGCCTACGGGTAGGCTACCGGTAGGCCTACCCGCAGGCCTACGGGTAGGCGACCGGCAGCCCTACCCGCAGGCTTATACGTAGTCGAGGCATAGTAGTAGTGATGATCTCGGGGCTGGGGCTCGGGCACAAAAAGGAGGGCCTAAGAGTCCATGCGTGCGTGATTTCTTTTACGGATGCACATGATGTCTAGGGTCGAGAATTTAGGGAGCAGTTGACGGGTGCTTTCGTCGTTTCTCGAGCCCTGAGGCTCGGTCATGGACTCTTAGGCCCTCCTTTTTGTGCCCGAGCCCCAGCCCCGAGATCATCACTACTACTATGCCTCGACTACGTATAAGCCTGCGGGTAGGGCTGCCGGTCGCCTACCCGTAGGCCTGCGGGTAGGCCTACCGGTAGCCTACCCGCAGGCCTGCGGGTCGGCCTATAGATAGCTTACTGATAGGCCTGCGACCAGGCCTACCGGTAGCATACCTACACGCCTATGGGCAGGCCTACCGGTAGCCTACCCATAGGCCTACGGGTAGGCCTGCCGGTAGCCTACCCGTAGGCCTACGGATAGGCCTACCCGCAGGCCTACGGGTAGGCCTACGCGTAGGCTGCCCGTGGCCCTTTGACGGCCACACGAGGGCCTACGGATAGGCCTACGCGTAGGCTGCCGCAGACTCTACCGACAGGCCTACGCGTAGCCAGCCGTAGGCTCTACAGCTAGGGCTACGGGTCGCCTTTACGTTTGGGCTTCTTTACCATAAATATCTAAATAAATATAAATATAAATATAAATATATATATATATTTATATTTATTCATGTATATTCATACATATGTTCATGTGTTTTTCTCCAGTCTTTTATATGAGGAATCCCATCCGGGAATGATTGTCCAGTGCACTTTGCGGACCGAAGGACTCAGCAGACCCATGCCATCTCAAGTAAGGGGCTCTTAGCCAAAACTCCCACTGTATTTGATTGGTAAAAAGGACCCGCTTACTCCCACGGTATCTGATTGGTAAGAAGGACCCGCATACGTTAAGCCCTACAACGTAGCACATAAGTGCAACACCCGGCACCTGGCCTCCCCCGGTCTCAACGCACTTTTTAGGGGAGTCTAGGGTTCAGAGGTTGGGGCTTAGAGGGTTGAGAGTTCAGGGTCAAGGGGCTAAAAGGAGGGACCCTTATCAGGGACCTTAGAGGTCATTTAGGGTGCTATTTCGGGGTCCCTCCTTATACCCCCTAAATAGGGACGGTCAGCTGGTTGAGTTCCGGGAGTACCGAACCCTGAATCCTTCACTCCGCACAAGATCCCCACTACCTCCAAACTTGAAACACCCGAAACTCGAAACCCTAAACCCTAGACCCTAAACCCTAAACCCTAAACAGGAAGCTAGGCTCCCTAGACCTTCTCTGAGGCGGGGCAGCGGCACATGTTCGGTCACCAAGAGCACAGCATACGGGCATGCGATGAGGTTCAGGGTTTAGGGTTTAGGGTTTAGGGTTAAGTACCCTGAACCTCCAAGTAGTGTCCGGGCTTAGGGCTTAGGACCTTTCGCGGTTTACGGGCTTGGGGCTTCAAAGGTTTCAGGCTCAGGGAATGAAGGTTTCAGTGCTCAACCCTAAAACAATACCCATCATCTCTGGCTCGGGCTCCTGTTCAAAAGGCTGTGTATGAGGGCCAGACAAGCCCCACTCAACATGCAAGCAAGGATGGATGTCGATGGAAAGATCGCAGAGTGCGGCCTTTGCATGTGTAGACTCGTAGGTCCGAGTTTCAGAAAGCCCAAATCAGAACAGCAGGCTCACCAACCCAACCAACTGCAAGCAGAACTGTCGTTACCAGACTGCAGTAGCGAATGCTGTCATGGCACAATCAATGACAGGAATACCCTGACAACTTCTAGGCATGTATATTGCTAGACACAGTAGCCATGATCCCGTCTCGACTTGAGTATTGCCTCGATTCCCGCATCAGGCCTGCGCCAGGCCTCCTCCTTTCATGCTCTATTCCTGGACTGGGAGAAGGCTTTTGATTCAGTTACTTTCACATCCATTAAAGCAGCCCTTCTTTTTGTGGGGGTCCCGATGCCAATGGTTGAGGCAGTACTGGCTCTATATAGAGCCCCTTCCTTTGTGGCTTTAGATTCAGGAACCACTTCAGTGCTTCAATATCTGACAAAAAGGCTTCGCCAAGGATGCCCTCTTTCCCCATATTTGGTTTCCTTCATACTCACTCATCTCCTCCATGATCTAGAAGCACATTATTCACAAGCAGTATGGAGAAATCTCTGGCGTTTTCTACACGCCAGCACCACTCTGGGATATGGAATATGCTGATGATACAGCCTTGCTCTCCTCTTCGCCTGATCAGTTAAACCGACTCCTGCATCTCCTCCGGCAGGAAGGTCGTGTCCGGGGTCTGCGCCGTATCGGGGTTAGTCAGCTAGTCAGCTAGTCTTACCTGATACGGCACTTGTAGGACTTGTAGGACTGATGGGAGGTAAGCACCTGTGCCCACATACATGTTGTGTGAGTAAAGTGCAGAGTTGAAAGTTACAATTTTGGGGTACAGTTGGATGGTCACCAATCCCTTCTAGACATTGAGCACGCGCAGCCGATCGTTCAAAGAGAGTTGAACCCTCAAACACACTCTCCTGCCATAGACCCTATCAGTAGCCCTGTTGTCCCCTAAACCCTCAGCGGTTCAGGGTGTAGGGTTTAGGGTTGAGTCACTTTTCGTTTTAGTTTGCACCATGCTTCAGATTTCGATGGTCTCGGGGCGAGAGCTGGATCCCATACCTGCGGCCAAGGTTTGCGATGTCAAGGCATTGAAACAGTACCTGCGTCAGGTCTATGATTTCCCGATATGCCTGCAAGAGCTTGTAAGCGAAGGCGCTTCTTTGGCTGAGGACACGGTTTTGGATTCACCCCTCAGAATGCAGCTTGTGTTGCGGCCGAAGAGCAACAAAGAGATGAAGACCGAGTTTCTTGAGGCTGCATCTCAAGGACACCTCGAGATCTTGCGGAGGCTGCTAGCTGCTGGTGCCGACAAGGACTCGCGGGATGGGAGAAGGAAGACTGCCTTGATGCATGTTTCTCAACACGGCCACGTTGAGCTCTTACGCGAGCTGCTAGAGGCCGACTCTGACAAGGACTTGCAAGATCAGGATGGCATGACGGCTCTTATGTATGCTGCTGATAAAGGTGATGTCGAGGCTGTGCGAGCTCTCTTACAAGCTGGGGCGAGCAAGGACGTGTTGACAAGAGGCAGAAAGACAGTTCTCATGTACGCATCAGAAAATGGTGACGTTTCGTGCGTGCAAGAGCTGTTGGTGGTGCGAACTGGTGACGAGATGAACCGCAACTTGATTGACTTGCGAGACGTGGATGGCATGACAGCTCTTATGCATGCTTCTGAAATGGGCAACCTTTCAGCTGTGCGAGAGCTATTGGAATCTGGCGCTGATGAGGGATTGTTGGATCGGGACTGGGTGACAGCCCTCATGTACGCATCTCGGCGGGGTCACGCTGAAGTTGCGCGAGAGCTGCTAAAAGCTGGTGCTAACATGGATGTGAAAAACTTGAGCGGTGTCACAGCTCTGATGTACGCATCTGCAATCGGCAACATTGCTGTTGTGCAAGAGCTGTTGGCTGCGGGCGCCGACAAGAGTTTGAAGGACTCCACCCTTATGACGCCCCTTATGTACGCCTCTCAATATGGCCACATTGATGTTCTGCGCGAGCTGCTGAAAGCAGGGGACGTGAACTCGCAAAACAAGAACGGCATGACAGCGCTCATGTACGCATCGACAATTGGCAACAGCTTGTACGCTTCTCGACATAGTGCCATGGAGATTGTGCAAGAGCTGTTACGAGCCGGGGCCGAGAAAGACTTGCAAGACAAGAGTGGCATGACAGCTCTTATGCATGCTTCTGAAACAGGCAACCTTGCAGCTGTGCGAGATCTTGTGGCAGCGGGCGCCGACAAGGGTTGTTTGGATCGTAACTAGGTTGGCTTTTGGCACATCTTACATGTTCCTCATTTGGGATTAGGGCGGGGACCCTATATGTAAATATTTGTTCAAAGGTGTTAAAGGCCAACCCAGGTAGGAATTTCATGGCAGCTCTTATGTTCGCATCTCGCCGTGGGCACCTCGAGGTTGTGAGACACCTGCTGGAAGCCGGTTCTCAGAAGGACTTGCAGGACGAGAACGGCATGACGGCTCCTTGGTAGCCCAGTGGTACCCTTTACCCCTTTTGTTTTTGGGTTCTGGGTTTCCCTTATATAAAAGTAACCAACCCCAAAAAAAGGGTGCCCACTTATTGCAAGATGGTTACTTGGGCTAGCAAGGCTCTGATGTACGCAGCACGTTGGGGCCACGTAGGGGTTGTACAAGAGCTCTTGGCAGCCGGCGCTGAGAAGTCCTTGGAGAACGTGAGTGGCCGAACAGCTCTCATGCTCGCCTCTGCATACGGCAACGCTGCAGTCATGCAAGAACTGTCGCCAGCTGGCTCCGACGCGTAAGCTCGCATCCTCCGCCCCGTTGCAGTGAGTGTGGGTTTAAATGAGTGTGGGTTTAAATAGGGGTGCAAGTTGAGGGTGGCAAGATAACTCGTTTCGAGCTGGCCACAAGAAAGTTGAAAGTGATGGCTCGGATTGGAAAGGCACCCAGTACAGTTTGGTGCTGCCAACCGGGTCTGCTGTTCTGTTCACTTCTATGCACAGTATAACGGAGTGACCCCCAGGTACAGGCAGCAAGCGATGTGCACCTGCAGGGGAGAGATTGTGTAACGATGATCTCTTCTCTGTTACATACCCCTTACAAAGGCGTGCTGTGCTTGAGAGTTCTTTTCCAGTCTTGTTCTGCAGTTTCCTCTCCTAATCATATCCTCCCAAGTACCTTGCCTAAGGATACCGTATTGTGGAGTCTGTAGGATATCTTGGGAGGTGCTCGCGGTATCTATAGCCCTACATCTTAAACCCTCAACCCTAAATCCTAAACCCTAAACCCTAAACCCTCAACCCAAATGAGCCGAAAAACCTACACCCTAGACCAGGTTTTGGGCTGCGTGCGTGGAAGGCCAAGCAGATGGGAAGCACTATGTGCTCGCACGGGCCCAGGATAGCTTCTAACGGGCCCAGGATAGCTTCTAAGTACTAAGCCCGAAGCTTTGCAGCGCTCTTTAGGGTTTAGGGTTTAGGTTTTAGGTCTTCAACTTTAGAAGACACCCAGCCCGTTCCCCCGTTCTCCCCCACCAAGCAAAAGCACAAGACCCATTGAACTTGCTTAGCGTTAGGCCAGTGCTTTCAGGAAGGGGCACGGAAGAAAACCCCCCCCCCCCGGCTAAGGGTTCAAAAATGGAGGCTTGGGGTTTAGGGTTTGTCGGAAGTATTCAGGGTGCAGGTTCGGCATTCGTTTCGAGGAAAGTCTCGGGGAGTTCGGAAGAAAGTTTCGAGGAGTTTCCTTTTTGAGCTTTTGAACAATTTCAAGTCTCAGGGGCTTGACTGTTTACGGTTTAGGGTTTAGTGCACTACTCTGTTGTGTATCTTTGCGAGGGTTCTCGCCGAGTTGGAGTACACCTTTCCGTCACGGCACCAGCAACATCCGACATCTGCATTGCTGCTTGAGAGTGCTGTGCTACTACCCTAAACCCTAAACCCTAAACCCTAAACCCTAAACCCTAAACCCTAAACTGTAGGTGTGACCATCCTTCCGGAGGCCTCCAGCATAGAACCACAGCTCCATCATAAGGTTGGTTATACAGTTGGCTGAGCAGCTAGCCCATACCCGCCATGCGCTGTCTCGGTCGGGCATGCGTTTAACCTCGCCATGCGTTGTGCTCCCAAGACACCCGAAACCCTAAACCTCAGCAGTTTTGGTGCCCCTGCCTGGCGCGCCAGCGTTTCTCAGGTCGGAGCCGTTCCCGGGATGCTGACGGAGCATTTCTTTGTCGCGAAGGCTCATCCTTGCCCGTCACTTCTTAGAGTTTTGTCTCCGTAGGAACCCAAGCTTTGCTTCCTCCGGGATGGTGAAGTTGTTGCTCCAATGTTGCTCCTTAAGCATCAAGTCCCAAATCTTCGCTGCCCCGAAACAACACCTAGATGGCGGGTCAGCCGACAACGGGTGCATGAGGCCCGCACCAAATCAGTTTTTCAGTGTTACTCCCGAAGGTGTTGCCCGATAATATACATATACATATGCATATGCATATGCATATGCATAGTGCACATACATGTGATCATTTTCCTTGATCTACCGCCGAAGTCGTTCCACAGTTAGTTTTGGGTATTTCAAGAGCGAATTCTAATTGTTTTTTGTTTTCGATTATTTTTGTTGGGGGGGGGGGGGGGTATTATATCCAGATAGACGACTTCAGATTTATGTATGCATGCGAAAATCACATATACCTTCCGGTATCCATGTTTTCGGTGCCGTGTTTGGAAGAAAGCAGTCAAGACTGGAACAAAGTTGTCACCCGGGAGAAGATGTCGTCAGGTGGCACGCCCCCGACCACTGACGAACGTGGGCTTCTTGTCAGCAAGCTGAGGCACTACTGGAGGCTCATGGTACTTATTCACCAGTATGGTTAGGGCTTTTTGGATTTAGGGTTTAGGGTTTGGGGTCTAGGGTTTAGGGTTTAGGGCTTGGGGCCCCAGATGCAGGCGTTCCAGCTGTCAGGGCTCATGGCTCCTCGTGCTTCCATCCTCCAGCTGCAACCTTAAGCCCCATTGCCAGCAAACTTGTTTAGGGTTTAGGGTTTAGGGTGTAGGGTTTAGGGTTTAGGGTTTAGGGTTTAGGGTGTAGGGTTGTACCTGGAAGCTGTGGCACCAATCAACACCCTCAGTTGCCCCGCAATGGCAACTTAAGGTTTGGGGGGTTTCGGTTTGCGGCGTCAACCGACAATGACACCTGCTCCAGGACAGCAAACCCCTTATGTTCAAGACCTGTTCCATGTAAGACTGGCGAGAAGCTTGTGTCGACCACAGAGGAAGTCATAGCTGATCACAGCCAAGGGTTCGGCTTTCTGCCCGCGCCCGACGATGCTTTCCGGGAGGAGGATGCAGGCGGGTTGCCGGGCTTAGCATAAATTTGCGGTTTCTATGCAAATACGCTTGTGGGGGTTTCACAAATGGCACAAAAGGGCCCCCGAGTTTTTCGTAACCTCTGGAATTTGAGTGTCTAGGCTTGAGGCTCGGCTGTTTGATGCGAATTTGTGGGTCTTGGTGTTGGTGCCTGCTGGCGCAGCCAAACCCTGAAGACTGAGGCTCCCAGGCAAACAGCCAAAACCACCCCAAAAAACTTTGGGTTTAGGGTTTAGGGGTTTAGAGTTTAATTAGGGTTTAGGGCTTTTTTTGCAGCGTTGCCAACTAGGGGACTTTGAAGGTCTGCAGGAAAGGCCGGCCTCAGGGCGGTCTCTTTTCGTGACGTGCAGCATATTGGGTTTGGACGACTTGACACCTCGAATGCTTGAGAAGAGCGTTGCTCCTTTCAAGCTTTTAACGGGATTTTTGGGCAGGATTGAGGCGGGCTTAGGCGCATTTGAAAAGGTTCACTCAAGCATTAGGGCTCAGGGTTCCCCTCCGTGCTCCACCCCCTGCCTCCCTCCCACCTCGCGTTTGACGTTGGGCTTCTTCAGGCTCTCCACCTATGTGGATCGAGAGCATCACCATCTACCCGCGCGTCTCTGAGCCTGCTTGCCAGGGGTTCGAAGTCCGGGGTTCTTGTAATCATCTCCTCTAACACCACTTCCCTAGCTCGCTGGAACTACGGACCAATTCTATCATTTTATCGACCCTGATCTCGACCGTGATCAACGCACTTGCCTCCATAACCTATAAACTTGCGACTTACAACTTGCAAGCAGATGCAAATTAGAGCTTATGTTAGGTTTTTTTGACCCAGCTGTGACTGCTCTTGAACCTCCAAGAAAACCAACATATTCCAACACCCCAAGCTCTGACCACCTGCGCTGAGGCACAGCCTCACGGGCGAGCTGCCCTTTGTCTCGCATCGAAATCTCGAGGCACATCTGTTTGTTAGGGTTTAGGGTTTAGGGTTTGGGGTTTGGGTTTGGGGTTTGGGGTTTGGGGTTTGGGGTTTGGGGTTTGGGGTTTGGGGTTTGGGGTTTGGGGTTTTAGGGGGGATTTTGAGAGCAGATACCCCCTGCAGTGAAGATTCAGAGTTCCCGAAGCTATCAACTCACAGAAGGGGCTCTAAACCTTGCGCAGGATCTTGAATGCCTAGACCTCTCCACCCCCAAACCCACCCCCTTAAAAGCGACCCAGATTTTCTTTCCCTAAACCCTACTAAAACCTAAACCCGAAACCCAGAACCCTGAACCCTGAACCCTAAACCAGTGGGACTTGGACTCGAAACGGTTTGTCAAACTATTACCGAAGTTCCTAACCCTCCCATGAACCAAAAACAACTCAGCTGGTTCAGGGTTTAGGGTTTAGGCTTTAGGATTTAGGGTTCAGGGTTCAAGGCCTCAGGGTTTTTTCGAGATTTTGGGTACGGGCCGGGTCTTTTTAGGGGTTTTCGGGGCCATTCGGGCCATGTGAAGCAAGGGGAAGAGTTCAGCCAATGCCACCATCAAGGCAGGAACAAGCAGCAACCGATGTACCTGATCCCAGAAATCGGTATTTTGGGGTTTAGGGTTTGGGTTCGTTCGATTTGTGTTTCTTTTTTTGTTAATCCCTCATCCGCCCAACAGGACACTCACAGAACGAACCCCTTAGTCCCAGAAACCCTACGTCCCCAGTCCTCGTGCGACATCGCGGGGAAAAAACAACCGGATGCCGCCACGGCAAGGTGCTCACAGACGACGACTTAGTGTGCAAAGATGGTCAGGCATCCTCCCAGTGCGCCAGACTTTACAGAAAGGAATTCCACCGCTAGGTTCGGCAGGGATTCCTTCAACACGAGGTTGATCTGCCATTACTTGCTTAAGAATTACCCACCAATGAATAAGAAGCCATTCGGGTTCAAGGGTATAGGGTCTTTGGATTGGAGCTTTGTCAATGTTGGAGCTCGGAGTTCGAGGCTCAGGGTTCAGGACGAAGAGGTTTAGGGTTTAGGGTTTGGAGGTCTAGGGTTTAGGGTTTAGGGTTTAGGGTTTAGGGTTCAGAGGTCTAGGGTTTAGGGTTTAGGGTTTAGGGTTTAGAGGTCTAGGGTTAAGTTTGAGGATTCGGGGCTTGCAGAGCCTTAGTCAACGAAGATGCGCAGCGGAGGCCCCAGTGGCCAAAGTTGAGCTGGAGGCACGAACCCTAAACCCTAAACCCTAAACCCTATACCCTAAACCCTAAACCCTAAACCCTAAACCCTAAGCCCTAAACCCTAAACCCTAAACCTTGAAGTGTGGTTGCCTGCCCAGGGCATTCCTTAATCCTGAAGCATCGCGCCTTAAAACCCCAAAACCTAAGCCCAAAACCCAAACCTTAAACCCCAAACAACCCTAAACACTGAACCCCAAACCGTAACCCCCCCCCCCCCCCCCCCAAACCCTGAACCCCAAACCCCAAACCCACAAAACTAGCAGACCCAACCTTAACCCTACCCTTAAAGCCTGAACCCCAAAGCGTAACCCCTAATACCTGGAGACCTTAGGGGTTTAGGGTTTAGGGTTTAGGGTTTAGGGTTTAGGGTTTAGGGTTTAGGGTTTAGGGTTTAGGGTACCCTTTTGCCCTTCTTGTTTGGTTCAAGGCTAGGGTTTGTGGGGTTTAGGGTTTAGGGCTGGGATGTTCCCCCTTATACTAGCAGTCTTTGACAGGGATTCTAGTACCCCCCCCCCCCATATTATAATCCCTATTCAGGACTGTTAGTATGAGGGGGAACATCCCAACCCCAAACCCCAAACCCCAAACCCCAAACCCTAAACCCTAAACCCTAAACCCTAAACCCTAGGGCCCTCAACCCAAGTTGAGGGTTCCCTTCTGCAGCAACTTTGTGATTCCTCGACCCTCGAGGGTGCCAAGCGGCTTCGGGTCTTCAAAGCAAGGTTGGCACCCCTGAAGTGAGAGGAAACTGAGGAAGAATCGGGTTTAGGGTTTAGGGTTTAGGGTTTAGGGCTTGTGAGATAGAATTTTCGGGTCTAGGGTTTCAGGATTGGGGTTAGGGTTTAAACTTCAGGGTATGAGGAATAAGGTTTAGGGTTTAGGATTTAGGTTTCAGGAACATCCCTACAGCCCCAAGTACCACGTGGGCTACTGCAAGCATGACAGCACCCTCTGTGTCACTTTGTTAAACAGAAACGGAGGCCTTCTTTTCATTGCTTCTGAGGCCGAATATAGGGGTCGGAAAACTTACTAATAATGAGCCCTTAATGTCCCTATATCATTGTACCAGAATAACCCCCCCAAAAACCCTATTCTAATCATTAAGGCCCCTATATCGCATGCTCCACCAGGCAACCTAGTCACTGGATTCAGTATTTTGGTCTTCGGTGTGGGCATGCTTGAAGGGCCTCCTAGCCGCTTAGCCCTTGAAGTACAGATCTGTAGTTTCTACACACTGTTGGGCAGAGGTAGTGTGGAAATGTGGGATCCGAACATAGGGGTACCATATTGGGGGCCTTATCGTAAGGGAATCCTACTATTTTGGGGGTGTATATTGGGGGCCCCCACTGCATTACCGTTATTCATTCTCATACACTTTTGCTTTTTTGTTGGATTATTGCTCCAATAAGACCAACTCGGAGTATTGACGCACCAGGAACCATACGAATTCCAAATGAGTCCGTTCCGATGCAACTTGAAGTGCTGTCAGCCCTTCCGTGGCTGTCTTGATGTTGAGTTTTGCCTCTCGCCTCATCAATAACTCCACCGCTTCAGACCGGCCGTTCCAGCATGCCGCATGCAGGGCCGTCATCCCCAATTTTCGTTAAAAAAAACCAAAATCTCCTTCTAAAGCTGCCTAAACCCCTTGCGAGAAACCGCAGGCCCAGGCGGGTGTTTCGGCTCCAAGAAACCGCGCTAGGACCCCCGCCCCCACCTCCCTCTTTTGTGGGAGTTTGCGAGCATGAAGTCCCCACTCAAGAAGGACCCCCCCCCCCCGGCTAAATACAGCAGGATCCCTCTTTAAACCCCCTAAACGCAGTAGAATCCCTCTTTAAAGACATTCAGCAATCATACCAACCAACCCAAAAACACAAATACAAAAGGGCCTTCGGAAAGCCCATGTGAGTGCAGCCGGCACCGCCGGGAGGAGGCACAGGTCTCAGCAGGGTTTGCAAACCGGATTCCGCGCACCCGATCTTGGGGTCTCAATTATTAGTGCGTTCCTGGTTAGCGTTTGGGGTTTAGGGTCTAAGGTATAGGGTTTAGGGTTTGGGTGATTGGATCACCCTCCCAAGTTCAAGCGAACAGCCTTGTAAGCGCTGACAGCTCTGCCCTTCGAGCCCGATCATGATAAACAACAAGGCCAACAACGCCACAGGCTATGCCCGAACCTATGTGACCCTAAACCCTAAACCCTAAACCAACCCTAAACCCTAAACCCTAAGCCCTAGACCCTAAACCCTAAACCCTAAACCCTAAACGGCCCTAAACGGCCCTAAACGGCCCTAAACCCTAAGCCCTCAGGCTGTCTCAAAAACCTCTGCATGTTCAATCCGACGCCCGAAGCTCTCAGACCATGGGCCCCCTATTTTAAGTATATACAGTAAAGCCTGTAAACCCTGCGCATGAACCCATAAAGCCTATAAACCTAACAGACCCTGTAAACCCCAAAAACCCTACAAAGCCTACCGACCCTAAAAGCCCTGCAAAGCCTGCAAAGGCGATAAAACCTACAAAGCCTATAACACGGAACATTCCTAAATCCTACAATGAAGCCCTACAGCGCATAAACCTATGAAGCCTTTCCAAGCCTTCAACGCCTAAACCCTTGAAGCCTATAGCACCTATAAATGCTGCAAAGCCTAGAAATGAAGCCCCTGCCAATCCCTAAAAGCCCCTGCGAATCCCAGGAAGAATCATGGAAATCGCCTCTACTCTCGACCTCGAGGTCTTCTGCCCAAACCAAACCGAAAGCAAAGAAAGTCAAGCCTCGGTTTGGGGAAGTTTGGTCTTCAGGGTTCAGGGGTTCAGCGGTTCAGGGTTTAGGGTACCCCTTGCACCACCGCCTCCCCAGGCACCCTTTAAGAGAGGATAGGCCATGCTCAGGCTGGTTTCGGTGTGTGTGCCCTAGACCCGGAACCCCAGCCCCGAAACCCTCGACCCTAAGCTCATCCCGAGACCCCAAGCCCTAAACCCCAAGCCCCAGACCCTAAACCCTAGAACCCGAAACCCCAAACCCTAAACCCCAAATTTCAAAAAGCAGGCTGGAAGGACTCAGGGCAGCCACAGAGACCCAGATCAAGCCAACTCAAGCCAAAGGCTGCAGCGCATCTCTTGGGTGGGACATGCAGACCCTAAGCTCCAAACTCCAAACCCTAAACCCTAAACCCTAAATCCTAAACCCTAAACCCTAAACCTAAATCCTAAACCCTAATAGCCTAAGCCGAATTTTTTCCAGACCCTAAGCCCGACACCCGCAAGCCCTAAAGCCTGAACCCCAAACCCTGAATCCTAGAACCTAAACCCTCAGCCCTCTCTCGTGAGGATGACACAGAGCTTTCCCAGCATGGCCTCCTGGCCCAATCGACGGATTTTTGGCAGCAGTTTTTCAGTGCTACCCTTGCATTCCTTAATGGCCCTAATAGATATACGACAACATGAAGGGTGTCCATGTTACTCCGAGGTTGCTGGAAAACAGTGCAGCTGGAGCGAGACAGAGAGAGAGAGTGTGTGTGTGTGTGTGTGTGTGAGTGAGTGTGTGAGTGTGTGAGTGTGTGAGTGTGAGTGTGAGTGTGAGTGTGACTGTGAGTGTGCTAGTTGCTTGCCATCGTTGTTGCAAGCCCAAAGCCCTAAACCACAGCCAAAGTTCTGTCTGCAGGCTGACCCCGTAGACGAAGGAACGCCTGATCAACAACCCTGCCTTGGTGCATTGCTCCAGCTCCAGCTCTTGACCCAAGCCCCGGGAACGCTTTCTGGGCACATCGTTGTTCTGTGGGGTCCAATCTGCAAGCAGACTGAATGCACAGCGGAACTGCTTTGATACGTACGTGAATACTTCAAGCGTTGTCGCTGAAGTATCCCGGCCAGCTTGTATGCCCGACATTTGGACATTCGGCATGTCGTCTAAAGATTCATCCACCTTGTGGTCCCACGTGGAGCCTTCAAGTTACACATGCCACACGCTACGTTTCGGGATATTGTGATCTACACAGTTCGTCCCAGCAAGGATGACGACGTCCGCCCACCTGTGAGCAGCGTAGCTGCAAATGGAGGACAAGACGGGCAGTCGTTCGTTTACAAGGTTCCCTCATACTCCCTACAACTCCCGAAGGCTTCCTATGCTTCCCTAAAGTTCCCTTGGTGCCTACCCCCATGAACCCCCTCTCCCTTAAGAACCCTGTAAACTAATCATGTACACAGAGGGCCTGCGTGGTGCTTGGTGTCCAAATTCACGGCTGCCACCGAGCCCAATTCCCCACAAACCTGGTGCGCAGCCTCCTGTGTCACGTCGGGATGCATCAGAATTTAGGGGCAGGAGCTTCATCTTTTAGCTCTGTAAACCCTTTAAAGCCCTGTAAGCTCTATCGGGGTTCTACAACTATCGGGGTTCCCTACACAGCCCACATGCTCGACAAGCCCATTCGCTCTGTATACTCGAAAAGCCAGCCAGAAGGGCTAGGTTCATGCTCTAAGAATGGCCGTTTCCACAAACAGAGGTTTCCAAAATGCTAAAGTGCAGAACCCTAAACCCTAAACCCTAAACCCTAAACCCTAAACCCTAAACCCTAAACCCTAAACCCTAAACCCTAAACCCTAAACCCTAAACCCTAAACCCTAAACCCTAAACCCTAAACCCTAAACCCTAAACCCTAAACCCTAAACCCTAAACCCTAAACCCTAAACCCTAAACCCTAAACCCTAAACCCTAAACCCTAAACCCTAAACCCTAAACCCTAAACCCTAAACCCTAAACCCTAAACCCTAAACCCTACGCTAATACAACAACAGGTCAAAGAGTGCTGCGGGCACTCAAAAGGGGTCCCCGTGGACCCTTGTTCTGGTCTCTGGCGCTCGGCGGCTCGTCAGAGTAGGGGGGGCCTTCATGATAGGGTTTAGGGTTTAGGGTTTAGGGTTTAGGGTTTAGGGTTTAGGGTTTAGGGTTTAGGGTTTAGGGGTTAAGGTTTAGGGTTTAGGGTTTAGGGTTTAGGGTTTGAAGTTTGAGGTTTGGGGTTTCGGGTTTCGGGTTTGGGGTTTGGGGTTTAGGGTTTAGGGTTTAGGGACTGTCATACTAAATAGCTGTACTTTGGGCTTAGGATTTTGGGTTCATGTTTTTGGGGTTTACTGTTTTTGGGTTTAGTGTTTAAGGCGAGTGTACGTTCCTTTGTTTAATGCTTGCTACTTCTTTATACATAATCATACATATACATATATATAGATTATACAGATGTGCATATACATTCAGGTTACTAGGCTCCAAGAGGCAGAAGTTTCGTTAGCTAATCATGGCTTTTAAGAGCAGATGTGCATGCCGTCCTTGCAACCCAGAATCTGTATAGATGGCCCCATGTACATGTTTGATACAACTTGAGAGCGATGAGTTTACATTGCGCTGTTGTTGGATAATCGTTACCGAATCAAATAAGTTACTGCACAATTGGAGTTCCACGGTCTGTGCATGTCTCTGCAAAAAAACCACACGACTTTCTTAAACCAACAGTTTCGCGAAAAGCGGCTGTCTCATTATCACATGGTCATTTGTCTCGAACGCGTCCCTTTGGGGCACCCTAAATACGAGGGATCGTTTCGTGGCAGTGGGCAAAACTAGGATGGCCACGACTAGAACCCTTTTGTTACGTCTTTAGGGTTCGCGTTCCATTAAACCAACCCTAAACCCCAAACCCTACAATCCCAGGATCCTCAAATCACGAAACACAAGCAAAAACAAATAAGCAAGGTGTGCAAGTTGGGGGACGGGGGGGGGGGGATGGGAGTCTTCTGAGTGATGGCCGGTTGCTCTTGCCGAGACCCTGGACCCCCCGCCCGCCCGGCTTTCGGGTCTTCAGAACTTTCAGGGTTTAGGGTTTAGGGTTTAGGGTTTAGTGTTTAGGGTTTAGGGTTTAGGGTTTAGGGTTCCGGGTTTAGGGTTTAGGGTTTAGGTTTAGGGTTTAGGAGTTACCAGGTGCTCTGAACCCTAAACCCCTCAGCAAGCTTCTGCCCAGCCGCTGAGGCTTTGTCGCGGCTGCACTGGCTTGCGTCGGACTCCTACAAGGAGCAAACCCCAGACCCGGAGCCTCGTGGGACTGGGTTTAGGGTCTAGGGTCTAGGGTCTAGGGTCTAGGGTTTAGGGTTTAGGGTTTAGGGCTTAGGGTTTAGGGTTTAGGGTTGGCCGTATTCGGGTTTTGAAAGGGAACTCCGGCTGAGGGCTTCATCGTCCTGTGTGCTACTCTACCCCTGTACCCCGCAATGTCGCAGGGCGAAACATTACTGAAACGTTGACAGAGTCTTGTTTAAACGTTCAGTCCCAGGCGGGTATCAGCTGTAAAGTGTACTTCCTAAACCCTAAACCCTAAACCCTAAACCGGGTAGAGGGTTTGTAGGCTTGGTCTTTGTTGGTAGCGCAGCTCCTGGCACAAACAAAGCGTCAAGGACCCTGTAAAACACAAAACGCACGCTAGCCTATACACCCAGGAGTCACTCCTGTAGAATTTCAACATACCCCCCCCCCCCCTCCCCCCCCAAAAGACACAGCACAAAAGTTGCTAGTGAATCTGGTGGTTCCAAAGCCCAGCGTCCGGTCGAGAGGCGCCAACACCGTCGCGCCGCGAAGTTCAGCCAAACAGGCCATGGTAGGCGTTAGGGGTTTAGGGTTTAGGGCTTTAGGGTTGTTTAGGGTGCTTCTAGGACGTTTCGGGGGCTGATCTTTAGGGTTCAGGGTTTAGGATCTTTAGGGTTTTTATATAGGGGTGCTTGTAGGATTTGAGGCGCGGTTCTTGAGGCTTTGGTGTTTTCAGGATTTCTTTTGCTTGTAGGAAGCCCGGGAATGCCGTTAAGTAGGGTTTAGGGTTTAGGGTTTAGGGTTTAGGGTTTAGGGTTTAGGGTAATAGTAGGATCCCCCTGATAATAAGGACCTCAGTAAGGTACCCCTAGTGTCGCAAACCCCCCAAATAGGCTTCCGACATTGGGGTTTAGGGTATGCCATGCCAAGCTGCAACAACCCTAAACCCTAAGCCCCAAACCCTAAACCCTAAACCCTAAATATCGCAGAAGCCATGTGCTGCACAGGAGACTATAAGAATTGTCAGTGTTATGTCCTTAATACCTTTGTAGCGGTTTGTAACATAAACTTCCCATTCTGTTTAGGTGCCTAGATTATGTATGGTGTGAGGGTTTGAGGGTTTCAGGGTTTCAGGGTTTGAGGGTTTGAGGGTTTGAGGATAAAGCAATGTGGCTTCGTCAAGTTACAAGCGTGCCGCTCGTCCCCCCGCCTTACCCCGCCCTAAAGTGTTCTTTCAATTGCGGCAGTTGAAGCTCTACGCGAACGCGATGACAGCCCACACCAATACGACGAACAAGAGCACATCGTCCGCACCCGACTTCTGGTCGCTTGGCAGCCTCCCGGATCCTGACGGGTCCTAGAGACCCCTAAGGGAATACTGTTGCTTAATATGTAAACCCAAGAACCAATTATCGACAATCTTGCGTTAATTGTGGTTCTACAGGGGACGCTCAGACAGGATTGACAGAGTGCCGTCATGAACGCTTCAGCCACCAGCGAAGTATGTAAACCAGGTGTGAATGGAGCTGGAAAGCAAGATTTTCAGCACCCCAGCGTTTGCAGACGAAGCACTGTGCACAAGCACAGGCTCCCAATACAGTCACACTCCCACCAACATACTGCCCAGAAGCCGAGAATTGTGCCAACGAAAGGCCAGCCGGACCTGAAGCGCACTTTCTCGCAAGCCTATGTCTCATTTAAGTAAGTTCACGTGTGTTCGCCTTTCGTTGACGGTGAGAAGTAGAAACTGCGATACATCATCTTTTCACGGCTGTCAGATCCGAAGTATATTCCCCTAGCAATGTTTCTAACCAGGATGAGCCGAGCAAGAAGATGCGTTGTTTGAAGCGTGCTGGATAATCAGCTGTTACGAGTTCGCATATGACTAGTCTCCTCTGAATCTGCAAGCCCCGACAGTCCGAAAATGCTGTGGCAGAACGTTGGTCTTAACCCAAAAGCCTTCTTCCCCTAAACCTAAGTTCTGACTCGTCTACCCAACCCCAAAGACCATAAGTTCCTGCACCCCAAAAGACCTGCGTCCCAACTCCTCCCCGGCCGCAAGCACTCGCAAGCGCCGTGAGCCCCACACTCAAGAAACCTAAATCCTAAACTCTGAGCAAGAAATCCTCAATCTTCAGCCCTAAATTCTGAACCAATTACTCCCAAACCTACAAACCTGAGTCCTCAATCCTCAGAACCGAAAGCCTAAACCCTAAACCTTAAACCCTAAACCCTTTGTACACCCTAACCCTAAATCCTAAACCCTAAACCCTAAACCCTAAACCCTAAACCCTAAACCCTAAACCCTAAACCCTAAACCTTACCCGCTCAGTTTTCTGGAAGGCCATACGCCCCTCTGCCGCCACTGCCGCGCATGCCGGGCCAGAGGCAGTTCTCATGCCTTACAGAGATTCTCTACATGTTAGGGTTTAGGGTTTGGGGCTTGGGGCTTGGGGCTTCGGGTTTTGGGGTTTGGGGTGTAGGGTTTCGGGGGTTATAGGCCCTTATTCGGTCCTCTGTACATTCTTGTCGCTTGTGTGGGTCCAATTGTATTACGGAGCCTTACCGCAAGGGTAAGAAACCCGAAAAGGGTCCATACGTTCGAGAATCCCACCCCCCCCCCCGCCCCCACACATGCGGCTTTCCCAAAACCCCACTAGGCCCTCCAGCAACCTGGGTGTTTAGGCTGTAGGGCTTCGGGAAGTTTAGGGCATAGGCGGCTGAAAATACGGGTACGGGGTTCCTGTAAGAAGGATGATAGTATTTTGGGGTGGCCGGAGGCGGGAAATGCTCATAAAGTCCTTCATCCGAAGTACCCTCCCACATGACTTTCGCTTAATTGTTAGAGTTTTGTCTTGCTAGAGGCTTGTATAAGACCTCTACTGCTTATAAGAGGCTTGCAGAAATAGTAGCTACGCGCCTGTAACTGCGCCATTTCCTGATCTTGTCGAGAGTCCTAAATCCCCACATTATCCCCACTAGCAGATTTATATGGTGCCAAGGCGGCAGGGGTCCAGCTTTGTTAAGCGTCCTTCCCTTACGCTCCAATGCCCGACCCTGAACATTGCGTAAGCAGCCCTTGGTTGGAGCCCAAGACATGCCCTGCTTCATCGTATCAGAAGCCCCTTTCGTCGACATTCTGAGGGTAGAGGTAGCGAAGCATCTAAAGGCGCTGAGATCGCAAGACTCCAAAACAGACGAACAGTGCACAACTCGGACCATGCACAACTCCCGGCCTTTCCTTGCCGGTTTCGAGGCACAAGAAAGCCCATGCCGAGAAGGAGGGGACGAGAAAGAGTCGGAGCTATACAGTTCTTAGGGACTGGGTAGCTAACCTTTAACCTTTTTGGTTGTATAGAACCCTACTAGATATGAAAGGTTCACCTGTTTTGGGCTAGGGTATTCGGCCCCTAAGGGTTGTGATTGCGATGTGCAGGCTTGATAGTTTAGGGTTTAGGGTTTAGGGTTTAGGGTTTAGGGTTTAGGGTTTAGGGTTTAGGGTTTAGGGTTTAGGGTTTAGGGTTTAGGGTTTAGGGTTTAGGGCTTCAGGGCTGGAGGGCTGGAAGGCTTCGCACCTGGAAGGCTTGGGCACAGTCAGGCAGTGCTATATGGGCTTGTTCCATTATCTGTAGAAACGGACCCGAAACTTGTAGAACAACTTCCCACATATGGAAAGATGTAGTGTTGTAATCGGGCCGGCCAGTCGGTGTCTACCATCGTGCCCGTAAACCGACGAGCAGCCGTACTGTTGCTAGCACCTTCTGCGCGTGCATTGCGTGCAGGAGTTTCCGAATACCTCCTACTCGCGAGATCGATTGTCTATGAATCCTTGCTGTGTGCTGTGTGCCCCTCTCACCATAAAGTGTCTTGCCAGTTGTGATGTCAGTCGAAGCCCCACGCGGAGCACGCGAAAGCGAACGCCGCGGGCCGCGACAAGTCGGCCAAAGACGCGCCGGCGTTGGCGAAAGAGAGGCACGAGAACAGATCGGCCGAACACGCGCTGGCATCGTAGCTTGGCTTAACGGGCCCTGACGGATCGGGTTTCACAGAGTTCGGTCTGTTGTCGTAGCTTGATGGGAAGGCTATTGAAGTGTTCACGTCACGATGTTTTTGGAGTAGTATGTCTGCAGAGTCTGGCGGACTTACTCCGATCTTTCTTCACGAGTGCAGTCAGTGCGAGTTTAAAGCCCGCCTAATCCCCGAAGCCTCATCCCTGAGCAGTAGACTGTAGAGTTTCCGAAGACGTGAACACCGTCAAGCCGGCAAATGTGAGAAAACACATTTCTGTCGACAGTCCTTTGAAGGCTGAGTGAACGTCTGGGCCATCTGAAATGTAGCATGGGCCAAGCTTCGCTGAATGTGGTTCCCTTTTGGCTCCACCGTGCAAACCCTTCCAGCTGCACAAGCAAGATTGTCTCGGTTTCATCGTATCAGGAGTTTTCTGAGGAGTTTCTGGCAATTTCTGGTAGTGAAGCCCCCCGCAAGACCACACGGACAGTGCAAAACTCCTGGCACCCGTTTTTGCCCTTGCCGGTTTCGAGGCCAAAGAAGGTCCCTGCCGAGAAGGAGGGGTCGACAAAGAGTCGGAGCTTGATATGGAACATGGGGATGAAGTTGTAAGCGGCTTTCTGGTTGTTTTTTTCAGCGGTTGCCAGCGTGCCCCCTTGCACAGTGCACCTACGAGCGGCCGTACTTGTGGTAGCAAGTGACGAGATCGAGTGTCCATAAATCCATAAAGCGTCATAGTGTCTTGCCAGTTGTGATGTCAGTCGAAGCCCCACACGGAGCACGCGAAAGCGAACGCCGCGGGCCGCGACCAGTCGGCCAAAGATGTGCCGGCGTTGGTGAAAGAGAGGCACGAGAACAGATCGGCCGAACACGCGCTGGCATTGTGGCCTGGCTTAACGGGCCTGAGGGATCAGGCTTCACAGAGCTCGGTCTGGAGTCGTAGGTTGACGGGAAGGCTGTTGAAGTGTTCAAGTCCCAAAGTTGTTGAAGTACGGTGCTACTTCAGCCTGCAACCTCGACTAACTTTCCGGGTGCATACTAATGGCAGTCTGTATGTCAGCAGAGAAGGGCCAAGCTTCGCTGAATGTGGTCCCCTTACAAGCTCCGCCGTGCATGCGCTTCCAGCTGTATAAGCAAGGTTGTCTTAGTTTCATCGTATCAGGAGTCCCTGAATAGTATTCGCAGATACGTTGCTGATGTTCCGGTAGTGAAGCTTCCCGCAAGACCACACGGACAGTGCACATCTCGCAGCACCCGTTTTGCCCTTGCCGGTTTCGAGGCCGAAGAAGGCCCCTGCCGAGAAGGAGGGGACGACGGGGACGACAAAGAGTCGGGGCTAGAGGGTTGCGGTTGTGAGGTGCAAGCTCGAAATCTTCAGGGCTGGAAGGCTTCGCAAGTTTCGGCAATGAAATGTGAGGCTTATTCTATGTAGGGACGGTTTGAGCTAGCTTGTGTTACGGTAGGAATACATATTCGAAGCACCCCGGCATGGACCCTCGTCTTGTAAGTATTACGGAGACGGATTGCCAGCGGTTACCAGCGTGCCCCTTTGAACATTGAACTTGCGAGCAGCCTTGCTAGCACCCACAAGTCTCATACTCGCGAGATCGATTCTCCATAAATCCTTGCCGTGTGCTGTGTGCCCCTCACCATGTAGCGACATAGTGTCTTGCCAGCTTTGATGCCAGTTGAAGCCCCACGCAGAGCACGCGAATGCGAACGCCGCGGGCAGCGACCAGTCGGCCAAAGATGTGCCGGCGTTGGTGAAAGAGAGGCACGAGAACACATCCGCCGAAGACGCGCTGGCATTGTGGCCTGGCTTAACGGGCAATAAAAGACTCTACAGAGTTCGGTCTGGAGTCGTAGGTTGACTATGGAAGTGTCCATTCCTGTAAGTGTGACTACATTTGTATCTGTAAGTGTAAGTGTTTCAAGCATGGGGCATAGCAGCCGTTATGATTCCACACGTGGACTCTAAACACCTATATGAGGTCGCTTAATGGTAATGGCACACGGTAGGTTCACACAGCCTGACAGACTGATGCGAGTGGGAGCACTAAGCTCCCGTAAAGCGTGAAGCCAGGCCCCTGCGCAGTAGACGCTCCAAAGCTCTGGGGATTAAGGGTTTAGGGTGTTTAGGATATTAGGGTTTATGGCTAGGATGTAAGGGTTTAGGGCTTATAGGATTTAGCATGTAGGGTTTAGGGCATTTTAGGGCTAGGATGTCAGGGTTTTGGGTCTCTAGGGTTTAGGATTTAGGGTTTAGGGCTAGGATTTAAGGGTGTAGGGTTTATAGGGTTTAGGATTTAGGGTTTCGGGCTAGGATTTAAAGGTTTAGTGCTGAGCCCTGAATATATGAAGATACATCCCTGGCTTCGAGGCAAAAGCAAGCCGATGCCGAGAAGGTGGCCAAGCGTTGCTCATAAGTTGTAAAATCCTAAAGCCACTAAAACAACCCTAAAACCCTAAAACCCTAAACGTCCCTAAACCCCTAAGCCCCACACCCTAAACCCCTAAAACCCTAAACCCCCAAACCCCTAAACCCTAAGCACCTAAAACCCTAGACCCTAAAGCCTAGAACCCTAAAACCCCAAACCCTGAACCCTAAACCCCGCAACCCTACTTTCTTGGGTCGAGGTGAACGTCGGGAGCTTTTAGGGCTTCGAGTTTCTGGAGAGGTTTCTATTTGCAGCCCAGGCTGGTTGCTGCTCTTGGGTTGAGGTTGGGAGGGTGTCGAGGCGCAGGGCTTGGGGGTCAAAAGGCTTTGAACCCTAAACCCTAAACCCAAAACCCTAAACCTGCTTTTGGCAGCCCTTGGGGCGAAAGTTGATGTGCTATAGTGGGATTGAGGTCTCAGGTGGGAGAAGCCTCCAAGGAGGTAGTGCAAGCCAGAAAAGCCAGCAGGAGCCGATGATATGTAGCTATGTAAGGTAGGTTTCGAACTGCTGATATTGGCTGTGTATATATATATATATATGTTTATTTATTTATTTTATTGACAAATTCATCTGTTTATTTATCTATTTTCTGCGTTTATTTCTATAGCATACAATAGCATACATATATGTCTATCTGGCTCATTAAGAATGCAGGTGAGTGTGTATGTTGCATGTCCTTTTGGTGCTGCTTGTGAAATTTAAACACCACCTCATTTATGTAGACGTGCATCCGAACTTCGGACTCTCATCGTATCCCTTAAGCACTTCCAGTGCGCGCCTTGTCTGGGCAGCTTCATCAGATTTGTTGATGTACTTACGCTGCACGCTTGTAGACTACTTATTACTTGACCTATCCACCTGCCTGTCTGTCATGCAGATATGAGGGTAGATACCAGTACATCTACAAACACATACACCAAATCCAAGTAAGTCAAGAACATGCGGTTAGATTCTTATACACACATAGATCGTTCGTTATTTGTGCGTTCATTTCCAGTCTATACACGTCAGGAGAGGATGATCGTGGAGACTTTGGGAGCTTCGCCCGCAGTCAGAGGTTGGGAGGTTGGGTTGCGAACCCCCAAGTCTGCCTCTGCCCCGCTGCGGAGGTTCTGAGGCACCCTTACAAGCTGGAAGCTTTGTTGCGGCGGTGTACTTGAAGGTTCATGGGACTTAACAACCACTTATAACTGTACTTATAACCCTACTTATAACTGGGACAACCCCTATAAGGCCCTTTAGGGGTAGTATAAGTAGGGTTATAAGTGCAGTTATCATTGGTTAGTAAGTCCCATGAACCTCCAAGTAGGGTTTACGGTTTAGGGTTAGGGTCTGGGTTTAGAGTTAAGAACATGGCACAAAAAGCCCCACAACACACCCTACATCACACGCCTAAGGCGCAATTCCCGATTTTCGCTGGGGCGCGGCGACGTCTGCATATCAGGCTGGCCGGATGCCGCGCGTTTCGGGATGTGGACTATTGCCCGTAGGTCGCCTGAGGGCCATCGTTGCCGATGATGGTAGCGTACTTGGTCATTTCCAGCCGGGCTTCTTTCCCAGAGTTATCCACAATGGGGTCCCGTTTTGGAAGTCCTAAGTTGCAAGGCTGCGTCTTGTAAGAGGAGTCCAGCGCAAAGAAACAAGGAAAGCACATGCCAACTTAGGGTTTAGGGTTTAATGCGCCTTCTATCCCCCATAGAGTCCAAGGGCCCATGCTTCAGAACCCTTTAAAACGGGCAAGGGACCATATCAAGGGACCCCTAAACCCTAAACCCTAAACCCTAAACCCTAAACCCTAAACCCTAAACCCTAAACCCTAAAGAGCCCCCAATTGAGGCCATAAACGGCCTAAAAGGGTTCGGGGCGTGGGGTTTAGGGTCTTGAAGCCCTAAACCTTAAACCCTAAACCTTAAACCCTAAACCCTACACCCTGAACCCTAAACTCTAAACCCTAAACCCCAAACCCCAAGTCCTTCCTTCAACTCCGACTCTAAGCATCATAAGCAGGTGGAAGGTGCCTGGAATGAAGGCCCGCGACGACTGTTGTTGGAGCTGGGTTTACTAGGACACTTTGGGAATTTATGGTTTTGTGGTTTTGAGATTTAGGCGGGTCTAGGAAGGTTGCGGTTTATGTGGGGTTTCGAATTCAGCGACTTTCAACGCTATACCATAATCTCCCAGAAAAGATTAGGTGCCCATATTGGGGGTTAAGGGGCTTAGGGCTGGCTTCTCGCGGGGTTAGGGGGAGAGGGGGATAGGGTGTAGGGGTTTGGGGTTTGGGGTTTAGGGTTTAGGGTTTTCCTGGGAATCGCTCGTGCCATAAATTCGCGTCCGCTTCGAGAGGCTGGAAAAATGTGTCCTCGCGAAATTTCTGTCCGCTTGGAGGGGCTGCAAAAAACATGGACCAGTTAGGTACTCAGGCTTGAGAAGGCTGAACGAGCTTGGTTTCAGGGCGCGGTCGTGCCTTGTAGAGGTCTGGATTACGCGGTCAGGCTCATTATACGCGGGTAAAAAAAATGAAGCGCCCGCTTACTGACATTTTATCGGGATTGGGGTTTGGTTTTCTTTGGTTTTTTGTCGACAAAATGTCGATAAAATATGGTTTTCCTACGGGTTACGGTTTCCTACGGTTTCCTGCGGCTCACCAAAATCCCCAATCAATGTCGACATTTTATTGGGATAAGGGTACGGATTTGTAGTCTTTTGCGGAAGACCCATTTCCTGTAGGTCCTTGAATCACAAAGAGTCGCGTAAGCGCTCGCAAAGCAATCCTTTTCAATCTTTTGGGCTTCAGAGAGAAGTAGCCTCGCAGGCCTCGAGCTCACATATGGAGCGCGCGCACCAACGAGTTCCCTTACGCAGGCAATAGGATACTATTATTAGGCTAAGCCTAAAATACGGCCGCTTTGCCTACACCCCAAAAAACCATTAAAAAACCGAAACACGGCCTTTCTACGGTAAAATCCAGATTTTGCCAAAAGGACACTAATTTCCGGCCGCTAGGATCTTCAGGTTACCCTGAGGGCATTCGGGTTGAGTGAGGTTGCTTAGGATTTCGGGAAGGGTTGAGGGCGTGAGGGTGGAGGAGCTTGGGTTTAGGCTTTGAAGTTGCTCCTAAGCCTTAAGCCAAAAGCCCTGAGCCCTAAACCCTAAACCCTAAACCCTAAACCCTAAACCCCAAACCCCAAACCCCAGTTTCGGGAGCGCCTAGAGCTTCATTCGCCATTGGGGGGCTATCAGGATCCGGAGATCCTGGAGCTTCAGTTTAGAGTTTAGGGTTCAGGGTTTAGGGTTTAGGGTTTAGGGTTGTAGGGTTTAGGGTTTAGGGCTTAGGGTTTAGGGTTTAGGGTTTAGGGTTTAGGGCTTAGGGTTTAGGGTTCAGGGTTTCGGGCGTGTCAACTCACAAACCCCAAAATCCTCGGTTGCAAGGCTCTGGGATGCCCTCGGCTTGTAGGGTTTAGAGTATCGGGCGCATTCTGGTGTTTAGGGTTTAGGGTTTAGGGTTCTGGTGTTTGGGGAACCTATAAGCTTGTACCGTCAGATCCTTAAATCCTAAGCCCTCTGAACCCCTAAGCCTCTCAACCCCTATAGGGCCTAAACCTCTAACGTTAAAGAACCCTAAACCGTAAACCGCTATCCTAAACCCCCTATAGGCCCCCCTGAATCCTAATCCTAACCCCTCTGCGTCCTCCAGGCGGAAGGGCCGAGTCGATCTGGGACGTCTTTTGCCACAGCGGCCGGGCCTTGTCCGTGGCCCGGCGTCGGTTTGGGCGCGTTCGGCTTTAGAGTTCGAGGCTTAGGGGCTTACAGGCTTAATAGGGCTTAGGGCTTTAGGAGTCGAGGCTTGAGGGGTTTAGGGCTGTTTGGGGCTTTGTAGATCAAAGCGAGGAGCCCTCAGTCACGGAAGACACCGAGAAGCTCATAGTTGTGCCCCGAAGTGTTTGGGTGCAAACAGGGGGCACACTTTGTCACTCTGACGGAGCAATGGAGCCTTCTGGAGTAGTATCCCCTATACATACATATATATATATATGTATGTAGATTGCGATATAGATGTATCTAGAAAGGGAGAGAGAGAGAGAGAGAGAGAGAGAGAGAGAGGGAGAGGGGGAGGGAGAGGGAGAGGGAGAGAAGGAGATGCCGGGCCCAGGGCGTGACTGGAGATGTTGCCTGCGACCACTACCACAACTGGCAATCAGACCTAGCCGCTTGCACGTATCATGATTCATGGTGTTTTTTTTTTCTTTGTGTTGCTTCTGCTCTCTGCTTGATTCAAACAAGGTTGAGAAGTTCAAGAAGTGTGCTAGGCAGGTGAGAGCTTATGCAAGCCGATTCAAGTTGATGTTCATCTGATTAGGGCTTGGTCTTAAGGCAGGAACTCGATGCATGCACCTTCCTGTTGGGCTCCAAGACTGAGTCAGGCAGGCGCAGGGAACAAGAAGCCCAGTTCTTCGGGTGCATCCGAGCGGCCAGAAGCAGCCAGCACACCAAGACCCTTTCGCTTCCAAAGCCCTCTTGCAGGGAGCCGAAAGGGCCTCTCAAGCACAAGGTTGGCCTTCGCGCACCTTAAGCTGCTGAGCAGGCAACTCCTTGTGGGACTCCTTCTGTGGCTTCGCTCCCTGTTGTTCATGCAGGCACCCCAGTTCAGATGTTTCTCTACATCAGGGCATCCTCCGATCCAGGTCCGCC
The DNA here is from genome assembly GCA_905221605.1 of Symbiodinium natans. Classification (NCBI taxonomy): domain Eukaryota; class Dinophyceae; order Suessiales; family Symbiodiniaceae; genus Symbiodinium; species Symbiodinium natans. The sequence goes on from CAJNDS010000424.1 coordinate 838,888, forward strand.
TCTACCCAAACCGCCGCAGAGTCGAAACTCGGTGGCCTCCTGAAATTGATGAAATGGGACGGTACCGACCAGGCCGCCGTCGCGTGCAGGACATGCCGCATGATGTCATTGACATTGTCGGCAATACGGCGGCGTTTGCGGCGCTTCTTGCAGACGGATCCGTGTTTACTTGGGGTAGTGAACCCCGGAGAAGCTCGGCAGGGCGTGGTGGAGATAGTGAAAACGAACATCTCCTTTGCTGCACTCCGGCACGACGGGAGGGTGACCTGCTGGGGCGACCAGGCTCATGAACGCGAGTTTGGCCTCGTCCGGGAAGAGCTTGAGTCTGAGGAGGTCGTGCAGCTGAAGGCCAACGACGGAGCCTTTGCCGCGCGGCTGAGAAGCGGCGAGGTGCCAGAGAGGATCAAAAGTCGGCTTCGTAAGGACGACTGTAATTACTTCCTTGTGGCAAGATTCTGCTAGTCCCCGAATGTGTCATACCATTGCGATACGAACCATAAGAAGAGGGAGCCCTAAGCCCTAAACCCTATCAATCCTGAGCCCTAGATCACCTGACGACTCCCTTGGAGGTGATCACCTGGGGAGATGGTAAGCACGGTGGCGACAGTGGCCATGTGAAGGCCATGCAAGATGCAAACCCCACGTGCCTAGGATCCGAGGGTTCCCTGCAAGCCTCTGAACTCCCAAATCCTGAACCCTGACCCGGAACCCTAAAGCTTCAACACTTCAAGCCGAAAAGCCTAACCCTATAAGATTAGACAAGTAGACTTTTCCTCAGGCCGCGCTACTTGAAAGTTCCCGGGTTGGGGGCTGGTTAGAATTTGCCACCTTTTGTCTTTACAACCTCGATGCCTTTTTGGGGTGGACCTTTGACAGCGACCCGAGTGAGGCCCAGCTGGTGAACGTCGTTAACATCGTCGCCTCGCAGCTGGGATTTTACGCTCAGAAGCAGGACGGGGTTTGGGTCACGTGCGTCCGAGTGCAGGCCCTTTTCTCTCGACGGGGATGCAGAAGGCTCGATACAGTCCTAGCCCTAAACCCTTAAGCCCATATAGGTCCTAAACGTGACCCTTGAACCTTGAATCCTTTAAGTTTTTCAAATCCCCACTCCATAACTGGGGGCCTGGGTTCAGCGGTCTCTGCATCAAAACGTCATGCTGCGTGTCCTCCCCCGCAAGTACTTGGGCCTCAATTCGCTTCCTCCTCCGCTTCGGAGAAAAAAGGGGACAGCAGTCCTAGGGGAAGAAGGGCCGGGGGTGACTCCACGCTTCGCCTGACACAAGAGCTCCCCTTCCCCTCCCCCCTCCCTGCCCCCTCCGCCTCCCCCCTCCCATTCCCCTCCCCGCTTTGCTCAGCTTCATCTTTCCGAACCTCTGGGCTCGAAACAGGGGTTCTGCGACATGCTTATGTTATGCGATCCGGAGGTCGCTCGCACCGGGTAGCTACAGTGGGCGATAGTGGACCTCAAATCTTGAGGGCCCTTTGACAGAGGACGGCAGTTTCGTTCGGTGGCCACTTAATGCGTGAAATGACGACTGGTGGCGTTGCTCGGCTTGCCTTCTTGCCTCCGCATACCCCCTAAACCTTAACCTCAAATGCTAATCCCAAAAGACCAGCTTCTCAGATTCCTGAAGACTTCGAGACCCACTTCTTTAGGGCTTTAAGGTGGCCGGCAGGGTCTTGATTTGGTATCATGCTCGCCGGAGTTCCTGTGGTGTTTGTTGCATCCAAGGAGTTTCATGGCGAGCACGGCAACGCTGCGCCAGATATGGAGCCCGCACTTGGCATGAGCGATGCTCTCTGCAGAGGTGCCCATGGCACCCCGCAAGGGAGGCTCTTGCTTTGTGTGGCGCTCCCACCAGCCAGTGCAAAGACCCAGTTGGTTGTTGCACTTGGCTGGTAGGTATCTCGAGCTGCTGTGGCGCTGTCGCTAGCCATGTACGTTGCCTCCAGCTTTGTGCTAACGTGGTTAGGAATGTTTCACATGCCCTTTTCTGGCCACGATCGCAGACAGGCCTAATTTCTGCTAGCTGCTAGGCTGACAGTACCGGTAGCTCATGTCAAATGCAACAATAGGCTCGCGGCTCTAAGAGCTGTTTGCACAGTGCCGTGTGGGGAAGTCCCTTAGATTTTTCTTAGCTGTTAATTATACATCTCATCAACAACCTACATCATGCAAGCTCAGCTGACACTGGGTGCCTGGAAGGGTGGCCAGAACTCAAAGGCGGCACATAGGACAACAATGCCTCACGTCCCTTCATTGGCCCTCAATTGCCCCTTGAGTGATCTGAGGTACTAATTCTTAATATACTACTACTACTACTACTACTACTACTACTACTACTACTACTACTACTACTACTACTACTACTACTACTACTACTACTACTACTACTACTACTACTACTACTACGACACATGACGCCAAAGCTGAGGATGCAGAACTGAGAGTGGTTGGCCTCACTGGATAGGCCCTTGGGGTATTTCATGTTTGCACCCCAGACCCTAAGCCCGAAACCCCGCACCCCAAACCCTTTTATTTAGGAATCTTCTTCAGAGGTTCTAAAGGGCCAACCTACAACAGAGTTTGGGTCTGGGCAGCTGGGTGCGGTGTACCATGAACTTCACGCCAAGGATCGCCACGACAAGTCGTTAGTAAGCGCTATTCCTTATAGCCTAGCCCATAAACCCAAAACCCATACCGTAACGTAAAGGGTCTACTCTAACTCATGTCTTCCTTGACCTGTGCGATCGGCCACGACCTTTTTTTGAAGTGAGATGGATTGCAAGCCCCTCTGCTGTCCTTGATTGATTTGGGTGTAGGGGTTTTGGGGTATACTTCCTTTGTGGGGTTGTAAGACGATCATATTTAGGACCATTTCGCAAAGGGTTTTTCAGTATTTAAGGAGCCAACCTAGTTAAAGGTACCTCAGATTCCGCCCCTCCCTTTAGATTCAAGGGCTGCTTTTAGAGGGACCCGAATTCCCCAATTCCTCTGCTAGAATGTGGGCACCTCTGGCAGTCTTAGCGGCTGGCATGGAAAAGCAATCCTGAAAGCGGCGGGCTTCACCTGAAGGGTGAAGCCTTTCCTTGGAAGCCGTCAGTCAAGGAGGAAGCTCAGTTAGCTGAATGTTGTCAAGTCGCTTGCTCCTGCTCTCTGGTCCCCTCTTTATCCTTCTTCTCTTCTGCCCTATGTGCTCTGCGGCCTTTGTGTTGTTGCTCTTTCTCTGACTCCTCCTGCTGCCGCCTCATTGGTTTGATTCACATGAGGAAGCTACACGAGACGCAACAGCGTCGAAAAACTCAGCTGAGGAAAAGGCCGCCCTGATGGGGGCCCACAGGGCTCAGTGCTCGACTCTGCGCTTAACAACCCTCTCGTCTTGACAGATAGAGTTATGTTTGGAGGTCTGGGAAGTCATGCCCTACCTTGTTAGGTTTCTGCATTCTTTGGGGTATTATGAAAAGCCACGAGAGCCCAAAAGTTACTCTCTGAAGCGCTTTTCGCCTGGCTTGCCACCAGGGGCCCTTGATCGAAAGTGAAGAATGTTGCAGGGACCGCCTACATCCGAAGCTTTAATTGTCTGAATCCAACCCCTAGAGCTTCACTCTGACTCCCCTGACTTACCCCGAAAGCCCGAGAGCCCTAGAACCCTAGAGCCCGAAACCTGTAGACCCCAGTCCCTTCAAAGACCTGGGGTTTGGGGTTTGGGACCCTAAACCCTAAACCCTAAACCCTAAACCCTAAACCCTAAACCCTAAACCCTAAACCCTAAACCCTAAGCCCTAAGCCCTAAGCCCTAAGCCCTAAACCTCTTCGGCTTGAGGGCCACTAAACCCTAAGCATTCTCCAAGCATCTCAGGGTCTGGTCGCGCAGTACGGCTTCAACACCTACAGGCCGATCTACGAAGCCTTAACCAGATAGGCTCAAGGTGTAGGGTAGAGGGTAGAGGGTTTAGGGTTTAGGGTTTAGGGTTCTACCTTGAGATATTTCATAGTTCTCTTATTTTGGGTTTTGTAAGAGGATCTTATTTAGGAGTGTTTGTTGAAGCGTTTCAGCGGCCGACCTTGCGGTTCATTCTCAAGGGGCTTAGGGTTCCAGGGATTTAGGGTTCTAGGGATTCAGGGTTTTGGGTTTAGAGTTTCGGCTTTGGGAATCTTTGGGGCTTTGGACTTCGGGAATGCGTGGGGTTTACGGTTTAAGGCCCTGAGGATGTTCAGGGAGGGCCTAGGCATGGTTTAGAGTTCAGGGGCTAGGGTTTATGGGAGGATCTGGGTTCGTCCGTGTGCATTTAGTGACTGCTCTTGGAAATTGTAGTAGGGATACAGTCTCCTACTTTGAACAGCACCCTTTGTGCCTTTGCATGTCGGGTTAGTTTCCTCTAAGCCCCATCAAGCCATGAAGGTTTCGTTGTCCTAGGTCACCCGGGAACCGAGGAACAAGGAGTAACTCTACCCCCATATACCCTCAACCCTAAACCGTCAACCCTGAACCCTAGACCCTCAACCCTAAACCCTAAACCCTAAACCCAAGTTTTGTGGTCTCCGGTCCGGTCAGGTTCTCGATCTCGTGGACGCGCGTTTTCCCCTTTGTCAACGGAAAGCCCACGCCCAACCAGGAAGGAATCGACTTCTACAAGAGACTCGGTGGCTTAGGGGACTTGTCGGATTTGAGGTTTAGCGTGGAAGGTCTGTGTGCTTCAGGTCCGAAGTATCAGACCCTTCCCCGCGGTCTACCGTGGTGACCCTAAACCCTAAACCCTTAACGTTCTCAAATTCTCGTATATAGTTCCCTGAGTCTCAGCACATTTATCGAGAGGTAGGGTGTACTAGGAAGGACATTGGGATATGTTATGTTTTCCCTTATTGGGTTTCATTCAAGAGGATCATATTTAGGAACGCGTTCAGAGGGTAACCTGGGATTCAGGGTTCAGCACCTGAGATGTCCAAGTTACTGCGCCAGAGGTGCTACGTTTGCTTCATGTAAGATGCACCGGCACTACACTTTTATCAAACCAGATGCCCTACACCCGGAAAACCTTGAACAACTATCTGCAAAGCCCCTAGCCCTAAACCCTAACGCCCAAACCCTAAACCCTAAACCTTAAACCCTAGAAGCCCAAAGCAAAAGTCCACGGACACAGGCTGGGTAAGGGTGTCCTTCATGTGCACGAAAGCGGCACCTTCGACTGTTGGTGCAATGCAGCAAAAGACTTCATCCGGGTCGGTGCGAGTGCTTACGGTTATGTAGGGTGTAGATGGTTGATGGTGTTTTTAGGGTTTATAGGGTTTGTAAGGTCAGTAGGGTTTAGAGGGCAAGAAGCACAATGAGCTTGTGACCTCAATAGCCACCCTTCAGAAGAACAAAAGCAGTCATCCTAAACCCTAAACCTTCAACCCTAAACCCCAAGCCCTAAACCTAGACCTTAAACCCTATTGCCCCGAGGAATATTTTGGCAGAGTTGCAGTCCAGAGGCAACTTTACCGCATCTGATGGCAGGAGAGAGACATGTCAGGTTGAGGGTTGAGGGTTCAGGGTTCAGGGTTCAGGGTTTAGGGTTTAGGGTTTAGGGTTTAGGGTTCAGGGCTTATGGTTTAATGACTCCCAGCCCGATATCCTCCAGAGCGAGGCGGCTTGGGCGTTAAAGAGGACACTGGGGCTCAGGGCTTCGGATTTGGGGCTTCATACTAGTAGTAGTAGTAGTAGTAGTAGTAGTAGTAGTAGTAGTAGTAGTAGTAGTAGTAGTAGTGGTAGTGGGTCGGAACAGTTACTAATCGTGCTCCTTCGTGGTCCCTATATAATGCTATCATAACCCCCACAACCCTATTCTAATTATTACCCTCTAGAAGGGATTTCGGGATGTTTCGGGCGGGCACTATGTGCTCTAGGTTGAGGGTGGTGTCAGGATTTGTTGGCTTTTTTGTTTTTCTCCGATGTTTGGGTTGCACAGGGTTTAAATTATGGTCTGTGTTTTTTTTCATGTCGACAACCGAACAACCACAACCCCAAACGCGCCAAAAAAACCTAACAACCTAAGACCCTAAAGCCCCAAACCCCTTTCACTTATCAGCAGCTCTTTCGAACCCTAAACAAGGCCCTAAACCCTAAAACCCAAGGCATCACACCTATGGTGACGATGTTTCATTGGGATCTCCCAAAGCAGCTGGACTGGCGATCGCCAGATGCCACCTGCCCGAAGTGATGTTTATGCTTCGAGGGCATCTTCGGGTTCGGGCCAAACCAGGGTGAATATGGTAGGGTTTAGGGTTTAGGGTTTAGGGTTTAGGGTTTAGGGTTTAGGGTTTAAGGTAAGATATGCTGTTCTGTGTTAATTACGGTTCTACAGAGGTAGTTGTGGCGACTCAGTGCGGTGAGGGTTTGCTGATGAGGCCGGTTCTGCGAATCAAGCTGAACCGAAAAGCTCTCGGGCTACTGACCGTGAGGTTTTTACTACGCGGCCTTATGTATAAGGTATCACAAGGAAGGGTCCCGAATTTCGAGAATTCCCTACCCTCTGCCCGGAACTCATGCACTCTCCAGGGCTTAGCACTTAGGTTTTATTGGGGAGCGTTTGTATTATAAGGCCTAGATTTGACAGCCCCTAGAACGAGAATCCATGAAATTCCAAGCAGATGAGGGTAAACTGGAGGGGGTGGATGGTCAGGCAGGAGTTGGGAGCCCCGCGATTCGCCAGCGTCCTCTAGGCACTGCGCTTTGAATGTGCTGACCACCTTGCACGTTGCTTGTGCGAAGCTTCTGCAATTTAGGGCATCATATAGTGTCCTGGATTTACAGACCCTAAGGCCTAAACCCGGAAGTTGTAGGGATAACGCCTCACACTGCAACATCTGACGATGTCTCCTGAGTCCCCAAACCTCGTGAAAGTTCGGAGAACAATGAGCAACCCAGGTAGTGGATCACTTCCAAGACTACGCCAAGTTCCTCCTCGACACCTTTCCAGAGGCCACCGCATCTTTGGAAGTACGCTCAAGCTTTCAGGTTGTCCTGAATGGTTTGCCCGTTTTGGGTTCTCAAATCAACCCGAAACCTTGGGATGTTCCCCCTAATTAATACCAGCAGTCCTTCATACAGATTATCATGAGGGGTACTACGAACCCTATTGAGGACTGTTAGAAAAAAAGGGGGGGACATCCCAACCCGAAACCCTCACCGCCAATAGCCGGCCCTCGGAGAGTTTCAATCAACCCCATCTGGTGTTGTTTGGCCGAACTGCTCTCCCTCTTCCTCCAGCGCTCGCCGCTCTGAGGCGTCTGGAGCTCTAGTTCCTATTGTAGGATTCCATAGGTTTACATGTGTGTTTCTTGTGGCTTGGGGCCTGAGGGCTGAGGTGAGTAGAGCTGAGGCGGTCCAAGAGGGCTCAAGGTTCTCGCGAGTTCCGTGACTTAGGCTGTCAGCACTGCACTAGATCGTTGGCCTTCTTGGGATCTCTCTTTCATAGCATCTTCGCTGCTTGATATCCCCCCCCCCCCCCCCCCCCCGCCCCCCGCCCGCATCGAAACAGAAGTGCCCTTAAGGGAAATGCGCGCCAATGATTGCCAGATGTACCTGATTTCAGGGTAGATGGTCAGTTCTCTGGAAGATGGTCGCTTAATGGGCGCCGTATTGGAACAGTTTAGGGTTCGGGTGTAGGGCTTAGGGGGACCCGACAAGGACCATGATTTTCCGAACTAAACCTATAGATGAGCTACCCTGGCTAAGTCCAAGTCAAACGGGCGAGGTCAAGCTGTGGATCTCAGTGAACGAGCCGTTTACTTTCTGTCTTCTGGGCTACCATATCGGTTCGGACCTCAGCTCAGAGATGTCTCGGTTTTAAACCAAGGAGCCTATATGCAATATAAACTGGAATGAGCTCTTTCGATAGTTTTTTGCTATAATTAAGTGGATGATATTTCTGCAGGGTCCTGTAATACACCCATACCCTACACCCTACATCTATAGGTGTCACAGTCAAGTGTTTTTGGTTCCTGTCTCTGGACGAAGCCCCCAGACCGGCAGCAGGAGACTCTGAACACATAAACCCTAAACCCCTAAACCCTAAACCCCTACAAATCCCGGAAAAACCTGGCAGAGCGGTTTAGGGTTTAGGGTGTTGGTTCCGCTCCCTTGTGCTTTGCTGGGCCACCAAACCTCAGCGAAAATAGGGACCCGAAAATAGACCCCTTACTAGTAGGATCCCCTTATCGTAAGGACCCCCCCCCCCCCCCCACACCCTAAACCCTCAACCCTAGACCCTAGACCCTAGACCCTAGACCCTCAACCCTAAACCCTAAACCCTAAACCCTAAACCCTAAACCCTAAACCCTAAACCCTAAACCCTAAACCCTAAACCCTAAACCCTAAACCCTAAACCCTAAACCCTAAACCCTAAACCCTAAACCCAAACCCCCTCGACCCCTAATGTTGGAAACCACCAGCTAAGTCTGCTTCTCCCCAGCTCAGGCATCCATGCTCCTGGAGTGCGGTCGCCCTATGACCACTACAAGTGTGGCCACCATGTGCCTTTGGTCGGGGTTTAGGGTTTAGGGTGTAGGGTGTAGGGTTTAGGGTTTAGGGTTTAGGGTTTAGGGTTTGGGGTTTAGGGTTTAGGGTTTAGGGGAAAGGGTTTAGGGGAAAGGGTTTAGGGTTTAAGGTTTGGGGTTTAGGGTTTAGGGTCTGATGTGCAGGGTGTCAGCTTCCGGTACCTTGAACCCGAAACAGCCTAACCCGAACCCCGACCCCGCCGTGTCCCCAACCCCCCAAAGCCCTAAAAACCCTAAGCCCCCCACATTCCGCAAACCCTAGAACGCCAGAACCCCTAGACCCCAAACCCCAAACCCGACACCGCAGCTTTGGAACCCTAAACCCCAAAAAGAGAACGCTTCAGGTGGCGTAGGATGCCAGAGAGCTTGTGAAAGGTCCTGCAACCCCTCAGTAGCCAGCGATGGCTTTCTTGTCATCGGGCTTAGAAGTGCAAACATCCCAAACCCCAAACCCCAAACCCTAAACCCTAAACCCTAAGCCCTGTAGTTTTTTGGGCTCAGGGCTTCGAGGCTAGGCTGTAGCGTTTGGCAGGCTGTGGGACGCTGGGTTCGGAATTCTTCAGCAAGGATGTCTCGCTTGAGTTGACAGTTACCGCCGTTCTGTGAAATCCTCGCCGTCACAATGCCCAAGCCCCTGCGTACTCACAAAACCAGTTTCAGGTGCATCTAGCTATCCTAAACCCTCCACCTAAACTCTATAAACAAACCCTAACCCTCACCAGACACCCGAATCTCCAATCCTAAACCTTATAAACAAACCCTGACCCTAAGCCCCAAGCCCAAGCTCTCTGAGGTGCTTCTTGCACACGCCAAGACCTTCGACATGTTTCAGAAGCGCTTCTCTTCCGAGTCCGGGTACAAGCTGCCTGGCGAAGCAAATTGGGGGTGAGGGTTTCGGGTTGAAGGTTTCCGTGCCATAAGTTTTGATTCCGAGCCCCAGCAACCAAACACACCATCTCCCCGCCCTACCCAGGCTCAATAGCCGACCTGGAGGTTCATGCGTACTTATAGCCTTATAGCCGGATTTACAAGAAGGATATCTAGAGTTGTAGTCCTTGATCATGGCCTTAAGCAAGGGCTCTTCTTGCGCTACTTTCGCCTACCCATGAACCTTTAAGCACAAGCAAGCCGGAGATGTCAAACCCTCATGTTGTAGGATGCTTTAGGAATCAGGGTTTAATTAGGCGGTTTAGGGTATAGGCGGTTATAAGCCCCATAAACCCTATAAACCCTATAAACCCTATAAACCCTATAAACCCTATAAACCCTCTAAACCCTCTAAACCCTCTAAACCCTATAAACCCTATAAACCCTATAAACCCTATAAACCCTATAAACCCTATAAACCCTACAAACCCTACAAACCCTACAAACCCTACAAACCCTACAAACCGTAAACCCAGGGGTTGAGCCTCGGAGCCCCCCTCGAGGATGGGCGCCGTCTTGAACTTCGATTTCCCTCAGCCCTTGGACCCGACGAACCCCGAGGACGTGCAGAGCGTCCAAGCCAACGCCGTGGAACAAATCGGCTGCCGGGTAGGGTTTAGGGTTTAGGGTTTAGGGTTTAGGGTTTAGGGTTTAGGGTTTAGGGTTTAGGGTTTAGGGTTTAGGGTTTAGGGTTTAGGGTTTAGGGTTTTAGGGGTTAGGGGTTAGGGTTTAGGGCTTAGGGTTTAGGGTTTACGGCTTAGGGTTTAGGGTTTAGGGTTTGGGGTTTGGGGTTTGGGGTTTAGGGTTTAGCGTTTAGGGGGTTTATAGGGTTCATAGGGTTTATAGGGTTTATAGGGTTTCTAGGGTTTATGGGGTTTATAGGGTTTATAGGGTTCATAGGGTTTATCGCGTTTATAGGGTTTATAGGGTTTATAGGGTTTAGGGTTTGGGCGTCAGGGTCTTCTGGGGGGGTGCTGCTCAGAGGGGTTTGGAGCTTTGGGAGGCGTCAGGGCATGAGGGCGACGAGCTGCCATAACTGCCATAACTGACTCCAGCCAGGGTTTTGGGGTTCAGGCTTTCGTGCTCAGCTCTAAGAAGCAAAGCAGTTTCTTTTGAGGTACCGGTAGGAAGAGCTAGGTCACCGCTGCAGTTGAGAAGTTCGCACCTATGGTATTATGTTCATCAGCCTATCTTCTTTTCCAGATTCCCCCTTAAATTACCCTAAGCCCTATCCCCCAAACCTTAACCCGATGCCCATAAACCCCGAATCCAAAACCCAAACCCGAAACCCTAAACTGGACCCCAATGCCTGATCCCTAAACCCTATGGACCCTGAAGCCCAATACCCTAAACCCTAAACCCTAAACCCTGAAACCCCATACAAGAACAGGTTGGTTCGGCGATCCGCTCTTCTTCGGAGACTATCCGAAGGCCTGCTCAGCACGGCTCTCTCCTACATCCCCAAACCCTTCCAAAGATTAGATCTTTCGTGTTAGAGGTAGTAGTGGTGGCATAGTGGTGGCAGTGGTGGTAGTGGTGGTCGTGGTGGTTAGAGGCTTCGAAGTTTGGGGGTTTGTCGGGCATATCGGCCTAGATCTCTAAGCCCTTCCGCAATTTGAGGCCTGGGGCTTAGGACTTCAAAACGCTGCCCCATGCGACCTACTCTTCTCTTGCATCGCCATAGGACCTTGATCCTGACACCCGCGCCTTACAAACACCCCTAAGTTTCCTGATGGGGCAGCTCGGGAAAACCCTAAACCCCAGACCCCTAAACCCTAAACCCTAAAACCTAAGCCTTCAGAGTCTTTGTGAAAAGGAAGCCAGCTCTTCAGCCGAAGAGTAAACCCAACCGACTTACGACCCTCAGTCATCGCAAGGAGCTGCGGCTGATTGCCGGGGATAACCTGCCGAATTTCACTGCGGCCGAGAAGTCACTTCTGCTGTCAGGCCCGCCAATTGTTTTTTTTTTCGAAGCGCTTGTGGATGATAGGCGTTTGACAGCTCTAGGCTCTCAGAGCCTAGACGCTTCATGTTTTTTTCGGGGTCGAAACTCCGGGTTTCAGGGTTTGTTGTTTTTTGCAAGGGTAAACAAGCTGGGTTTCAGGGCTTAGGATTTTAGGGTTTCTGTGTTTTTTGTCTGTTTGAGCATTCTGTTGGCTCGGGCCCAGTGTGCACCGCATGTGTTTCCATGATTGGCTGGTTGCTCAGAGAATCCTTCTACTCATCTGCAAGAGCTTACTTACCTTGCGTTGTTGAGTGTGATGTCAAGCTTCACAGTAGGTGGCATCTTGTAAAGGGTGATCTAAATTTTAGGCCCCTTTCAGGGCTCTCCTTCTATAGTATAGTCCTTTAAGTTTAAGGTGCGACACTGGGCTCCAGAATCCATGTGTTTGTGCTGGCAGATGTCACCAGAAGCACAAGAGTGGCCCAGTGCTGGACTTCTGTTCCACTGCTGGCGATGCCTGCAAAACCCTAAGCCCTAAGCCCTAAACCCTAAACCCTAAACCCTATTCTTCAGCCGCCCTGTGAGGTGCCAATCACCCGATGAGCTTCTACGGCCTCAACACCTACAGCGGGAAATATGTGCTGCATCCTGAGAAGTGCAGGGTGCACGCACCGCTCGCAGAGTGCAAACAGCTTCACAGCACGTGCGCATAGTGTGTGTATATTTATATATACATATACATATGACTTCGCATATACAATACATACGCATGTAGAATTAGTGTTCATCAGTTTACAAATCCTTCCACCACCGACCCCCGGTCCCCAATCACCCTGTACCTCCACGCCAATGATCCCTGAATTTTCCGAACCACTTTGACACCCGTCGGCACATGATCTTTGGTGTGACCGACCCCACCTGAGATGACCCCTGTTCAGCATCACCTTTTCCTAACTTTGTTTTGTCCGGTATCTGTGCTTGCCTTCATGTCTTCCATGTGTTGGTGCTGTTGAGAAGCACACATTTTGGAGTTGTCCTGCACTCTTGTTGGCGTTCATGTCTGTGTCACCTCTAGGGCACTGTATGTCGGGCAAGCACTGGCTTGAAGATTAGCACAGGTGCAACAACCTACACATATTCCACAAGAACATATGATGCTCAACAAAAAACACTTGAAGGAGACACCCGTTAGCAGCTCCGGAGAAAAAGCAGACTCAACAACCAAGAGGTGGTCAGCAACTATGGAATTCGGTGCCCAGAAGCTTGTTTGGTAGGGTTTTCGGCATTTTTGGTGCCTACATCCATACTGGTTTGGGATGTTCCCTCGAATACTGACAGTCCTTGATAGGGATTATAGGACCCCCTATCCCTCTTAAGGAGCCATTAGTAGAAGGGGGGGAACATCTCAAGTAGTGCTACAACTTGGACCCTCGGGGTAACTTCGGATGCTCGTGGCCCCAAAGCGTGCGTTCTGCAGTTCCCCGGCAGCCCTAAACCCTAAACCCTAAACCCTAAACCCTACACCCTAAACCCCAAACCCTAAACCCTAAACCCGAAACCCTAAACCCTATATATATATGCATATATATATATACACATACATTGGTAGATAAAACTGATATACGTTTATGATGTAAAAAAATCACGGCAGCTGCCATGCTGTTTTGTTGAGGTCGGCCCCGGACCATGACCCCCTCCATCCGTTTGTGCAGTTCTGGAAGAGCCTTGTCTCCAGTGGGGGATGCAGAAGGAGTGCTTCAAATTCTAGGGTTCAGGGTTCAGGGTTCAGGGTTCAGGGTTTAGGGTTTAGGGTTTAGGGTTTAGGGTTCAGGGTTCAGGGTTCAGGGTTTAGGGTTTAGGGTTCGGGGCTTAGGAATTAGGGTTTCGGGTTTCAGGGTTGAGGGTCGAGTGGTCAACAGGGAGTTTTGCTTGTCCCAAATTTCCTTAGAGAATGTGTTGGAAGCATTCCTGCCTCCACAGTGCAAGTGTATCATACAACTCAACGCGTCAATCGGCCTCTGTGGAAATATGAGGACCTTTCATTACAATGGGCATTTCCGGTAAACCCTAAACCCTAAACCCTAAACCCTAAACCCTAAACCCTAAACCCCACGTCTTGAGCGGTGACAGCGGTACAAGAGTGATTTGGACACTCAGTGGGTGTGGCAGTTAGTTGAGAGGATCAAGGAATCATAGAATTGTTGCATGTCCAATGAGCTCAGAATCCGAAAGCCAATGTTCAAAGGTCGTAGCAAGTAGCTCAGCCGGACTGCGGCACGGCCGCGTGAGATTCGTTCTACGGGGTCAGTAGTGGGAATGATACAGGCTGCTTTAAATCTGCATAGTAGCGGCTGTCTCTTTGCAAACGTCACAGTTAAATCTAGCCCATTCACATACACAGGTATCCGTTGTGTTCAGGGCTTGGGCTTTAGGACTTAGAGCAAGGCTGCACTTGAAGGACCTTTCTCGGGTCCAGGGTTTATAGGGTTTGGGGTTTAGGGTTGAGGGTTTGTCAAGGGTCCTCAAAGGTTGCCTGCAGCAGCTTCAAGGAGAACAGATTGCAATTGCGCTCTGGAAGATGTCAGATGACATCCCTAAACCCGAAACCCTAAACCCTAAACCCTAAACCCTAGCACCCGCAGATTCTCTTCTTTCACTCTGCGGATGCCTGGGCCAAGAGTCATGAACCTGTTTTCTGCAAGGAACCTCCGCAAGCAGCTGGTTTAGGGTTTGGGGTTTAGGGTTTAGGGCTCAGGGTTTAGGGCTTAGGGTTTCGGGTTTGCAGCTACAATGATTCTGTTCATCTCCTCTTTCAGCTGAGGGACGGGAAGCCCATTGGTGAGAGATTTATCAGCTCATGGCTGTACGGAGTACCGCAGGCTGGGGGTTTTCTGGACAGGTATCAACCGCAGAAGGGACTTGAGACATCGTGAAGTTTCTGATTGATTGGGCTTTCTCCCTTAGTACCTACCCCCCATGAAGCCCCTCCCTGAAGAACCCTAAACCCTAAACCGCATAATCTAGGCACTCTTGTTGTATTTGGTGGTCTTCTGGGGCCACTATAGCCACTGGGGCAGGGGCCGGGGTCGCTTAGTCAGAAGCCTACAGTCCTGTGCCCATGAGCCCCCACCACCTCCCTAAACCCTAAACCCTAAACCTTCTGAACCCCTGTAGAATAGCAGAATCAGTGGGGCTTGCGAACCCTGAAAGATCCTAGACTGCACCTACGAGATCCTACGAGGCTGTATTATAGACTACCATAAGCCTAAACCCTAAACCCTACAAACCCGAAACCTCCAAAGCCCGGAATGCCATCCGAAAGCCAAGCCCTTTGAGCGCCAATGGGGCACTCCCTCGGCAGGAGATCCTCCACCACCTCCGATGGGCCCCCGAGTCGGCTTGAGCACCGTTTTGTTTTGGGGTTTAGGGTTTATGCCACTAGCCGACATATCCGGACTTGATCTGCCACTGTGTTTCCTAAACCCTTTAGACCCCTAAGCCCTAAGCCCTAAGCCCTAAGCCCCTAAGCCCCTAACCCTGAACCCTAAACCCTTAACCCTCAACCCGAAAACCTCAACCCTAAACCCTAGACCCTCAACCCTCAACCCTCAACCCTAAACCCTGCACCCTAAGGTCAACAACCGGTATCGGCCGAGACAGATATACATCACCGAGAATGGCTGCTCCGATCCTGGCAGAACGCAGCTCGCCGCGGCCTGAGCTTGTACCTCGTAGTATCAGAATATAATGTTATTTTACCAATAGAATAGTATAATAATAGTTTAACAATATAGCCATATAAAAGCACAATCACAATATAATAATATTCGAATAACAATAACAATAACAATAATAAGAATAATAACAATAGTAATAATAATAACAACAGTAGTAATACTATTAATCACAAACAACAATACTACTTACAATACTAATAATAATAGTAATAAATATAATAATATTAATAATCAGAAGAAGAAGAAGACAAAAAATGCAATATAGCCATGACAGAAATTGATATATTATAAGAGTAGTTTAATATGACAGAACAGAATATGAAACAGCATAAGTAGTCGAATAGAACAGAAGAGAATCAGAAAACATGTAGCTGCAATCCAAGAATCTAACGCTCTAATCATACAATCCCTCGTCCCCAAGCATCCCCAAACCCCAAACTCTAAAGCCGCATGTGAACCTCAGGCTTGCCAGGGCAGCTTCCTGTGATCTAGGGTTTAGGCTTAAGGGTTTAGGGTGAACCGTACATGAAGAGCCGCTGTCCTCAGCTCTACGCCCTGTAGAAGACACTGGCAGCAAGCCTTGCTTCATATTGCGTGACCTCCCCCACCCCCACCCCACCCCACCTCCCCAACCAAAGTCGGAATTTTGGCTCAGAGGGGTCCATGGGTAGAAGCAATACGATGGAGTTTATTGTTCAGCTAAACCCCTATAAACCCTAAGCCCTAAATCAGAGTATGATTTCCATAATGGTACTGCAACTGGACAACCCGGAGCGGCTAGAACTCGTACATAGGGGGTGGAAACTAAAGTACGGGCCCTTTTGGGTACCCTGAGCTGTATAAGGAACATACGGAGTTAAATTCCGGGCCCTTTGTGGTACGCTAAGCTGTATAAGGAAAAAGTCTGGGCGTTAGGGCAAATATTGTCATGAATGATATGGGTTCAATGGGATCTTGTTTAGAAATCTGTTTCGGAGGGATTATCGGGGACCAACCTACGCCAGTGACTACCTTATTTTGAAATCTGTTTCGGAGGGATTATGGTTTCGGAGGGCTTATAGGGGACCAACCTAAGCCAGGGACTACACCCATGTTGAGATCGTACGTCTGGAGTAAAAGTCCAGGAGTATACCGTGAACGATTGGTACCGGATCGCGCTCCCTGACAGCAAGTGTCCGGTTTCCATGAGTTTCCGAACCCTCGAAGCAGGTGGGCATTGTATCCGTGGGAGAATGCGGTTATTGTATGTAGCCAACTCTGTGTGTGTGTGTATGTATGCTGATGGGTTATGATTGATGGATGTACACACACACAATCAAACGGAGGCTCTTTAAACAGACAAGGTTTGGGGACGGAGATATGCGGGGTTGCCTTAAGTATGCGGGCCTTTGTCAAAAGTCAAAGCTTCGAGGTTCTTCCGCGACTACCTCGCCAATGTTGCGCAGGCTGTCAAGGAAGGCATTCCAGTCCAAGGCCACTCTTGCGCTTTGTGCAGGGTGCCCAAAAGGCGATTGAATTAGTGATGCTTCAGATCTGGGTAGGATGAGTTTGATGGAGCGTGCCCGCCCAAAATGCAGTGGACTTCACCTCATCATCCGAAGTGTTCTGTGGACCCTAAACCCTAAACCCTAAACCCTAAACCCTAAACGATTGTATGATTCCGGACTGGGGCGTGGGGACACTTGGAACCTTTTTGAGACCCTTTTAGGTTTAGGGGCTTAGGATGGCTTAGGGCTCCCACAAAACGGAGCCCAGGCCCAAACTTCACCTCCAGAGCTCTTTTCGGGATTGTTGCGTGCGAAACTCGTTGCTCGTTACTTGAATTGAAAAGGTGGGCAAGAGGTGTTGGGGTCTATGGGGGGTTTAGGGTTTAGGGTCAAGTAGGGTTGAGGCATCTTGGTTGCAGGGCTCAACCTTCTGTGGGCGGCAGGATACATCGTGTGGTCACTGATGGACAACTTCGAGTGGGCCGACGGATACGCGCGGAGGCGGCCCACCTGTTTCGGAGCAAGGAATCCAAGCGTTGCAGAGTTTTCCAGGAAACTCGAAGCCCTTAACAAACGGGAGATTGCCCTAAAATCCTCTGTAAAGCATCGGCACTATACATGTCCCTCCAAATTGCGCAAGTAATGAACCTTAGATGAGAGTGCTTGTGCAACGCCGGCACTTGTAGACTCGTTTATTGCCGTGCCTTGCTCGCATGTTTGGGGCCTTGGCCGCACACGAGCGCGCCAGGGAGAGCGCAAGGCCAAATCGAGTGACGAAACTTCGCCCAACCCCACACCTACAGCTGCAGCTACTCAACCCTTACCCTTTCCTTGGCAACTTCATTCGCCAGTTGTTGTCTGGTACCTCTTCCTAAACTGCATGGACTGGGAACTTGGTTCTATCCTCATGAAGCACGTTGTTCATGTACGGCTTGCCTTTACTACTATTTGCTTACGAACCCCCCAAAAGAATATTCTTCCTTAGACGGGCAACATAGGGATTTTGATCTTCTATTTTTTGGTTAAGCACATAGTACTTTAGTGCCATATCTATCGGCCAGACTACAACGGGGCGCACATGGGCGAGGCGCAAGATATCTCCAGCAGCAGACTTAATGAGCGATGCAACAGCAGTATCATGCTACACCCACTCTACCCTAAACGTAAAAAATGCTGAACCTGAAGCCCTGAGCCCTACACCCTAAACCCTAAACCCCAAACCCCAAACCCGAAACCCTAAACCCCAAACCCCTAACCCCCAAACCCTAATCCAACAGCAAGTTACCCATATTTGATCCCCGCCCGGCAAGCAACAGGTTCGGCATCACCTACGTGGACTTCCAAACCCAGCTGCTCGGGCATTCTTTGTTCGGGGTTTTAGGGGTTCTAAGGGTTCTAGGGCTTTTAGGGGTTTGGGGGGGGGGTTTAGGTGTTTTTAAGGGTCTTAAGAGCTTTTCGGGGCTTTTGGGGTTTTTTAGGGGTTTTAGGGTTTAGGGGCTTTGGGGTTCAGGGGTTTGGGGCGTTGTTAGGGGTTTTTTTAGGGCTTGTCGAGGGGTTTTCGGGTTGTAGGATTTTAGTGGTTTTCAGGTTTGGGGTTTTAGGGTTTGGGGTATAAGGCAGTAGCTTCTCAGAAGGTTCGTGTCCCTTAGGAAGGGACAGGCCGTGTTCTGCTCCGGAAGTTAAGCTAAGGTTCCACGAGCTATGGAGTCACCACAATAGGTTTTTGGCATTGCCTCGTAGCACGGAGAGTAAACTATACGGGGAGCGCAAATTAGGGGCACATGTTTTGGGCTTTCCGATAAACGGGACTATACAATTTTGGGGTACATACGGGGCAACAGAATTCGTGGTGCCTTAATCATTTGTAGATGTGCTTATAAAAGCGGCTGCATACATTCCACAAGCTCCTGTTTCTACGTAACTAAACTCTAAGAATGGATGTTTAACTGCATTGAATGTTGTATTAAGTAAATGCTCCATGTATTGGCTTGCTTCTGTGGTTAAGTTATGAAATGTTTAGGTATATCAGCAGTTAAGATGAAAAGTCATGTCGCTGAGTTTCCTATGTAGCGGTTTTATATCTGATGTAGTAGCAGTCGCACATACTTCAAGTCCATCTGGTATTGGAAAGCGTTATCCATACAACTCAAATCACTTAAGTAATCATACTCAATGAGATTCTTGCAAAATTAATTGTTAGGTGCTTATGTAAGTATTGGATGTCGTGGGTCTGAGTATGACGTGTGATCTTGGATACTATGTTAGAAGAAGGTTTGAATGTTTGAACTGATGTTTTACAAGCTAACGGAGTGACATTGAGAAAAACATGTGGCACTTGTTTGTAGGGCACACGGGGTTGCTTTAGATGAGCCCTAAATTACAGCTGGGCTAGACCGATCCCTAAACGCACATCCGGAACCCTGATCCGAAGTGAGAGGACATTCAGACCTGGAGAAAGCCCGGTACCTTCAAGAGAATGGGGCGAAAACCCCAACGTAATGCGACATACAGGCAATACACACTATTCTCTATTCTAGCGACATACAGCAATACACAAGATTCATTCTCTTGTCTAGTTGTTACCTAAACCCCCTACCCGAAACCTTGAACCCTCAAAGAACAAAAGCCCTACACCACCTCAACATCCTTAAGCCCAGCTGTCCGATGTCTAAGGAAGCGGACGCCAAAGCTTTCGGCACCTTGTCTGCAGAACCGTACTTGAAGGTTCACAGATGGTTATAGTTTAGGGTTTAGGGTTTAGGGATAGTCGGCTTCTAGACAGACCAGATAGGTAGATAAGCACTTGAGTGAGGTCATACCAAGCATACCTACAGCTACTAACTCCAGCTAGAACCACCATGCAGCTATCCGGCAGAAGCCTCCGAGTAGGATGTTGACTTCATGCTTTAAAGAGCTAAGGCTTCAGAGTTTTCGTTCCTAAACCCTAAACCCTAAACCCTAAACCCTAAACCCTAAACCCTAAACCCTAAACCCTAAACCCTAAACCCTAAACCCTAAACCCTTGGATGTGATCAGAGGTTCTGGTCAGGGCTTGGGTTTGGATGACTGCTCCGTTCATCGGCCAAAGACTCTTGGGCCTTGGGTTTCCCCAGGTTTAGGGTTTAGGGTTTAGGGTTTAGGGTTTAGGGTTTAGGGTTTAGGGTTTAGGGTTTAGGGTTTAGGGTTTAGGGTTTAGGGTTTAGGGTTTAGGGTTTAGGGTTTAGGGTTTAGGGGATTTGCTCTTATGACCCCACCATGTTTGGGTTTAAGAGCATCGTACTTCTCATGATTTTAGGCATTCTGTTTCAGAGTGTTCAAGAAGCCCGACTCGGTGTTATAGGTGTCAACCGCAAGCCTGCCCTGAAGCATCAATTGTGTTTTCTTACGGTTGTAGTTCACATTAATATGCTGGATATTACATTACGCCGCGGCTCACAGCGCATACTATAGGAGTCGAAATAACTACCTAATTTATATCCCCTTATGGTCCCCATATAAGTATACTGCAATAGCCCCCCCAAAACTCTATTTTAATTTGTCAGGCCCCTATTTGCGTTTACGGAAATAGGGCCCTCATACAGACCCCGCACATAGTAGGATTCCCTTATATTATAAGGTACCCCCCCTAAATTCGGAAACCCTAAACCCTCAACCCTCAACCCGATAAACCCTAAACCCTAAAGCCTAAACCCTAAACCCTAAACCCTAAACCCTAAACCCTAAACCCTAAACCCTAAACCCTAAACCCTAAACCCTAAACCCTAAACCCTAAACCCTAAACCCTATAAACCCTAAACCCCAGGCTTTCTGGTGGCTTCACCTCAACGAGCGGATGGGAGTCCCAAGCCCGACCGCAATCTCCGGGGTGGATGCGGCTCATGTGTACAAGTAGGGTGTCGGCGCATCACTTGCTGCAGATTCGACTCCAGGTTAGTTGTTACCCTAAACCCTATAAACCCTATAAACCCTAAACCCTAAACCCTCATGTTTGTGCTCAAATGATAGACCCTGGGCACAATCCCAATGTGAAGCACTCCTGGGTTGAGATCTTGGCCCGTTCGGTTCGAGGTAGGATCGGCTTTAGGGTTTGAGGTGTAAGGGGGTCTACGAGGATCTTGTGCAGGAAGCGTAGGGAACACTTTCCAAGGGTTTAAAGGAAGCAACCTACTCGTAGTTGAGACACATTGTCTTCCTCCATAATGCCATCTGGCCTTAATGCTATCTCTCTAGCTCAATGTGTCCACCTCTACCTACCTATCTGTCGCTCGACCTGAACCGTTTAATGTAGGACCGGGAAGGTTGAGTCTCTTCGATTTAGATGATCTGTGGTTGTTTTTTTTATTGAACAGTTAAATGTACAGGATGCATCAACACGTACTGAGCCCCACACCCGAACCCCCGAGCTCCCCTAAACCCTAATCCCTAAATCCTAATCCCTAATCCCTAAATCCTAAACCCTAAACGCTAAACCTAAAACTTGGAGCTGCGCGACAAGTGATCTTCCGCGGCCGGCCGCCGAAGTGTGCGCCAGAAGGCAAATTGCCTCGCAAGCGCTGCACCCGCCTTTAACATTCTGCCCCTCCTTGATCCACAACAATGTTGTTTCAGTAAAAAAGTATTCTTATATATATATATGTAATTTTTCACTACATGCACATATATGTATATATGTACATATCTATATGCGGAGATTTAGTGCCCGAAGCTCGAAAACCCTTAGCTCCCCCCATCACAGAAGTTTTCGTTGGTACAGGCAAACCCCTGATGCTGCAGGTCATGGAAACCCTTTGAAGTGTGCCGGACTTGCCAGTCGTCGGGGCTTACAGATTTTGTTCCGGATCCCTCCCTGGTCGTTTGCCAGAGAAGGGGTCCAAATACAGCCCAGGGAGTCGGCATGTATCACTAGGGCCATCGGCCTGAAACACGTAGATTCAAAGAGGGCTTCTGCTCAATTTGACGTGGGCCATCCCTTGCTATGACAGCATCATTCCCAGCACATTTCTCAGAGTCCAACCGGCCTTACTTGAGCCTGCCGGCAGATGGCTGGTAAAGCATTTAACTAGCCCAGCCGTTCTAATTCACTGCGCGCTTTCCGTTTGGGCGAAGGTTCCCATCCTAGTCTGCCGGAGCTGACCGGTAATTGCTCATGCGCCGGCTTTGCCTAATTTCTGCCTACTTCTGAAGTCGACAGCAACTCTGAAGTATGCAGTGTGGGGATGCCTTCGGGGGAATGCGCCTGGCAGCTCGCACATCTCAGAACCGAAGCCTAGGGCTCGAAGTTTGAGGTCCCTCAGTTTCATGAGCCCTTAGTATGGTCCCTTGCTTTCGTTAAAGGTTTCTGATGTATGGGCCCTTGGCTTGTATAGAATATCTGAGGGGTATATAAGGGGTCCTCTTTAAGGGCCCAGACTGCGGTGCCATGCAACTACCCTGAGAGGTTTGGAATACCGGGCGTTTCTATTGCATCATGTGAGGGTCGGGTTTTTCATTTCTAGTATCCTCGAAAACACAACCCTTCATTGGTCCATATATATATATATATATACACACCAATGTACATATATGTATAGGAACCATACATATATATATATATGTTCTCACCAAGAACAGCAATACACACGGTAACTCATGCAGCCTTTACCTGCGGAACATCCGAGGTTCTGGCGATTGAGCTGAAGTTGGGTTGCTCATATTTCATTCTCGGAGCGTCCCTACTCCTACTTACTACGTGCCCCGATCGTCTAAGTGAACCATGTCCAAACCATTCATTCCCGACCCTACAAAACCGACATGTAATACAAATGACATTGCCTCGGCCCCCTTTTACGCCATTCCCCGAGCACAGGCGTGTTCCCAAAAGCTCTCGAGTAGGGAGTGCTCGCGCCTCACGAAGGCTCGATAGTCAGCCTCGCCAGCTGCGCCGATGCACGCAAGAATCTGCTCGACAACAGGTTCAGGTTGGGATGTTCCCCCTTATATGAAGAGTCCTTAATAGGGATTAATTATAGTACTACCTATTCTAATCCCTTTTAAGGGCTGTTGGTATGAAGGGGGAAAATCCCAAGGCTTAGGGCTTGCCGTGGGTTTTGGGGATGTTCCTTTATGGTAAACACGCGGGCTCTTTCCCAACCCTGTCCCCACGAAAGGACCCTGGTGCATGTTGGAAAGCCCTAGAGCACCCTAAACCCTAATCCCTAAACCCTAAACCGTAAACCGTAACCCTGAACCCTTAACCCTAAACCCTAAATGCCCCTAGAGCCCTCAACCATAAGTGCCACCCCACCAGTGCGAGGCCGACGATTGCGCGGAGGCTGATGCCACGAGGCCGTGAACTTTCAGGGTTTAGGGCTCTAAGGGTTAAGGGTTTAGGGTTTAAAGCTCGAAGGGTTTAGGGTTTGGGGTTTAGAGCTTCCCGGCTTCAGGACCTGTGGGTTTCAGGGCCAAAGTACCCACAATAACAAAGTTACGTGAACCTTGTTTTGGGTGGGTAAGAGTCAAGGTGCCCTAACCCTAAACCCTAAAACCCCAACCCTAAGGGGCGGGGGGGGGGGGGGGGGTACCCAAACTAGCCCAACGAACAGCTAGATTGCGTTCTGTTGTTGGCCTTTTCGGGGATAGGGGGTAGCACTACAAAACCTCCTTAAGCCCCCAAACCCCTCAACCTCTAACCCTAAACCCCAACCAACGCCTAGACCCTCAAACCCCTAAAACCCCTAAAAGCTCCTAAGCCCCTAAAAGCCCCTAAACCCCTACAAGCCTCTAACCCTAAACCCCTAAAACCCCTAAAAACGCTTAACCCCTGAAGCCCCTAAAACCCTAAACCCTTGGACCCCTGAAACCTCAGACGAAGCCGCGAAGAGAGGCTCCGCTTGGTTCTGTGGCCGAAAGGCCAACCAGGCGCGCAAAGCCCAGTCTTTAAGGGTTTAGGGTTTAGGGTTTAGATTTCGGGGTTCCGGGTTTGGAGGGTTTAGGACTAAGGGCTTAGGGTTTTGGGGTTTGCATGGTTCAGGGTTTAGGGTTTGGGGTTTAGGGTTGAGGGTTTATAGGGCTTGTGTGTCAGGGTTTGAGATTCAGGGTTTATGGGGTTGTGGAGTTTAACGACTAGGTTTGGGTTTGTGACGTCTTTAGGGTTTATAGGTCGGGCCGGCTGGGTACCACCCCACCCACCTCCACCCAAGCACTCCCCTCCCTATGAAAACAAGATACAACAGTGTTCGAAGCATAAAATCTGTAGTCTCTTGCTCTGTAAATGTATCATTCTTATAGTATGTATCGCTGCTTCTTTTTTCTTCTTTTCGACATATGATATATTGACGTACCGTGTATAGTCCCTGGAGGTGAGGAGGCCACGAGCCGAGAGCGCCTGGCGAGGTGGTCTAAGGAAGCCAGGCGCGGGAAAGGGGGGGGGAGCGGGGTGGTAGGCAACGGGCCTATATGGGGGTGTAAAGATTTAGAGTTTGGGATTTAGGGTTTAGGGTTTGGGGTTTAGGGGTTGAAGGCTTTGGTGGCTTAGAGGGTTCGGGTTTGTGGCTGAAGGGCTGGGCAGCACAAGGTTTGACAGCTTTCGGTTCAGGGCTGAGAGGGGCTCGGGGTTTAGGAGCCTCAACCCAAAACCCTAAGGGTTCAAGGCGCTAAGGAGTCTTAAGGGCTCAGGATTTGGGGCCTCTATCGATTTAAAGGGTTTACGGCGTTTAGGGGGCTTAAGGGTTCAAGCTCAGGCAAGTGTCAGGGTTAGGTTTAGGGGTTTAGGTTTCGGGGTTAGCGGCCTGGGTTCAGGGTTGGGTCCGTGGTGTGTGGTTAAGAGGAGTTGCAATATTTAGAGTTCAGGGTCAAGTTTAGGGTTTGTCTCGGTCTTCAAGGGTCCCTTTGTAGCACTACCATAGATTCGAAAACCCCATTTTTGGTATGCATTGCATGCCCTGACTAAGATGCCTTGTAACGCAGCGAGTAACGCAGACTTCTGCTGACATCATTGAGGCAATGCTTCAAGCTTTAGTCTCGCGAGAGCTTCAGGTGATCTCATCACGACTCCATAAGTCGTGCTTTATAAGGGGCATAAGGAGGGACCCCTAGAAGGGACCCTTAATCCTATTCCCCTATATATAGCCCATTATATATAGAAATATACCTTATATAGTCCCGAGTAGCCCCGAAATAAACGCTGCAAAACCCCTAAGGCCCCTTATAAGGGCTCCTACTTTAGTCCCTTGACTTTAGCAAGCCACCACCTTCCACGTCGGCAACCTCGGGTTGTTCTGAGTAGGCCTCCCTGTAGCTTGCTTGAGACTACCTGGGGCCCTCTTTACCTACGGTTTTATGGGTTCTATGTGCTAATTTGGGGTAGTTACTACTAAACTGTAGATAAAGAGGGTCCCAGGTAAACCCATGAACCTCAATGCAGCACGCAACCAACTAGTATACTGCACTGGAACTTCCAGAGTACTTAGAGGTTCATGGTACTTAATAACCCACTTCTAACTGTACTTACATCCCAATTAGAACCATATTAGGGTTATAAGTGCAGTTCTAATTGGGTTATTTCGCACCATGAACCTCCAAGTAGCCCCTTAAACCCTAAACCCTAAACCCTAAACCCTAAACCCTAAACCCATGAACCTCCAAGTAGGTACCCTACCTCCTAAGCCTCCCTGCGTGTCACCATGTGTCGAGCCAGGCGTGAGCTCGGATGCCTCCCGACAAACGTGCCGAAGGACGAGGTGGTCTAGGGTTAGGGTTTAGGGTTTAGGGTTTAGGGTTTAGGGTTTAGGGTTTAGGGTTTAGGGTTTAGGGTTTAGGGTTTAGGGGTTTAGGGGTTTAGGGGTTTAGGGTTTAGGGCGATTGCCGCAGGCAGGGCTTTCTGCAGTGCGCAGCTCCTCAAACGACCACTTGTTGGCCACCCTTGCTTGATGAGATTGTGTGGCTAGTTCCTGGTATGTGTGAAGGAATGGGGTACTTCTACAGGTGACGAGGATTGCCCAGACCCTAAAGCCCAAAACATGAAACACGACACTGTTCCTTCACGCCCCTTTTTTTCACAATTGAAGGACGGCCCTTCCTCGCCTCTCCTGCAGTAGGCTCCTGAATAGGGTTCCCCCCCTTCCTTTAGGGTTTAAGGGGTGTTTGGACTGGGTGCCTATTGCTTGTATAGCTAGCCTTCCCTCATATTCAAGTTGGCACGAAACCAAGGGGACGACATGTTGCAAACTGGCCATGTAGGGTCGAGCAATACTGGAGGCGGCTCCACTTGTGTACGTGGGAAGCCGTTGAAGCTCGACAAGCCGAGGGCATGTTTGTGTAGTAGCATTGTGGAAGAATGATCGTATTACTACAAGTGGACTCTGGGTATTACACTAGCCTTACTTGTTCTTAGCAGGGAACTTGGGAAATTTGTTGTATACCGTGGAACGCTCTGTAATCAACCCGGGCGTAAGGCTCACGGATCATAGGGTTTGGGGTGTGGGTTATAGGGTTGGAGGGTTGAGGGCTTTGTATCCACCCTTCCTCTACTTGAAGCTTCGTGGTACCTAATAACCCAGTCATAACTGCACATATAACCCAATTACGACCACACTAGGGCACTTCAAAGGGTGTGGGTTATAAGTGCAGTTATACCTGGGTTGTTAAGTACCATGAACCTCCAAGTACTCAAGGTCTTCCGGGGGATCGTCTTAGCCAGTCAGGCCGACGCCACCCCACCGCCCGCCAAGCGGAGGCCTGTTTGGACCGTTCATCCTTCGAGGTTCCTGGCTTCCCATTTCTGGCTCCTTCTAGGCTTGGTGTTCAGGGGCTTGGGGCTTGGGTTTAGGTTTTATGGTTTAGGGTTCAGGGCTTCAGGCTTAGGGTGCCTTGCATCGGCTCAACGAGGTGCACCCTAGTCTCTGAAGCTGAGTCCCTGCAGAACGTGAACGCCCTACATCCCAGGGGTCTTAGTTGGGAACTGGAAAGCTTCGGCGGGGAAAGGATGCTGAAATCAGGAGCTTGCAAGACGGAGCGCATCTGATCATGGGACCAGAAAGAGGAAGCAAAATGATCAAGTTGTTCCTGGAGATGATGGAGGACGCGCAAGCTGCCATCGAGCAGCTGACGGACTCGATTGCTACTCAGGGCTTCGACACATCTACAGGCAAGGTTGCCCAGAGTACTGGGTGCTCAGGGGGATTAACTACCCTAAACCCTAAACGTTAGGGTTTAGGGTTTTCAGGGTTTAGGGTGTAAGGTTTAGGGTTAGGGTTTCGGGTGCGCTTGTGGGGAACTGACCTTAATTATTCTTTTGAGTTTTTTTAAGGTTCCTCAATGTGAGCCCTTAGGAACCCTAAGCCGTATAGACGCTATACCCAATAAATACTACAAGCCCTCCCCAACCCCAGCAAAAACCGGGATTAAAAAACTCTAAACCCTACAAAAATGTACATATAGGTATATAAACGGGTACATGAGGCAGGGCTTACATTGTTACATTGTTGCTGGCGAGTGCGTCTTGAGTGTCCTTTTTTGTGGGACACTACTACAGGCAATGAAACCTTACCTCTAAACCCCAAACTCCAAAACCCTAACCCCTAAACTCTAAAAACCCTAAACCCGAAACCCTAACCCTAAACCCGAAAGCCTAACCCTAAACCCTAAACCTCATATATATCGCCCTTCCAAGAGGAGATGACTTCGGTTACGCCTCTCCTCGCAAGGCGCCGTGGCGTCGCGCGCACACCGAGCCGGAACGCGACAGCCCCCAGCTCATGGGTGCTGCCGGCTGCGGTTTGGGGTTTAGGGTTTAGGGTTTAGGGCGTTTAGGGTTTAGGGTGTAGGGTGTAATTAGGGTTTAGGGTAGGGCAGAGGTTCGAGGGCTAAATGTAGAGTCATGTGGGGTCTAGGGCTTGTAGGTTACATAGGGTTGTATCGGGTTGTACTACTTTATAGGGGGCGAGGTATAATGCGAGATTTCGGGCTTTGACGGGGTCAGAGGGAGGAGATGGTCGGCTTCATGGTTTTCAGGTTTAGGCTTTAGGGTTTAGGGTTTAGGGTTTTAGGGTTTAGGGTTTGCGGTTTTGGGTTTAGGTGTTTTGTGAACCATGGGGGCGGGGGGGGGCAGCTTGGATCTGGCACCAGGCTCGTTTGTGGGTGTGTGTGCGTGTGTGCATTTCGTTTCTTGGTGGCAGGGAGGGATTATGGGGTGTGTAAGGGCTATATAAGGGCTTTCCCACTGAAGGGCCGATATTAAGAGACCATGAAGCTACCCTAAGTGCTGTCTCGGTTTCTGTTGTAGTTTGGGGTAAGTTTGTACGTGGATACCGTCGAATCCATAGCCACGATCGGCCTCATTCAACACTTCCATCCACTCCTCGACTGGCGCTGCACCGAAATTCACCGAAAGCAACAGAAGTGCACTCGGACACTAACTATGTGATGATGTACGAGCTATGATTATCCTTACAACCATGTCCGTCATCATGTGTACTCAACATGATACTCATGAGCATGATAATAGAACCCTAAACCCTAAACCCCAAAAGTCCTGCATCGAGTCCTGGTTTCTTCACAGCAGCGTGAAGCCATGGCTCATGGTGAAGCATCCATGGACCACAGCGCCGCTTGGCGAGACACGTCCTTGCAGCGCTTGGAGGGGGTTTAGGGTCTAGGGTTTAGGGTTTAGGGTACGGGGGGACAACCAAGGAAGGAAATCAACTCCCCTAATCGCCCTGAACTTATATTTCCCAGATCGAACCAAGAAACAACCAAGAACACGGATAAGAGCAACCCAGGGGGGAAGGAAAGGGGGAAGGAATCCACACCCTTACCAAACCCTAAGAACCCAGGCACTACTTTTTGAACTTGTGGCTTTCTGTTCAAGCCCATCTTGAGCCAAATACGATTACCGGGTTCATTAACCCTTCCAACTTCCAACACTAACTCCTTTCTACAATACCAATTGCAGCTCCGCACTCCCCCTGTCCTAGGATTTCCTAGGACACATTGGAGATGCAGATCTTTTGGCCAAAAACTGCCATTACGGCAGCAGCCAGCTGCTTGAAATGCAAATTGTGGTTTAACGTCTTCCAGGACGGAATTATAGCACATTGGCTAACCTACTACCCATAGAGAATCTTTTTTCACCTTGATCCTCTCATCACTGAAGACTCCTTGGCCTTCTTCACCACAAACCGTGGTCTTCGCTACGCGAAAAGCTACTGACTCCTACTATCAGGGATTTCCATACCCTTAATAGTAACCACCACATTGTCAGCACATTGGCTGTTCCAGCGCACCGGTCTCCAGAAAGAGAAAAACCATCCCTTCATCCATACCATCCAATCACTTCTTTTTCCGATTGTTGGCAATCTTGAGGTGAAGTTGCAGCAGAATATACTCCAGGTCCGAAATCGTAAGAATAGGATCCTGTATGCCCCTTTGAATTGAGGATACCAATCCTTCTCTCTTTGCGTCCTCAATCGCCTGGCAAGATTGACCCAGCTCTTCATTCGCATTGGCAGACCCTGGTGCCTCCGCATCGGATGGACGATCCTTTTCCTCAGGATCTTGCACCATTACCACCTCTTCTTTTTTGGGACTCTGACTTTTCTCCTTCTTCTTTGTCTTTCCACCGACATTTGACTTTGTGCGCGTCTTCGAGGTTTTTTCCACTGCAGAAGCCACCACATTGGATGTTGATCCACCCTTCTCAATGATCGTCGGCATCTTCTTCGGCTTTGGAACCATGAGAGTGTAAGGATCTTCGATAGCTGCAGCTTTCCTCTTCTTTTTTACCTTTTTCTTCTCCTCCTCAACGGCAACCTCCGTCTCCGAAGTCTCAACCACTTCTTTTTCGGCAGGAATATCTTTGCTGGACTCCCCTTCTAGGGACCTCTTTTTCCCTTTTTTGGGATCCTTTTCTTCTCCCAAATTGGCTCGCTCATACCATATCCTCAGGTCATTGACCCATTCTTCCACCTCCGCGAGCGAAACATCATACGACTTCACTACTTCGAGAAGTTCCAGCACTGACAACATTTCAGTGGTCCACGAAACCCATACTTGATCCATTTGGTCAGCATCTCCAGTGAACTTCAGGAGTTTGAACAATGGGTCCGCCTCTGCTCGAGCCAAATCTGGCTTGCCACCGGAGAGAAATGAAATCGCCTCCATCAACAGTTCCGTCATCTTGGTCTCTTCGTCATAAACCATAAAATCCTCCTCATCATCATCGAACTGTTCAGGAGGGATCTCCTTTTCTCCACCATTTGCACCAGACTTTCTCCTTGGACCATCCCTTGGGGGCGTCCTTGGAGACCTTGGCCTCTGTTTTTCCAACGGAACACCATGCTCGAAGACACACCTGTCACCAAATCGACACTTCCCAGACCGAGCAAACTGGACGCACCTCACACCAGTTGCATCATGCGAGAACCCACAATCCTTTCCAGCGAAACATTCTCTCCCTGCCACATAGTATTTGCACCAATATGAATGTAGCACCACATCATCTTCGGAATGGATGAATTTGCAGTCGTCACCAAATTTGCAGCGATCTTTCCCTTTGCCAAACCAATAGCAGAAACCCTTCTTCCTCTTCTCCAAGCGCTCTGCCTCATACCGGTCCATAGGGCGACTGTGCTCTACATGAACATTGCCATGTACCTGGGGACTGCTCCCTTCACCCGACGTGCTATCAGTATTTGGTGCTTGGAGTACAGCTGGAAAACCTGGCCTTGGTCCTACCACCTTCATGATCGGTTTTCCGCCAACTCCTGAGCCATGCTGAGACGATCCAAAAACATTGAACATCTTCATGAAGGCCTTCCTAGCGCCAATCTTCTGCACCCTTTTGATTGGACGTTTCATTGCTCCAACCTTGCATCCAGATGCATTCAAACGACGCAACCTTCTAAACCCAACTCTATGTCCCTTCTTCCAAAGAGCCATAAGAATTTTAGAGGCAGTGACATTCTCCACCTCTACCTTTTCCAATGATCCCTCACTTCCCGGAACAAACCCATCCATCTCTGAAGACCTTTCCATCTTTTTTGACACCACTTCGTCAAGGTAGTCTTCTGAAATCCAGGGAAAGTTCCCCTTAGAGGAAGGATTGTCATCATTGTTTGGTCCTTCACCAGGATATCCTTTGGTGCTGTCAAAGATCTTACCAGTAGTGCGGTCCTGCATAGAGAAATTCGAAGCCACGCGGGAGTACACTGACCACAAGAAAATCCTTGTGTCCGCCAGTCTGGATGACCCACTGGATTTCTCCTCTTCCGGAGAAACTTCTGGCGCTTTGCCCTTCCCTCCAGTGTCACCGCTTGTCTCACCTCCAGCATCTTCAATGGGAATAAGGGATTCATTGTTCCCTTGATCAAGCACCGCATCCTCTAGTCCAAGAACTTCCAGCATCGCTGTCGAAGGATCCACCTCCTCATCCGCATCGTCGTCCATCCTTCTCCAGAGAGCCTCCAATTGGTCCGCACAAGTCGCCGCTTGAAGAAACTCCATCAACCGAGCCCTCCCGCGCTGCCAGAGAAATTCTGAAACCATCACCGACCCTTGTGCTCCCAGATTCAGGAATGGGTGAACCATTTTGGCTACCCTCGCCATAAGTTCAATATGAACTTCCATGCCTGGACTGCGGCTCCAATCATAGGCAATTGCCTCCATAGCAGTACCAAACTTGTCCGTATTCTTGAATTCCCCTTCCAGACCAGGAGACAACAAGGTACCCATCACCGAAAGAGGGTAATTCCCCACCGCCGGCAAGCACGGGTTGTCATGGAACGAATGATGCAGGTCAGTATAATGTCCTTGATCTCTCCTTTGAAAAAGGAGTGTTCCAGTCCCTAGCTGGGCATTCATTTCATCCACTTGAACCATTTCAGCACATATCCTCTGTGCCAGGTGCGCCATTGCTGGCCAGACGGTACGATCGGTCAGACCGCGACGCATAACCCAATCAGTTGTTGGCGACTGGATCAGCGTTCCTGGATCATACACCATAACCATTGCACCGTCTCCCATTGACTGATCAGCATCGTCCTCCAGTGCCAGGTTCTCATCCTGTTCGCTTGCACCCTCGGATGACATGCTAATAACCAAATTTCGATCCATCTTATTGGACCCTTTTTGGCAATCTCTTTGCCCCATTGGCAACTTGCCAACTGCAACCTTCCAATAAATTCGAGTCAGAAGGCCTTTCACCAGCAATTGCTGAAGGTCACTCCTCACCGGACCACCATCCAACATCTTCGCATCATTACCACGGAGATCATTGCTCCCGCCTTCTCCTTCTTTTTGGTCGGTCTCCTCGCCAGAAATCTGTACTGCTCCTTCCGGCGCCGTCTCCTGTCCAGCCACTTCATGCCCAGGAAGAACTTGAGCGCTTTCAGAGACATTCACCTGTCCAGCAGCACCTTGCCCAGGTAAAACCTCATCCGTGGAGCCCACCGCCAGCGAACCAACCATAACTGAACCATCCCTTGTTCTTTTTTGAGACCGTTCAGCTCGACGAGAAGGTTGTGGTAGCGAAAAAACTTGAGAAGTCACTTCTTGGCGGGTCTCCCCCCGCGACGCTTTGTCGCGCCCTTCGCCAAGGTGAACCGATTTTTTCGGCCCAGCATTGGAGCCTGAAGAACCACTTTGTGGAACATTGCCACGACTCGCAGTTCTCCACGAATCCCTTTCTTGCAAAAAGAGTTCCTTCAGGCGTTGTACCGCGTTGGTCTCCTCCTCGCTTGAATCGCTTGAGGAAGCGGCATACGAGACCAAAGCCTCCGCCTGGTCATCATCATCCACCACATCTGCCCACGCTCTGCTGAATGGATACGACAAACCACCACGAGGTTTCACCGGCTCCAGTGGCTTCGGTTTTTCCACCACTTCCGCCAGTTGCACTCGTCGTTGTGACCGAGATCGTGGCACCTGTCGCACCTGTTTTTTGTCCAGCAAGGGCCTTCCCCTTCTTACAGGGTTTGATCTTGACCGATACTTTTTCGTTGGTGGATTCACCGGCGGCATTCCAACTCCCACCAACCGCAGCTTCTGTACGCACAACGGAGACCTCTGCGCAAGCGTCCAACCATCACGGTACCTGACCTTATCAAAAAGCTCCCGATAGGAACCTCTCGGCATAGTTTTTGCACCGGAGTCTTCAGCTTCACGCACCTGAGTGAGGGTTCGCACCGCCGCTCTTCCAGTCCCTTTGTTCCCAGAAGATTGTTGTACCCGTACAGATGCATCAGAAGGAACTGCCTTTTCCGGTCCTCCCGGTCGATATCGGACCTCACCCACCAATTGCAGAATTTTGCATGCGGTCACTTTGTTGATCCCTTTGTCAACCAAATCTTCCACAAAGATGAACTCTTGCAAGTCCGACACATTGGTCACACCAAGCGTAATCATCACCTCACTTACATGAGGGGTATACACCCACAGGTGTGCGTTGCGAGCCATCCAATTTTCAATCGGCTCCTCCGGATTGTGAAGCTGAGTACTAGTGGATGCAGCCACCGAATTCTTTTGCTCATCAGCTTCTACTTCATCCAGAATACCTTTTTCACCATCTTTTTGTGACACATTGGTCATTTGCAGCGCTTTTGGTGCCGAGGATGAGGAAGATTCAGCTCCCCCACTCGCAGGTGGCTGAAAAGTGCTTCTATCCGTAAGCTCCCATCCTCTCTCTTTTTCAAACCGGACCTGATTGGCCACCTGTACCAAGTGTTTCAGGAGCGACAACCGCTCCTCTGACATCTCGTCATGGGAGTACTTGCAGAAATTTAACCCTTTCCGGCAACGTCCTCTGAGGTAATAGTCGAAACAGCAATGGTGGAACCCTGCGTCCCTTAGTGACTTCCTGGAAGCATTGTCCCAAGCTTTGCCGGGCTCCCAAGTCCCTTCCAATGCTACATCATCGTTGTGAAGGTACCTGCATGCAGTCCCATATTTACAACCACCTTGATTGTAATACAGACACAGCCGACCTTTTGGCTCACCTGACGTAGGCTCACCCTTTGATGCACCTTTGCCAAAATTGTACTTGGCCCGGAAGGCTAAATCCTCCCGCTCCTGCTGTGCCTCATCCACTGTACCTTCCTCTGTGGGAGGGTCACCGATGTTCCCGTCCTCATCATCAGCTTCTTGGCTATTCTTTGGATCAGTTGACCCCCCTTCTGGCCAACCTTCACCGTACCGACGATGCTCATAGGGACACCCATCGCCATTGCGACACCTTCCCTTATTGAAGAACCTGCACAGCTTGCTGTAACCAGGTGACAACACCGTCTTTGGTGTCATGTAAGCCTTTTTGTACTGGTCAGGATCCATGTAGGCTTCCATTGGCTTGTTCTCCCTTTTGCTCATGGATTGCACTGCACCATCAAGCTCCTGCAAAAATAGCTTGGTGTCCAACCAAAGCGCGTTCCAAAACTCATCTTCCCCTTGATTCAGCACCGTTGCCACCGCTTCACCCACAACTGGTCGAGAAAATCTCCTTTTTCTACATGCCAGTTCGAAAAGCGCGTTGTGGTACTGTTTTCGGGAAAAAGTGGTTAACTTCCCCAAGCCTGTGCTTTCTGTACCATCAGGCTTCCAACCATCATCTTGCAAGATGCCATACGCGCGCCGAGCTTCCGCATTGAGGAATGCCTGATCCGCAACACACTCCTGTAAATCTTCCATCGGCCGACCTAACAGCATCCCAGTAATTTTGCCAACATAGGCTTCCTCTTCATTTCCATTCTCCAGAAGAGCTTTGTAGATCTTTTCTCCATAAAGTTGCCTTTCTTTTCGTTCTTCAGAAGACAACTCCTGTACCACAAGCTCTTCATCGGATTGCTCTTCCTCCTGTTTCCAGTCCCATTGACCGTTGGAATCTTGGTACCATTGACCAGCATACCATGAATCCGTCCACCACGTACTCCAGCCGCTGGGTTTCCACTTCCGCAGCGTCGAAGAAGAGTCCTCCACGTCCTCTTCCAAAACCAGAAAGGTGTCCAAGATTATGGTACCATCATCTTCCACTCGTTTCACTGTTCCATTGACAGTATCACCAAACTTGAACTGATATGCATTGTTCCCTTCTGCAGGAATCAATACATTCATATCCCCATGGTCCAAAAAGGCTCCATACCCATTGATGCAGCGCACTAGACCCATGATCTCATCTCCCTCTTGATAGCAATGTGGCCCAGGTGACTCCAAGGCTCCCGCTCGGGGCACTTTCTTTACACGCTCTTCAGAAACCATCTCTGTATCATCGGCTCCTGGCGCATCCTTTGTCTTCACCTTTGGGTCACACTGCTCGTCCTGCTCCACGAGTCCCACAAGCTCATCTTTTTTGTGCTCCTGGATTTCAGGACCTCCCTTTTTCTCCGCCAACGGCTTTGCCTCATCTGCTGTAGTTCGCTCGGTGTCGACTTCCGGTGAACTTCCAGACGGCAACGCTTCTCCCTTCATGGGAGTGGACCCATCATTGGAGTCCTTTGTCTCACCTTCTGCAGCAGGCAAATCTTCTTCCACTGCAGGGCAATTGAGTCGATCATCCACGGCAGGCACGCTTTCTTCCACCGCAGGCTCCTTTGGTTCCATGGCCTCCAAAGGAGAATTTCCACCATCATTGACCACAGCTGCCTCATTGGCTCCGGTGTAGCCCTTGTCATTTCGTTCCTCGCTGCTAACTTCAGGTTGCACCAGTGCGTCCACCTGTGAACCTCCATCATCAGCTGCTGCGGAGACCTGCGCCCCATTGTTGCAGTCGCCCGTGGAACGTACCACCACATGCACCTCAACCCGTGCTTCCTTCGCACTCCAGGTAATATCTGGCGCATCAACCCGCGCATCATTGGCGCTCCAGGCCTCATTTTTCAGATCATCCGTGTCTCCAGCTATTCCAGAAGCTTCTTTTTCCCCTTGAATGGCAGAATTCTTGGCACCAAACGAAGAGACCTCCTCAGTCGTAACACACAACTTTTTCTCTCCATCCTCCGAATCTCCAGGACCACCTTCCTGAACAACAGGTACCACATCCACCACTCGCTCTTCTGCAGCCGACACAGTTCCGATCACCTCATTGGGCATTTTCTCTTCTGGATCCACCAATTCCATCGCTGCCCCACCCTCAGAAAGCGCTTCTGTTTCTTCCCGATCCAGGTGTTGAGCTCCAGCGATGTTGGCTTGGTTCCCAGGAATCCCTTCCTCATCAGGAGAACCCGGGGTCGGGGCGTCACCATCAGCCCTAGGACCGCTATCCCTGATAGTAGAGGAAAAATCTTTTTCACCTAAACTATTTACACTACCCTGGAATGCCCTCGTAGACTCAGTCTTCGGAGTAGAGGATGAAGAATCCAGTGCCGCCTCCATTTCCAGCTCATTGCCCAAAGGAGACCCAACCACCTCGTCACTCTTCACCTTTTCACCTACCACCGGCAATGTCCACTTGGTTTCGTGCGTATCCAGGCAGTAATAATATTGTCTCCCATCTTCATGGAGGTGCAATTCCCACATTGTGCCATCACACGCTTGGATCAGATGCTCGTCTTTCCGAAAACCGTCCCTTTCAGAAACCTGTCGCATCTCGTCCTCTTCTTCTGACAGCTGTCGCAACCGTTCAGCCTCCATCTGTAGGATCTCCTCCTCCCCCATGGCGTATTCAGCAGCAGGTGCAGCTTCAAAGCCGTCCGCACCCTTCTGTTTGTGACCGCTTCCACCACCTTGGGAACTCGAAGATGGACCCTTTTTGATCTTGTTCAACGGCCTCCTGGTCGCTTGTAGCACTTCTCCAATCAGATCGGTCTGAGACTCTTGGTCTACCATTCGACCCGAAGTCGAAGACGACGGCTGGTACCCGTGTTTGTGTAACACTCGTAAAACAGTCACCTCCATTTCACGATCTATGCCACCAGTCGCATCCCAGTTCCTTTTTTCACCAGGCTTTGGCGGTACAGAAACAGCACGTCCTTCAGCTTCAGCATTGCTAACCATATCCCTATTGGGATTCATACCCGCATTGGGGCTTTCTGCAACCAAGGCCTCTTCCAGATGTACTTCAGCGTCGGGAATCACCTCTTCCAACACCGATCTTTCACCCAGAGACTCAGCTGCACCATTTCCAGCTCCACCATCTTGTCCACCATCCGAGGCAAGTTGGAGCCATCGCTTCGGAGAAGGCATTGCTTCTTGATCCCAAAACCTTGAAAGAACACTTAACCGCAGGGAACCTAATTTGGGCTCATAACCTACGGGGGGACAACCAAGGAAGGAAATCAACTCCCCTAATCGCCCTGAACTTATATTTCCCAGATCGAACCAAGAAACAACCAAGAACACGGATAAGAGCAACCCAGGGGGGAAGGAAAGGGGGAAGGAATCCACACCCTTACCAAACCCTAAGAACCCAGGCACTACTTTTTGAACTTGTGGCTTTCTGTTCAAGCCCATCTTGAGCCAAATACGATTACCGGGTTCATTAACCCTTCCAACTTCCAACACTAACTCCTTTCTACAATACCAATTGCAGCTCCGCATAGGGTTTAGGGCTTAGGGTTTAGGGTTTAGGGTTTGGGGTTTAGGAGTCGAGTCGAACACAGGGGTTACGGATTTAGGGGTGTTTGGGGTTTGGGGTTTTTTGGTTCAGGGTTAAATTGTTCTGGGGGCTCAGGGTGCAGTGGTTGGGGCTGTTTCGAGCAAAGTCGACCGTCGTGCATTCCTTTGGCAACTACTTGCATCATGCTCGCATCATGTTCAAATCAGAGACGTAACTTGAGATCTCAATGCCCCAACGGGCCAATTTGCTAATTTGTTGTTCAAAACCCCTGTGTGCAATGAAGACAGCTTTTGCACGCCTACTTGAATCGGCAGTGCACATATTCCTGCTGGTACTCTTCGCATCCCAGACCCATCAAGGTTAACAGGCCTTCAGGTTCCAATGTACTGCAGGAAGAAAAATCACAGTAAACTCAATCTTGAGATTCCTAGAAGGCAGCGTGCAATAGAAGTCCAGGAGGCAGGAAGCCATGGCTCGCACGCACCTCGGGGGTCTGACAAAAAGCTCGGAGAGGCCGGGCATGGCGTCACACGGAAGTGAAAGCAAGCGGCCCTTAAGCGTCCAGGGTCTCGGAGGCTACACTGTTCAGGTCGATGTCGACCCTATGGCAAAGGGCTGGGAAGTGATGGAAGCTGTAGCAGCCAAAGTCGGCCGCCCCAAGGAGTCCCTCGTGCTGACCTCTGGTGGCGGTGTGCTCGATCTGCATGAGCCCCTGCTGGAACAGGTGCGGAACGACGAAGTCACGTACGTGGTTCAACGCTTCGGAGCGGGTCGGGCAGCTGTGGGTTTGGAGAAAATGCTTGCGAAGAAGGCCTTGAATCCTGCCGATGCGTGCGCTCTTAATGAAGTCGTCTCCTTGACATTCGGGAGTGACTTCAACCAGAGCTTGCACGGGATTCAGCTGCCGAGCACTCTGCAGACATTGACGTTTGGAAGTGACTTCAACCAGAGCCTGGAGGGGATCCAGCTGCCCAACACGCTGCAGACGTTGACGTTTGGCAGCAGGTTCAGCCAGAGCTTGGAGGGGATCCAGCTGCCTAGCACCCTGCGGACGTTGACGTTTGGCGACCGGAAAAATCAGAGGTTGGAGGGGATCCAGCTGCCCAACACCCTGCAGACGTTGACCTTTGGATATGGCTTCAACCAGATCCAGCTGCCCAGCACCCTGCAGACGTTGACCTTTGGATATGGCTTCAACCAGAGCTTGGAGGGGATCCAGCTGCCCAGCACCCTGCTGACGTTGACCTTTGGCTTTGATTTCAACCAGAGCTTGGAGAGGGTCCAGCTGCCCAGCAACCTGCTGACATTGACGTTTGGCCATTCGTTCAACCAGAGCTTGGAGGGGATCCAGCTGCCCAGCAGCCTGCTGACACTGACGTTCGGAGATGGCTTCAACCAGAGCTTGGAGAGGGTCCAGCTGCCCAGCAACCTGCTAACATTGACGTTTGGAGATGGCTTCAACCAGAGCTTGGAGGGGATCCAGCTTCCAAGCACCCTGCAGACGTTGATGTTTGGCCACAAGTTCAACCAGCGCTTGGAGGGGATCCAGCTGCCCAGCACCCTGCAGACGTTGACGTTTGGCGACAGGTTTAACCAGAGCTTGGAGGGGTTCCAGTTCCCCAGCACCTTGCAGACGTTGACGTTTGGAGGTGACCGCAAGCAGAGCTTGGTGGTCATGCAGCTGCCCAGCACTCTGCAGACATTAACGTTTGGAAGTGACTTCAACCAGAGCTTGGAGGGGATCCAGCTGCCCAACACGCTGCAGACGTTGAAGTTTGGCAGCAGGTTCAACCAGGGCCTGGAGGGGATCCAGTTGCCTAGCACCCTGCGGACGTTGACGTTTGGCGACCGGTTCAACCAGAGCTTGCAGGGGATCCAGCTGCCCAGTACCTTGCAGACGTTGACGTTTGGCATGCATTTCAACCAGAGCCTGAAGGGGATCCAGCTGCCCAACAGCCTGCAGACGTTGAAGCTTGGAGGTTGTTTCAACCAGAGATTGGAGGGGATCCATTTGCCCAACAGCCTGCAGGCGTTGACGCTTGGCTTCCATTTCAACCAGAGCTTGGAGGGGCTCCAGCTGCCCAACACCCTGCAGAGGTTGACGTTTGGCTACATGTACAACCAGGGCTTGGAGGGGGTCCAGCTGCCCAGCAGCCTGCTGACATTGACGTTTGGCCATTCGTTCAACCAGAGCTTGGAGGGGATCCAGCTGCCCAGTACCCTGCAGACGTTGACGTTTGGCCACAAGTTCGACCAGCGCTTGGAGGGCATCCAGCTCCCCAGCACCCTGCAGACGTTGACGTTCGGAAATGACTTCAACCAGGGCTTGGAGGGGATCCGGTTGCCCAGCGCCCTGCAGACGTTGACGTTCGGCAACAGGTTCAACCAGAGCTTGGAGGGGATCCAGCTGCCCGGCGCCCTGCAGACGTTGACGTTCGGAAATGACTTCAACCAGAGCTTGCAGGGGATCCAGCTGCCCGGCGCCCTGCAGACGTTGACCTTTGGAGAAGACTTCCACCAGAGCTTGCAGCGGATCAGCCTGCAGACGTTGACGTTTGGCCACAAATTCAACCAGAGCCTGGAGGGGATCCAGCTGCCCAGCACCCTGCAGACCTTGATGCTTGGTTACAGTTTCAAGCAGAGCTTGGAGGGCACCCAATTCCCCAACAGCCTGCAGAGTGTCCAGTTACCGATGTTTCGTGTTGCCACTTCGCTGAGCACGAAAGTCGCGCTGTAAAGGGCATGCCTGGATGGCCCGGAAACCTAACCCCTGAAGCCCCAACCCCAAACCCTAAACTCTGATCCCAAGCCCTAAAACCCAATCTCAAACCCCTCAAACCCAAACGTCCAATCTCAAACCCTAAGCCCCCAAGCCCAAACCCCAAAGCGCAATTTCAACCTTGAGCCCTCAAACCCGTACCCTAAAACCCAACTTCAATTGCTAAGCCCTCATCCCCAAAACCTCGAACCCGTTTCTCTCAAGTTCAAAGTTCGAGGGGTAGTTTGACTCCGCCCATGGGTCGGTGCCTCTGTTGCCGAGGCTGTTTCTCGCCACCGGCCAACACCATGAGCAGGTCGGCTGCAAGTTCTCGTATTTGATATACACATGCTGAAGCCTGACTCATTCTTTAAGCCGTAGTCTATGTTTAGGGTTTAGGGTTTGGATACTTCAAAAATCCGACTAGACCATTTCCCAAAACCCTCGGTTGTCATGGGCTCGATCACCTGGAGGCTTAATCTACTTACTTCGCCTTTAGTTGAACTTTAAACTTTTTGGGTTTCCTTATTTAGTAGGAATATTAAAGTTTAACCTTTTTTCCCCTTGGTTATTGGAGAAGTAAGGCTAGAGTGCCCGAATTGTAACAAGGCGGGTTTTGGGGGGGTACCGAATTGCATTGCGGCCGCGTTCCGCGACTGCAGCCCGAGTACGCCCTGCACGCTTGAGTCCGCCCGAGTACGCCCGAGTACGGCTATTCCCGGGCATACCCGGTCATACCCGGTCATACCGTCCCGTGGTTTTCCGCAGTCGCGGTTTCCCGTCACAGTGCCGAATTGAAGCTCTATCCCCTAAACCCTAAACCCGGGAGCCTATACGCCGAACTGGACACGCATGGAACCTCAATAAGATGCCAAACACAGGGAAACAGGTCCTTCAGCCGAAACCCCCGAAGGAGTTTCCGGGATTTGGGAATCTAAGGCCCTAAACCCACATCAATGGACCCCATGGAGTTAGCTAACCATTTCCGTATCCTAACGGTAAGTCCCTAACCCCTTAGAAACCTCAGGGTCCATCTAAGACCCTTAAGATGAGCGTGGACACTTCGACATCTCCGAACCAAGACCCCCCCCCAGCGTGCAACAGGCTTCGGCGAAAAGCTGCGGCTACCTCCTGGCTTCCTGGGGCGCTGGGAAGGCAGGGTTTAGGGTTCAGGGTTTAGGGTTGAGGGTTGATGGTTTAATCAGGGTTTAGGGTTAGGGGTTTAGGGTTTAGGGTTTAAATTAGGGTTAGGGTTTAGGGTTTAGGGTTAGGCTGCCTCTCCACCGGTGAGCTAGGGGGGCGCGCATTGGGGGCGAAAAGGGTTGAGAGTTTCGAGTTCAGGGTTGCAAGTGGCTTCGGAGCTTTGGGATTTACACTTTTGGCGATCGAGGGCTCCAGGATTCTCAGCCCTGACTCTTTAGGGTTTAGGGTTTAGGGTTTAGGGTTTAGGGTTTAGGGTTTAGGGTTTAGGGTTTAGGGCAAGTGGAGCGAGCTCGCAAGCCGTGCTTAGCCCTACTTCGAAGGCTCACAGGCTAGCCATAGAGGCAAGATCAAACTCCTCTTCATATTCTACAGGCCCTAGAATGGCCTAGAGTCTAATCGGACATCTGCAATTTTCCTGATCAAGCCGTGAAGGTCAGGTCATCGGGCTTGTAGGTTCCAACTTCTGAGGCTCTAGGACTGTGAGGGAAGATTGCTTTCATTGTTGGCGCGCTCGAAGCTTTTGCGCCCTGTCATGCTGTTCTCTCTAGCGTCTCAGCCCAGCTTCCTCGTGAAAACGCAGAAAGCTAGGGCTTGGACCACCATAACAATAATTATAATTATAAGTAGTAAAAATAAGAATGATAATAATAATAATGATATTAATATTTCCCTTAAGCTGGCAGTTTGACACTTTGCGTGCTTCGACCTGCCGAGGTGTGGCAAACTGCCGCGCGCCTCTTTGCGGATGCCCCGCTGCTTGCCCTAAGTGTCCCAGGGGGGATGGGGGGGGCGCATGTGTCGTACTGTAGAACCCTAAACCCTAAACCCTAAACCCTAAACCCTAACCCTAAACCCTAAACCCCTAATTGGTATGGCCCCTGGGTGCCTGGTATTGGGCCTATCGGTAAAGGATGCTGGCATAGGGCAGAGTAGACAAGTTCATGCGCAGCCGGAATTCTCAGAGTTGAGATGCGAGACGGTGCCGTTGCCTGGTTTTGGGGTGGAAAACGGGACAGGCCTCAAACACTTGTATATATGTATATACCTATGTATATGTATATATGTATATATGTATATATGTATATATGTATATATGTATATATGTATATATGTATATATGTATATATGTATATATGTATATATGTATATATGTATATATGTGTATCTGTATATATGTATATATGTATATATGTATATATGTAGATATGTATATATGTACATGTGTATGTATTGTATTCATCTGTAGTTATACGTCATGTGTCTCTAAGGGGTTTGAGCTCTAGGCTTTGGTTGAGGCGCTGCTTCCCCCCCAGCCTACACTTCCACAGTTTTATGAAGTTTAGCACGACAAACTCCCAGGCGGAGCGTCAACGTGGGGATGTCAGTTCAAAGGCCAAACACACAAGCTCGACTCCAGTAGTTTGGGTAGGGCTCATGATCCTCGAAACCCTAAACCCTCAGCCCTCAGCCCCTAACATAAAGAAAGGGGCTCCGGACACCATCCCATAAACCCTAAACCCTCAGCCCTAAATCCTAAACCCCCCAGCCCCAAATCAAAAAAAAGGGGGCACTAGAACAAGGTCTCGCAGACTGGAGACCAACATACGACTCTGCAATGCTGCGGTGGAGTGCTCAGGGGGCTCATTGGGGATGGCTTTCAGAGGAATTCGGGTCAGGGGGCTCTCTGGGTAGACCTTGGGAAATGATGCGCTGTATAGTTTGTTTTTTTGGGTTTTTCTTTTTTTATGAGGATCTTTTTTTTGTAGGACTTTGTTCAGAACGTTTTAAGGCTCAACCTAGGGTTTGTGGTTTATGGCGTTTGGGATGGCACGAAACAGGCCGTCGCCGCTTTCAGGGGTCGTTCTATCACGGCCATGAGAGCCGAGATGATTCTCGACGTTTTTCCCAACAGCATGCCACTGTATTGATGCGAAATTTGTGATAAACTGCCCGAACAACCCATTGAAATTCGATAGCACCCTATTTCAGTGCACGCCGGTGTTGAGCAACAGGCGCACATCGTCCTACGACCTAAGCCATGTCTTATTTCACTTGCTTCTCTTCAAAGGTCCTAGAGTCATAGGGTTCTTAAGGGCTTCCCTAAGGTTCCCTAGGTACCTATCCCCCCCATGAACCCCCCTCCTGTAAGAACCCTATAATAGAGGTTTTGAGAAGTTTGGAGCCCTCTAACGCTACCTTCATCCGCCTCGAGGGTTCGTTTGCGCTGTCCCTTTTTTGAAGAGGAGCTCTCTGGCGTCTAGAGTCTGTAGGGTTTAGGGTTTACAGGGTTTAGGGTTTACAGGGTTTAGGGTCGAGGGTTTTGGGTTTAGAGTCTAGAGAAGAGGGTCGACCCTTGAGAATCTGACGAAACTGCTTCTGGGATCTCCGCATTCTTGGCTGGACGAGTTTGGGACTTAGGGTTTGGGGTTTAGGGTTTAGGGTTTAGGGTTTAGGGTCCACTGCCCTGCAGATCAATGCCTGCCGACTTGCATGGCAATGCTCATGCGAGCTCCTGCACCGTGCCCTGTCTGTTCGCTTCAGTATCAGAGCCGCCGAAGTTGCGCACCCTAACTAAGGCCTTAGAGCACTAAACACACCCAAAACCCTAGAACCCCAAGACAATGCTAAAACCACATAAAACCTTAAATCCCTAAATAGCCTCAAATAGCCCAAGAGACAGCAGGGCCGGTGTCTAGGGGCACCTAAGCACGATCTAGAGCCCTGTGCTTGCGGAATGTGGACTGTAGAAGAGGAAGTTGCTCCTGTCGGGTGGTCTTCACATCACAGTTTAGGGCTTAGGGTTTGAGGTTTCAGGGTTTCAGGGCTTGAGGGTTTAGGCTTTGAGGGTGTAGGGTTTCAGGGCTTGAGGGTTTAGGCTATGAGGGTGTAGGGTTTCAGGGCTTGAGGGTTTGGGTTTCAAAACTTAGCGGTTTAGTTAGGGTTTGAGGGTTTAGGGTTTTAGGGCCTAAGGGTTTTAGGGTTTTAGTAGGGCTTCAGGCCCCTCAACCCTAAAAACTAAACCCTGCTGACTTCAACAAAACCAGGGTTCGAGCTAATGGGCCCACCTTTCACCGTCACTTCCCCAACTCTCCTCTGTGAAATCCGATGCTGTCCCCACCCGAATCCCAAATGCCCAACACAGCGCCCGAGGAATTTGTGTTTATGTTGTTCTTATTGTTTTTTGTGGGTGGGGGGCGGGGGGGTTAGGGTGTAGGGTTCAGGCTTTAGGGTTTAGGTTCTGTTTTTTTGGGGGGTTGGGGGGGTGGGGTGGGGGGGAGGGGGGGGGGGGAGGGGGGGGGGGGGGGGGAGGGGGGGGGAAACCTGCAGCCCTAAACCCGGGAGTCTCTGATCAGTCGACCCCCAAACAGTAGCTTAGAATTCCCCCCCCGCCCCCCATTAGAGCGCCGCTCAGTGGCGGTTCTAAGGCTTCCTAAACCCTAAACCCTAAACCCTAAACCCTAATCCCCCGGCAGAGTACGGCACCCTCATAAGAACACCGTACCTTACAGAACTGCCAAGGTGCTTCTGCCTGCCGGTTGCAGCACGATGAGGCTGAAGGGCTGGCTGCACG
Source organism: Symbiodinium natans (assembly GCA_905221605.1). Lineage (NCBI taxonomy): Eukaryota > Dinophyceae > Suessiales > Symbiodiniaceae > Symbiodinium > Symbiodinium natans. The sequence goes on from CAJNDS010000424.1 coordinate 883,570, forward strand.
CCAAACCCCAAACACCCTAAGCCCTAAACCGTAATAGGGTTTAGGGTTTAGGGCTTAGGGTTTAAGATTTAGGGTTTAGGGTTTAGGGTTTAGGGATTGCTCTAACCCCTAAAACCTTAAGCTCGATGAGTGCAAAGCCCCACAGAGCTGTAAACCCCACCTTCCATGACCCCTAACTTCACAGGTCCCAACCTCTTCCGAGTTTCCTGGGGCTCAAAATGGCTTCTGTGCTTAAGGAAGCTCGGTGTGGATGCGTCTCAGAAACGAGGGAGCTTCTTGACTCTGAAGTTTCTTAAGCTTAGCGCCTCAGGGTTGGGGGGGGGGGGGGTCCTGGGAGCGCCTTCTTGGCGGTTCAAGTCCAGACTCGCATTTCTCGCAGGGAGGGTTGAGGGTTCAGGGTTCAGATAGGCGATGTCCTAAAAAACCCCGAACTATGAGGCCGTATTCTAACAGCGGCCCTCAGAACGAATGGTAGCTTGCGAACCCTGATCCAGTCCCAGGGTCACAGCAGTGCATGGCCCGCCTGAAGGAGAGGACATCAACAACTGGGAAGAAGATAGAGAAACAAAATTGTATTCCATAGCACAAAAAGTGCCGATCGAAAGCCAGCTCAGTTACCATATGTCTTATGCTTCCTTCCTACGTTTTCTTGCTATCCATGGCTTGCTCTTTCTCTCTCTCATTGGCTATGTTCTCCAACTTTTCGTTTGCTTTGTTGCTTATTCGAATCCCTTTCTTTCCTTCTTCTCCGAAGAGAGAAAGTCAAGTCTTTCCGTCGATTTGAGTGTTTCTAGTTGTTTTACACTTTAATTCTTATATTGTTTTTGGACGTGCTAAGTTACAGTATTTTGTGCCTTTAGCGACATCATAAGTTTAGGGTTTAGGGCTTAGGGCTTAGGGCTTACGGTTTAGGGTTTAGGGTTTAGGGTTTAGAGCCACATGGTCACGGTCCCTGAACCAGGTGTCCTTCGGGGCTGCCTCGGCGTCGCTCTGCCGAGGCAGGCAGTGGCGCACTGCGCTCGACGCCTGGCAGTAATTTGGGCATTTCCCTAGGGCGCTAAGGACTCTATTTTAGGGTTTCTGGGCCCAAAAGGCCTTCCTGCATAAGGTTTTTTTGCCCCAAGTTTGAGCCTAAGGGTTTCCCCTCAGCCCCCCTAAACCCTATATAAACCCTGGACCCTAAACCCTAGAACTTATTTAAACCCGAAGCATTATATGACCTTCTTCCCGAAACCCTAAACCCTCTCTCAGCCCTGAAATGCCAAGCCTGCGGCCCCCCGAGCCGGATCCCTTAAGACTTCTGTCGAAGCCCTTTCCTCACCACGGTAACAACATCAACGCAAACCCTGAACCCCAAAGCCAAAACCCTAAACCTTAAGTCCAACACCCTAAACCCCAAACCCTAAACCCTAAAACCCTAAACCCGAAGCCATAAGAGCTGACGATGGGACAAGCCCTTGCGAGGGGCCGGAGTCTCGAAGACATCAAGGACCATCCAGACCCTGCATTCAATCTCGCCCGCGCAACGGGGCGTGCATGGTCGGCGACGCCAAACCCGAAGTTTTGCTGATGTCGGCTGGGCTTTACACCCCGGACATCGGGGCAGAGAGCTCAAAGGCGTCGAGAAGATGGGTGCCAAGAAGTTCTCTCTGAGCTTGCCGAAAAGCCTGGAGCTGGTGAGAAAGAGCCTTATGTCCAACTGCCTGGGTTAGAGTTCGGTTTAGGGTTTAGGGTTTAGGTTTAGGGTTAAGGGCTTAGGGCTTAGGGCTTAGGGCTTAGGATTGCTGACGGGGTGAAGTCGGAGGGTGATCTGGTCATAGATCTCAGTCAGCAAAACCTTGAAGCCATACAGTAGAACCTTAAAGCCCTGAAGAACCAGATACTGTTTCACACCGTGCAACAAAGGCGCCAAAAGCCTAAACCAACCCGATAAACCCTCAACCCCAAAACTCTGAACAACCTCAATATACCCGAACAGCCGAACTAGCACATCCCTAACCCAGAGCCCTCCCCTAAAACCTCAGACCCCACACAAACAGCAATTAAACCTAAAGGCTAATTTTCAACCCTAAACCCTAAACCCCTAACCCCTAAACCCTCCAACACAATCCACAACAATGCCTACGAAGGCCCTGTGTGGCTCCGCAGCTGGTGCCGTGGCGCTGGGCGCCATCACGGACGCAGCGGCCAAGGCCAAATTTAAATTTAGATGTTTTCCCCAAGTCTTTTGGGGTTTTGGATTTGGGGTCTTGGGTTTGGGGTTAAGGGTTTGGGGTTTAGGATTTAGGGGTCAGGTAAACCCCAAGCCCTCAACCTGTGAAACCTGCCCCTTGCACCATACAACCTATTTAGCCCTAAAAGCCATTCAACCCTACACCCTAGGCTTCTGATTCCCGAGGCAGGGACTTCCTTTAGGCTCCAGGATCTACATCTTGGATGTTTGCTGATCGGGTCCTGTACTGCTTATTCAGGGTCTGCAGATAGGGTGTCTACGAATATGTGCAAATCGGTACGTACATACATACATACATACATACATACATATGCATACACATATAATCAGATTTTCGTGGGTTTGTATATATGGCATAGCCTGCATTTATCCACAACGAGTGGTGCGAGGGCCCGTCGGCTTTGCCTTTGACCCTCCTTCTACTGCAATTGTTTGCAGCTTCTCCGAAGTGTGCCATCCTGAATGTAGAACCAGCCAGGCCCAGGACTGGTCTGAGGGTTGAGGCTGTAGGGTTTAGGGTTTACGGTTTAGGGTTTAGGATTGAGGGTTTAGGGTTTAGGGTTTAGGATTGAGGGTTTTTGGGTTTTAAGGGTGAGCTCTCTGGCTACACCCACTTATGGGCTGCAAATGGTGGCTTTCCTCACGGGAATAAGGCATGGCAACCTCGGGGCCCACAGTCAAACTCATCTGGCTCTGCCTAGCATAGGTGTGATGCTGCTTGTAGGCCCATGCATCCCAAGACCCTAACCCTAAACCCTAAGCCCTAAACCCCAAAACCCCAAAGCCCCAAAGCCCCAAAGCCCCAAAAGCCCCGAAAGCCCCGAAAGCCCTAAGCCCGTGGGCAGGTGCATGCGTGGCGCCCTGCGCTGTCGCAGCTTCAACAGTGGCGCCGGACACAAGGCCGCCGACCTATACTAGGGCCCAGAGTACCAGAGTAGGCCCTTATTTTCCTTTTTTCTCTGGGTTTGGGTACCCGTACAAACCCTACGTAGAAAGCCAAAAAGGGTGCCCCTTTTATTGTCAGGTTACTCTTGGGTCACCGTCAACCCCCTGAACCCCCCCATGTTTAGGGTTTGGGTTGAGGGAGTTAAGTGGCCCTACCACCCACTTCCCCCCCCCCCAGGCCCCAAACCTGAACCATCCCTCACTCATAGCACCTGTGCTGTGCGCTGCCTTACCTTACAAAGGGCCTGAAAAGAGATTCGGGATTTAGGGTTTAATGGCAATGCAGCTTACTCGAAATTGTAGTCCACCTTGTCCTTTTTAACCGAAGGCTCCAGACTAACTACAGGGAGCTGAGGTTGGGTGAAAAAAGGTTGCACTTGGGCATTTAGTTTTTTTGGCTGCTATCCTAGCACAAAAAGCATCAAGCCCCAAACCATAAATCCTAAACCCTAAACCCTACCGACCCTAAACCCAAACCCTCAACCAATGCTCCAGAAGGCTTATCACCATCCGCGGTCAAACCCCGAAAACACCAGCTCATGGTCGTCATTGGGTTTAGGGTTAAGCATGGATGTTGTCTGGGGTCTAGGGTGTCGAGGGTTGAGAGTATAGGGTTCAGGGGTTTTAGGCTTGAGCGACTAAGGGCTTAAGGGTTTATAAGAGTTTCTAAACCCTAAACCCTATATAAGCCCTAAACCCTAAACCCTAAACCCTAAACCCTTGAGGCTTAAAGGGTCTGCTTTGAGGACCCCCTGGGGTGGTGCTCCTTAGTTCCGCGGGCGATGCCCTGCAACGCTCGGCGGAGTGGCCCAAGGCCTGGCAGACGCTGGGGCTTTGGGGTCTCTAGGGGTTTGAGGGGTTTAGGGTTGGGTTTAGGGTTTAGGGTCTCAGGGGTTTCGGGGTTTAGGGTTCAGGGTCTTAGGGTTTTGGGGTTCAGGGGTTTAAGTAGGGCTTCAGAGGTTTGGAGGATTAGGGTCTACTCTGGGGCTCTGGGGGTTCCAGGGGTTTCAGGGAGTTTCGGGGTCTACGGGGATTTAGGGGGGTTTAGGGTTTGGGGGTTTATGGGTCTAATGGCTGATGGGGAAGGAGGTGATAGCAGAAGCTAGGGAGCCTGGTCTGGTGAAGTCAAGGGATTAAGACTCGTGCCCCCATGGCTGTACGCCGCTTAATCTACTCCTAATATGGTCGCTAGACTCCCTTGAAGGATCTTTACAAAGGGAACCTCAACGGTACAACCCCTTGATAAAGGGCTTGGTGTCCGTGGGTTCGTAGCTTAAGGCTTGGGGTGTATGGTGAGCTTTCTGAGGCAAGGTCTCGTTTTTTTCGCTTTCAAGGTGGAGCCCAACTCTATTAGCGCCTCAAGCCCTACTTAAACCCCTGAACCCGAAGACCCTAAACCCCCTACACCCTAAAACCCTAAACCCAAAAAGTGTTGCGTTGGACGCTTGAAGTTTACTTGAGGTTCAATGAGAAGCGCTCACTCAGAGCCCCTCGCGCCTGAAGTTTGTACCATTCAGAGTGTGTAGGGTTTAGGATTGAAAACCCAACACCCTAAACCCCAAACCCTAAGCCCTAAACCCTAAACCCTAAACCGAAATCCTAAACCCTAAACCCTAAACCCTAAACTGAATGAAGCCCTGAACAGCAAGGCTGTGGAGTTGTTGGCCCCGCTGGTGGCGCGGCATGGATTCGGGTAGCTTGGGGGGGGCGTATCTCACTTGTCTTCGTTGTGTCGGTTTAGGGTATAGGGTTTCGGGTTAGGTTTAGGGTTTAGAGTTTAGGGTTTAGGGTCGGAACCCATGCAGGTTCGGTTACCAGTAGATGTTAAGAATCGAACCCGAGCTGTACTTTGGTTTCGGATTCGGCTGAGTCTGAGTCCCCCTGATGCTGCACTCCTACTGTCAAGTACTATGAGCAGAAGTAGGGCGATGAACCTCAACCCTAAACCGATAAAGGCTTTTGAAAACCCATAAACCAGCTTTGCACAGTCCTGGTCATGGGGAGCGATCCACGTGAGTCCTCTAAAGCCAGGCTCAAGTGTGTATGCTTTGAGGTCAGGGATCCAAAACGACTTCCGCCCTAACCACCCCTACCCCAACAGAAGGACCAGCAAACGTCAATCAAGCCTTATTTCGGCATGTAGCGGGTCGTCCCGTAATGCAGTGGTAGCCCGAAACCCTATACCCTAAGCCCCAATACTAAGCCCTAAACCCTTTGGGACATGAAGCTTCCAGGAAAGATGCCTCGAGCTGGATCTTCATGGTGTTCTGGTTCTGGTCGAAGCGCTACATATGGGGTTTGCGAGAATAGTACCCTTTTGGGCGGGTTCCAATCATAAGGGTATAGTATCTTTTAGGTGTGTTGCCCCTTCTCTCGGAAGTGCCCATATCTGTGCTGCTTAATCCCCTTGAGCCACCCCCCCTGAACGCCTTCAGCAAAAGTCAACCTGCTTCGGTGTCCAGGGTCCATGTACCTCAGTATGGTATACTTGGGCCCCAAAGTCCCTATATAGGAGGTAAACCCTATTTAGGTACATGGACTCTTCGAATTTCCTGCCCAAAGGTGGCACCACATGGATCCGCAGACGCCGCAGCCTTCGGGGCGCCACGTCTGCCTCGATCGAAAGGTTTAGGGTTTTGTAACCTGACCTCTTGGAAGATGCTCTCTGGCACGGTTGCTGTCGGAAGCTCGAACCTACTGTATGTAGCGGAACCCGGAATTGCAATACTCTTCGCCCTAAGCCTCGAACCATGAGCCTAGCCCTAAACCCTAAACCCTAAATCCTAAACCCTAAACCCTAAACCCCAGGAATCCGATGCCCAGATTCTGCAGAGCAGGTGCTCCTCGCGGCGTGCGCAGGGGGCGCACGCTGGGCCGAGGGAAAGGCCAGAGCTAAGGTTAAGGGTTCAGGGTTAAGGGTTTAGGGTTTAGGGTGTAGGGTTTAGGGTTTAGGGTTAGGGTTTCGGGTTTAGGGTTTAGGGTTTAGGGTTTAGGGTTTAGGGTTTAGGGTTTAGGGTTTAGGGTTTAGGGTTTAGGGTTTAGGGTTTAGGGTTTAGGGTTCAGGGGCTTAACCTTACTCACCCACGATTCTTACTGGACAATTTGGGGAAGCATTCGAAACCTCTCTGGGAGAAGGTTTATGGGCTGAGGTGGGTTAGCCTGTGTTTACTGCCTTGGGGTGTAGGGGTTTGGGGTTTAGGGTTTTAGGGTTTTAGGGTTTTAGGGTTTTAGGGTTTTAGGGTTTTAGGGTTTTAGGGTTTAGGGTTTAGGGTTTAGGGTTTAGGGTTTGGGGAGTCTAAACCCTCAGACCCTCAATCCTCAACCCAGGGAGACACTAGCATCCAGAGTAGCCCCTATTCCCTTTTTTTAGGGTTTAGGGTTCCCTTAGAAGCCCCCTTTCAGCACAGAACGGTACCCTTTAAATTCCCAGACCTGCGGGTCTAGGACTAGGGCCTTTATGGTGGGTCTCGGGGCATCTCTCAAGCTCGTAGTAAGGGCTTTAGCTTTGGGAATTTGGTGCCTTGGATCGCCCACGTATATTCATCCCCCGCCATTTTTTCCTTCAAGGGCTGCTCCTAAGAAGTCTCTCGGCGCATCCGCTAAACCCCAAACCCGAAGCTCCAATCCCTACAACCCTAAGCCCCAAATCCTAAACTCCCAAACCCTAAACCCCACACCCTAAACTCCAAACCCTAAACCCCAAACCCTAAAACCCAAATCCCTAAAACCCTAACCCCCAAACCCTAAACCCTAAACCCTGGAGACGGCTGGAGGACCTTTTGGCCCGACTCCGGCAGCGGCGGCTCCGCCTGGACGTCGCGGCCTTCGGAGCTGCCGTGCGGAGTGCCGAGGCGCCCTGGGGTTTAGGGTTTAGGGTTTAGGGTTTAGGGTTTAGGGGTTTAGGGGTTTAGGGGTTTAGGGGTTTAGGGTTAGGCATTTGGCTTTTGGCTTTTGGCTTTTGGCTTTAGGCTTTAGGGTTCAGGGTTCTGGGTCTAGGGTTCTGGGTTTTGGGTTTTGGGTTTAGGGTTGAGAACATTCAGGAGGCTAAGCAATAACCTTTTCGTTCTACCAGTTCAAGCTGAATATAGACCAATATGGGCCCCGATATTCTGTGTGGCGTTATTCTGGATTGTTCGTGGCGTTTAGGTGTTTGGGATTTTGGCTTTCATGTGATTTTGGGTTTGCTTGGAGGGCAGTGAGGATTAGGGCATACTCAGAACGATACTTACATTACATGAACCTTCCAAGTAACTTGGGATTTTCCCCTTTATACTAACGGTCCTTTATAGGGCTTTTGTGCCCCCTATCGAATCCCTGTCAAGGATTGTTCGTATAGCGGGAACATCCCAACAAGTAACTTTCAATTCCCGAAGCCCGAAAAGCCATCCCTTGGCCGCAAGAGGCCAAGCCCGATGTTGCACAGACGTTGGCCTTGGAGATGTGACCTGGCAGGCAGCTGGCCGTGAACTAGACCCTACTTTGATTTCAGGGCGCGCGACGGTCGGTTGCCTAAGAATCTTCTTTCAGGGCTTTAGGTTTAGAGTAGTAACCTACAAAAAAGTGGGTTCAAGGGTATAGGTTAGGAACCCTGGGAGGCAAGCATTCATGTGATTGGTCCGTTTGGTCGGGGGGACAAGGTCGCCAAGGTCGCTGTCTTGGATAGGGGACCCCAAAATGGACCACGATCTAAGTTGTTACAACCCTAAACCCTAAACCCTAAACCCTAAACCCTAAACCCTAAACCCTCATCGAAACCGCAAGCAGCCGCACCCCCTGACTCCCAGCCCAGGCGCCAGCGGGGCTTGCGCGCCACCCCCGCGCTGCGCAACGCGGTGGCCGCCGGGGCGCGCTGGGACGAGGCGACTTTGGACCTTGGGTGCCCTGTTTCGGGTTTAGGGGTTAGGGGTTTAGGGTTTAGGGTTTAGGGTTTAGGGTTTAGGGGGTATGTTACAGCTAGCCATCTGATCTCTGATCTCCTAGGGTATCAAAGGGTTTAGGGCTCAAGGGTATTTCTGGGGTTTAGGGCCATGTAGAGGCTGCTCATGCAGGCGGTTGAAGGAAACATGGCTGTCACAGCTATGACAATGAGCATGGCGACAAGACTTCAGTAGGGTTTAGGGCTTCCGCAGGGTTAGTGCCCTGGTGCCCGCGTTAGTTAGCTTTTGTTCGGTTTGCTCCCTTCAGAGTGGTTAACCCTAAACCCTAAACCCTAAACCCTAAACCCTAAACCCTAGGTTGACTCTCCGCTCGACTCTAAGAGGGCACATGCCTGCAATTTCCTGCAGCCTCTATACTACCCCTTAGTTTTTCCCATAATCAAGGCTATTCAGGGATGATAAAGCCTAACAAAAGTAATTTAAGGGGGGAAACCCTGGGGGGGGGGGGGGGTAGTATAGAGGGGGGTAGTAGGGAAACCCTTGACAAACCCTAAACCCTATAAACCCTAAACCCACATCCACACCTGGATGATTCCCCAAACTTGTAGGAAACCTATGAAAATTAGCTCTTTTCTGGAAAAGGCGCTGCGCCTCTTCATCTACTGCGGCTCTTGTCAGCTCGAGGCGAGGCCTGGGATTTAGGGGTTCAGCTTTGGGGTTTGGTTGAAGGTTTAAATCCTAAACCCTAAACCCTACACCCTAAGCCCTAAGCCCTAATCCTTAGCCTAAACCCTAAACCCAAAAGGTTTTGGGGCTTGCAGGGTTCAGGGTGCACGCGTCAGCGCTTGCTCCGGAAGGGGACGTTCTAGGGCTCTAGGGATGTTTAGGCTTACAGTAACCTCCAAACAGTTGGAACATCTTTATCCCCATGCCCCGAAAGGTATGCTAAAGGGAATCCCAGCTCTAATCATCCTTAAACCATGTTCCAACTTTCTGGAGTGTACTGTATGGGTTTCGGGTTTAGGGTTTAGGGTTTAGGGCCTGTCCAGGGATGTCAATCGAAAGCAGCTGCTACCTTATGTCAGGCCAAAGGGTACTTACCTTCGGATTCACTCCCCGGGGAGTTCTCGACAGACGAAACTAGGAATCAGAGTAGGCCCTTATTCCCTTTCTTGGAAGTTTCAGTTCCCTTGTAAGCCCCTTAAAGCCAAAAAAAGGGGCACCCTTTTTATTGCTAGGCTACTCTTGGGTCCAGGAAAGGTGCTGTCGCAATGACCTACAGGGATAGACAGGGAGCCCAAATTAGCAGAAAGCCGCATGGATCAGAGTACCTAACTCGCACATGGAATTTTCTCACGCAGAACAACAGATGCACCGATCTTGCAGTTTTCTTGTCGAGGCCCAGCTCCCCCTGCGGGCAGGCCTGTCATTATGAGCTTTTCGGGCCCAACATCCATGGCCCCGACCAGTGTCATTTTTCCCGCATCTCTTCCGACTGAGGAGGACATCGTGCTGTCGCGAGACAGTCTGAAGCGAGAGAGGCAAAAGGCTTACGTGCTGATCATCGGCAGTGGTCTGGCATCGCCCTGGTGCTCCTTGTGGATCTTTGAGAACGGTGACGTTTTCTCCATGGAGCTGACCAACCGACTCATGGGATCCCGTTGGCACCGAAGTCGCTACAAGATGCGCTGGCTTCATTCTGCCGCCACAGTCGCCACCCAGAGTACCCCATGCGATTCCCCGCCGCTCTCGCTAAAAGAGGACACCGGCAGTTCTCACGTTGAAGACACCGTGTGGGAAACATCCCTGGAACTGCAGGGTCATGTATGCTACTGTGCTTTTCAATGCGGCCGCCCGTCAGACACAACGGATGACAGGCGAAGCATGGTTGCTGCAAGTGTTGAGCACATGTGGAGCGAGTGCGGCAGACAGCTTGAAACCGGACATGGGGCGATAGAAGATTGCGTCCACAATTTTCTCGAGATGAGTGGCGACAGACACTACATCATGTCTCCCAGCTTAAAGTATCAAGGCGGCGCATTGGTATGTTCTCATTGTATATGCATGCAGGACACCTCACCGCATGATCTCCGCGCACGTGCGAGAGCAGTACCGCTCAACGATGCCTGGTACGACTTGTTCTTGCACAACTCTCAACTCTTCATTGTACAACTTCTGTGTGGGCAGTACGATGCTGAATTCAATCAGCTGCCTCTAGCTGTTGGATCAATTGCCGCCGTCCCTGTCTTGCTAGCGCTGGAAGTCATTTTCGTTGCTGCCTTTCAGGCGCTTCTTTGCTGGCAGCGGGGCTTCGCGACGCTCGTTGGTCTATCGTGGGTTGCAGTAGAGATACACCACACGTGGAGGTATGCGTACTACAACGTACGTCCCACGAGCGGGGTCGTAATCGGCGGCATCTGTACCATGTGTGTGTGGGGTGCAGCCGCGATGAAAGCAGAAGCCAACTCTGCATACACCGACTCGTTGCTGACGTTGAGTCTCATTTGGGATTCGTGCATGGTCGCTGAGGCCTTGATTGTCAACATGGTCTATCGCGATCACAGGTTGCAAGTGCTGAACCTCGCGTCGATCGTTCTGGGATATGCCAGTGTGGCTGTTTTGCAGTGGCTCAATGGATGGCCAGTACAAGACCTTATCAAAGGATCTGCAACAGTGCTCGGTGTTGTCTTCGGCTGGCTGGCAGCCGTTTTTCTCGCCCGACATTATCCACTGGAGTCCGGGGCTTTGCTTTGTGCTGCAACACTTGTCTACATGGCCTGGTGGAGCTTGTATCTTGCTTTGAGTACTGTCGCCACGATTATGCTTATCGTTGTGGGATACATCCTGTTTGGGCTCCTTGGGAAATACCAGGTTTGTGAGAGAGTCGCAGCTTCTGCTTGGGCCTGCATGTATCCATCAAAGATGGAGGACAATGATTTGAAGCTCTCACCAGTGGCACTTTATCGCCCAGTCTATCCTTAAAAGGGTTTTCGCGCCCTGCCTGGGTTCGGTACAATGGGATTGGCCCCTCAGCCTTTTCGGGGTTCCGGGAACCTCTCGAACTTCTACAAACCGGAGTTGTCCAAATATCCTGAGCCCAAGCAAGTTCATCCACCCTACGCTATCACTCTCAGTATCTGGTGGTTTTGGGTTTCAGTGCTCAACCACCTAAGCTGTCGGCCTCTGAAGGCCATGAGGCCCAAATACTACAAGCCGCCAGCCCGTCGTGGTTGCACAGGTCACCGGCCTCTGCTCTTGAGGTTAAGGGTTTAGGGTTTAGGGTTTAGGGTTTAGGGTTTAGGGTTACACGCCTCTATGCCTGGGCTGGGTTTCAGCAGCATCCTTTTCAGGCAGACACTGTGGGTGGCAACGTAGCAGCCTCCGCCTGCGCACAGGCGCTGCTGCTTGCTTCGTAGGCTTTGGGTTCTTGCGGCTTAAAGTCCATAAAGCCCCATCCGTTATACAAAACTCTATATATATATATGTATATATATATATTGTCTATATATATATATATTCCGCCCATATTGGGCATGCCCGGAGATGGGCGACTCCCTTATGTATCCCCAAGCACTAGAATCATTCGTGGTCTCCATCCCACCCAAGTCCAGAAAATGGCCCCCGAACCCGAAAGTATAGGGTCTAGGATTTAGGGTTTAGGGTTTATGGGTACCCCCAAGCCCTAAACCCCCTAAACTTCTGAAACCCTAAACCCCTAAACCCAACTCATTGTAACGCCCAGTCAGAAGCCTGCCTACGCCTTATGAGATTGTGATTTATGGTTTGGGTTCGGGGTTGAGAGTTTAGGCTTTAGCATAGAGTTTCTGCTTGGTTGTCGCTACTAGACAGCAACAGTGCCAGGAGCATCAGTGGCAGCGTGCCGCTACTGCCCTCGACTGCGCCCGAGCGTGGGGTTTGCTGCCTGTGCCTGGGCCCAGAACCTCAGAATACTAAACCCTAAGCCCTAGAGGGGTGTAGAGGGCGGCACGTTTGGACCGGTCTTTGAGTGCATTCTAGCAAGGGATGGAGGGGATGGACTTAGTTTTCAGGCTTCTTCTTTTTATTGTTCAGGGTTTAGGGTTCAGGGTTCAGGGTTTCAGGTTCAGAGGGGAGAGGCAAGGACGGCCAAGCGTCGGAAACCACAAACACATCCAAGCATCCGCTGGGAGTTGATCCCTATCGCTCCAGCTGCGCTGGGGAGGCTCTAGAAAGTGCAAACCCCCAATTCGGGGATCCGGATTCTAGATTTTTCCCAAGGGGTTTGGGAGTTTACGACAATAAGGGACCCCTAATTTGGACCCCATGTAGTAGGATCCCCTTCTAAACAGGACCCCGATAAGGCACCCCTAGTATCGTAAACCCCCGTTTGGGTCGATCCTACTTCCCGGCGAAGGAACCCTAAACCCTAAACCCTAACCCTAAACCCTAAACCCTAACCCTAAACCCTAAACCCTAACCCTAAACACTAAACCCCCAAGGACTCGATGACGCTGCATGCCACCATCCAGTGCTTCGGTTGGGGCCTGCGCTGGGAAACGTCGCTTCGACGGCCCCCTGGGCTGAGACCACTCCCTGATTCCCTAAAGTCCCCTAAACCCTAAACAACCCCAAACCCTAAACCCTAAACCCTAAACCCTAAACAACCCTACTAAACCCTAAGCCCTAAACCCTGAACCCTAAACCCCACAGTACCTAAACCCCATAAAACTCTGAGCTTGTGTCCGGAGGATGGCGGAGAGTGAGGTCGACGATGGGGCCGCAGTGTACATAGGACCCCATTTTTCAGGAGCTGAAGAATCTAAGAAGTTTTCCGGCTTTTAGGAAGTTGGGTTTGTTGGCCTTCCTGTGGGCGCTGCAACTGCTGAGCCTTGCTGTCACATAAGCAGGACTTCGGCCCACATTGTCATCACACTTGTCAGCGCCACCGCTCCAGAGGGTTCAGGCTTGTTATTGAGGCTCTCTTCAGAATTAGAGTATTGGGGCTATGATGCATATGGGATACATGTATGCGAAGACGCAGCTGGCCATACATGAGGCAGCAAAGCTCTTGCCTGTCACCAAGCCAAGATTGGCTCAAATAATCAGGGCATTGTCAGATATAGGTTCGACTGTTGCGAGGCATCATGTCGCCCACCCTTCCGCCGGAGGTTGATGCTGATGAGGGGATGACCGCATCCACCGCAGTCCAGGATGTGCTCTTGGACTTCGGAGAGGATTCGATGTGGGTTTGCTCTGCGTTGCTTCGCTTGACCTCCCCCGTCTTCCACCGCATGCTCGAGAGCGGCATGGCAGAGACACAGCAAAGAATCATCAAGGTGGACATGGTGAACAAAGCCCACTTTGAACTGTTCTATGGCTTGCTCGGGCCTTTGTCATGGAGTCCCGAGAAGGTGACGGAGGCCAACGTCGATGCGCTTCTGGTAGTCAGCGACTACTACCAGGTGAGGATCATCAAGCAGACTTGCGAGGATCTGCTGCTCCGTCTCCCTGCTACCGCCAGGCGCCTCCTCCAAGCCAACCAGCACGGCCTGCAGCGTCAACTGAGAAGGTGCGTCGACTCGTTGGCTCTGACGAGCACGAAGGAGGATTCCTGGTTGGCTTCAATATTTTTTCATTCAGCGAATTTATACCGCTGTGCCAGCTAGAGAATAGTATCGATATGTTCAATAAGAAGCATATCACAGATATATAGCAATAACAAGAATCACTGAAAACAATTAGTAGAAACGAGAGTTAGAATAGCAGTAGCAGTCGTAAGGATAGCAAGAAGAATCATCATAACAATAACCAAACTATATATAACCAGACAAAAGACAGTAATATCATCAACAAGAAGAATCGTCATCTCAATCATTTTAATACCCATCAAAAACACCATGCTAAAAACCATCACAAGAACAATCATCATAATCATCGTTTTGATAGCACTACTGCGAACAACCCTAAGCTCTAAACCCTAAACCCCAAACCCTAAACCCTAAATCCTAAACCCTAAACTCTAAGAAAAGGGTTCCAGGGAGCAGCGGAGGATCTCGAAGAGCTCCGATCATGCGCGCCAGACCTCCTCCTGGAGGTGGCTTTGAAGAAGCAAGATCTCTTGAAGCCGGGTACGCAACAGGGGGTTTAGGGTTTAGGATTTAGATTTTAGGGTTCAGGGCAGGGTTTAGGATCTACGAAACCTAGCTCGGACCCCGAGTTTTTGTTTTATGCCCATCTGTTTGTTGGAGGTTTAGGTAGGACCTTCGGATGTTTTCCCCTTGGGGTCTAGGGGGGGGTCGTATTCAGGAGGTAGGAAGCTGTCAAATTTGTCGGTTAAGGTTTAGGTCGAGAATTACAGTTTGGAGCTGTGTTACTTGTACTTGTCTTCGGGGCTTCAAGAGGACCATACTGCAGTCAGGAACTTGTGCAGAGGCCTGACGTGTCAACCGAGGAACCCCCTCATGGAGTTGAAGAGTCACGTCGCCACGTACAAAAAGGTGCTGGTTAATTCCCCCCAGACGAATATCTCTGCGGAGGAGAAGAGCATCTTCACGACAATCCGGGCAGTGTTGAATATTTTCCAGTGACCTCCAATGTGCGTCAGGAAGTGCCTAAACCCTAAGCCCTAAGCCCTAAGCCCTAAACCCTAAACCCTAAACCCTAAACCCTAAACCCTAAACCCTAAACCCCCACCCCTAAACCCTAAACCCTAAGCACTAAGCCGTAGCTCGCAGAATAGCTCGCCAGCTGCCAAAGGAGAATCTCCTCTTTGTAAGATCTCCGGCGCAAGCTTTCGGGCCTTACACGTCCCGAGCCTTGGGAGGATCTGGAAAAGTAGAGCCCCCTTCACTGGTTCAGGGTTTAGGGTTTTGGGTTCAGAGTTTAGGGTTCCTAAGGAAACCACCCAGGGTTCAGGGAGGGTTCAGTGTTTTTGTTTAGGGCTGTTCTTTTTTGCGAAATCGGCGGCTCTACTCGCGAAATCCTCCTAGGGACTTGGGCACCGAGAACGACACGACTTTCGAAGGTGGACGTTGGACTCCAGCGTGCAAGCTTCAGGAAAACACTTCTGTGCTCCTAGGAGGGGTCTTCAGAACTCGTCTAAGGGTAGTTGCATGGGCCCTTAATATGGTCCCTTACCGGTTCTGAAGCATGGTTCTTGGGTTGTATACGGTCTATAAGAGGTATATAAGGGGTCCCCTTTTAAAGGCCCATACTACGGGACCATGTAACAACCCTAAGAATTCGGTACCGCGTGCTAGCTGCTAGTCCTTTCAGGTGACTGAAAGGTAGCTACTTTCGCCCCCAAATCATCAGGTACCCTGTATACTCCTTTGCAAGGGGTATAAGGTACCTATCACTCCCTAACTACTAACTGTATACTTTCTTTGCAAGGGGTATAAGGTACTTATCACTCCCTAACTACTAACTGTATACTTTCTTTGCAAGGGGTATAAGGTACCTAAAACTCCTTAATTCCCGATGAGCCAGGAAGAAGGGCCAGGTTCATATGCGCAAGGCCGTGAGCCTTGAAACCTTGAGCGCAGAAACTTCCGGGAGTCGTGGAAGCAAACCATGGACCCAAAAGGTTTAGGGCTTAGGGTCTAGGGTTTAGGGTTTAGGGTTTAGGGTTTAGGGTTTAGGGTTTAGGGTTTAGGGTTTAGGGTTTAGGGCGGGTGCTTCGAAGGTCAAGCTCGACTCTTGAAGGCTCTCTGTCCCGGAAGCCTCGGGCAAGCTTTCACCGAAAGCCCTCGTTCCTGCAACATGGGGATTTCCGACATGGGGAGGACCCCTTATATACACCAATATATATATATATGTATATGTATATGTATATGTATATGTATTTATATACATATATAATCCTTTAAAGGAACCCCCAAAAAGGGTAACCCTATTTTGGAAACCCCCATAAGGGGGTCGGAAGAATTACTAGTGGTATTCCCTTATGGTCCCTTTATAAATATCCTATAATGACCCTCCAAAACCCTGTTCTAATTATTAAGGCCCTTATAGTACGTGAGCCTGAGCGAGAGAAGCAAGCCCTGCAACCACCCAAAGCCTGTGCACCCTGGGCCTTTTAACTAAACGCCCGCACCCTGAAACCTTAAGATCCCCCTTTTCATCCCCATGGCTAGCAGTTTCAAAGCTTGGGTAGACCTTCGGGATATGTTCCCTTTGTGAGACCTGGGTTTAAGCCCTCAAGTTTCTAGGCTGGCCTTGCGAAAGAGCCAGTGGTGAGGTTCACCCAAACCTGAAACTCTCAACTCATAACCCCCCATAAACTTCACAAGCCCCAGAAGCCCTGCAAACCCTATAAGCCCTTCGAAAGCTTAACCTCCCCATGACAAGGCAATATCAAATCAGACCTCTATAAACCATAAATCCTATAGACCTTATCAAGCCTCTAAACCCCACAAGCCCCACAAACAGCCATACGCCCCACAAGCACCGTAAGCCCCATACTGAAGGAGCTCCATAAGCCCCATAAGCCATAAACAGCTATAAGCCCCATAAACTTGCACCCTAAAACCCTAAACCCTAAAACCCTAAACCCTTGAACCCGAAACCCTAAAACCCTGAAAGCCGAAACCCCCAAACCCCAAAACCCTAATCAAAGCAGGATCCGCGGCAACAACGGCCTGCGAGCTGGGCTTAGCCTGGCCACAGGCAGTGGCTCTGCTGAAGGCGGGGCTTGAAGCATTTCAAAACGGGCTAATGGGGCTTATGGGTC
Source organism: Symbiodinium natans (assembly GCA_905221605.1). Classification (NCBI taxonomy): domain Eukaryota; class Dinophyceae; order Suessiales; family Symbiodiniaceae; genus Symbiodinium; species Symbiodinium natans. The sequence continues at coordinate 900,335 of CAJNDS010000424.1, forward strand.
AGGGTTGTATACCGGGTTTATGGGGCTTATGGGGCTTGTGGGTTAGGGTTGTAGGGCTTCTGGGGCTTATGGGGCTTATGGGTCAGGGTTGTAGGGCTTATGTGGTTGATGGGGTTTCTGGCGTTTCTGGGGTCTAGAGTTCTGATGGGGCTCAGCATTGCGTGGGGGAAAGGGCCGGCTACGCAGGCACGGCCTGAGATCTGCCTTCTGCCTCACCGCCTGTGCTCCATGCCCCCTTCCCTCTTCCCCCCACCCCCCCCCCGCCCTGGCTCCCCACCCCTCCACCCCCCCCCCCCCCCCAAACACCAGTGCTCACAGCATTTGCATGCTGGAAGACGACGTCTGCTTTCCACTCCTTTCTGACAGAGCCTACCTGATCTTCCTGCGCCAGGGCGACGACCATCTTTCAGCTGTGAGGTCAACCCTCCGTGTGACGCGTTTGCGGCTCCCCTCTGCCTGTGTTTTCGTAGGCCCTAAACCCCTAAACCCCTAAACCCCTAAACCCCTAAACCCCTAAACCCCTAAACCCCTAAACCCCTAAACCCCTAAACCCCTAAACCCCTAAACCCCTAAACCCCTAAACCCCTAAACCCCTAAACCCCTAAACCCCTAAACCCTAAACCGCCAAGTTCTCCAGACAGCATGCTGCGCATCTGAGAGAACCAGGACGGGCTCTTATACCCTATAGAACCCCCTAAACAGGCCCTTCATAGGGTTGATTATGGGATTATAGGGCCTAATCGCCCATCCTGGAAGGTGCCTGCCTTGCATAGCAACCCGCAACCTAGCCACAGCGGAGGACGAGCCAAGCGTGCTTGGGCCTGTGGCCTTCGTAGCCGTAGGAAACACAACATGCGGACCTGAAACCCTAAACCCTAAACCCTAAACCCTAAACCCTAAACCCTAAACCCTAAACCCTAAACCCTAAACCCTAAACCCTAAACCCTAAACCCTAAACCCCAAACCCCAAACCCTAAACCCTAAACCCTAAACCCTTACCCCACCCAATGCCCACAGACGGAGCATGGGGTCGGGCGAGACGCATGCGCCTTGAGGGCTGCGCGCAATTTCTGATCACGACACTGAAGCCCCAAACCCTTTCCCCTTAAACCCTGGAGGCCCCAAACCCTAAACCCTAAACCCTCAACCCCAAATCCCAAATCCTAAACCCTCATCCCAAAAGCCTCCCTTCTCCCCCAAACCCCACAATCCTACACCCAAAACCCTGAACCCGGAAGCCCCCTTCTCGTGCCTTGGTCCTTGCGTGCTTGCATGCGCAGGCGCAGATGCTGCCGAGCGCCAGCGCTTTTTGCAGCGCTGCGGCGGCCTGCGCCGGCCGAGCAGGGTTTCATCCGAGGGTTCTATATGGGGCTCCGAGGGGTTATAGGGCTTATAGGGTTCATAGAGGGGTTTTGGGGGCTTGGGGTTCGGAGTTCAGGGTTTTAGGGTTTGTGCTGAGGGTGTGGGATGTTTTTGCTGAGTCTTTGCTGAGGTTTGGGGTGGTGTTTCCGCCGTCTCCGCGGCCTGGCTAGTTGGAGTTTACAGGGGAGCTTGTCATCGTATAACCGAGCCCAATGCAGACTTTAAATTTGCCCACAGCCACAAACCCTAAACACATAGCGAGGCTCTTGAATCTCCCGTTGTGATCAGCATGACTCACTTGTTTATGCACTTGTCTAAGTTGCTGGCTTTTCAGTTACTGAGAACTTGTATATATATATATATATATATATATATTTGTGTCAATATGTATATACATACATATATATATGTGAATATACATATACATATATGTATATGTATATGTATATATATATATATGTATATGTATAGGTATATGTATATGTATATTCATGTAGACATACATACCCGTACGTTCTATTAAACTGAACTTGTGTACGATATTCTGTTATCTTCGGTTATGCCCGGAGGCATGGCTGCTTGGAGCTCTGCCCTAGCAGTGGCGTTGATGCTCCGACGCGAGGGCTTGCAGCAGGCGCTGCGAATAGGGTTTAGGGTTTAGGGGGTTTAGGGGGTTTAGGGGGTTTAGGGGGTTTAGGGGGTTTAGGGGGTTTAGGGGGTTTAGGGGGTTTAGGGGGTTTAGGGTTTAGGGGAACAAGGAAATCCACTTAGGGCTTGTCACCGGGGCACGGTGTCGGAGTAAAGTCCCACAAGCCTCCCGGGAATGAGTTCATGTGCTGAGTACGGCAGGGTTAGCCTTTATCCTTGTCCGGCCTTGAAAACCGACAGCTTAACCTTCCCTAAACCCTCAACCCTATACCCTAAAACCGTAAACCCGAAACCCTAAACCCTAAACCCTAAACCCTAAACCCTAAACCCTAAACCCTAGACTCAGCCAGCCGAGTGAAGGATGCTGCCTTTTTTGCCGCCATTGTGCTGTCAGCCTCCCGGGCGCGGCGATGGAAGCAGGCTATTACCAAGTCTAGGGTTTAGGGTTTAGGGTTTAGGGTTTAGGGTTTAGGGTTTCGGGTTTAGGGTTTTAGGGTTTAGGGTTTAGGGTAGCCGAAAGAAGCAGGCACCCCCCTCTTCTGAGCACAAATAGGGCGGTGTTGAGCCCCTCAGGGTCTGCTTAGAAGGCGGCGTGGAGGGGGCAGCGGGGTTAACCAGGTAGCCAAAGCCCTAGCGCCTGGATGGGCGGTTTAGGGTTTAGGGTTCAGGGTTCAGGGTTCAGGGTTCAGGGTTTATAGTTTAGGGTTTAGGGTTTAGGGTTTAGGAGGGGGGGGGGGCGAGGCGGGGCTAGGCCGTTGGGGGTCAAGGGTTGAGGGTTAAATTCGGGTGGCTTAGGGTTTTGTTTCGTTTTTCATCTCACGGCAAGATCCCGAAACATCCCCACGGGGTGCAGGGTTTAGGGTTTAGGACTCTAGGAATTCAGGATCTGTTTGACATGCATGGGTCTGCTATGGGACCTATTTGGGTTCAGGGTTTAGGGTTTAGGGCTTAGGACTTCTCCTGGGCTTAGGGCTTAGGGCTTTGGGTTTAGGGTTTAGGGTTTAGGGTTTAGGGATTCCCTCAAAAGGAAGTCGCATACTGCCGGGGCCAAGTAAGCCTTCATGAGCCTTGATGGGCTAAGCATGACAAGCCCTGACGCCCACTAAGCCCGAACCTCTAAACCCAAAATCCTTGAACCCTTCCTGTAGCTCGTTGAACAGCAGTTTTCTACCTTAAAAGCCCCCAACACAAGATCAGGCCCAAATGAAGCTTGTTGAGGGCTGTTTGCGTCTAGAATCTTGAAGGGACGAGGACCCACGACCCGCGACAACTTCTGACAAAGAAGAGGGGATCGACACTTAGGGGCTGGGTACTTCACCGTTATTCTTTTGGTGATATGTAATCCTTTACAAACAAAAGCCTTTTTTGTGCTAGGGTATTCAGCCCCTGTTCATTCCGAGAGCAGGATCCTTAACAAGTTTTCTTCAGGTTCGGTCGGGGTCCGGGTGCAGGTCAAAGCATTTTGTTATAAAACCTAAACCCCAAACGCTAAACCCTGCTTCTTTTAAGACATGGGACGGCCACCTTCAGGCCCATACTTTGACGACGGAACGACTTCTTTGGAACATGTTGCCGCAACGGTCGAGTGCAGCATGCGGCGATGATGAGCTTGCCTTGGGCTCACAAAGGTGCTATATGGGAGCAACTCCAAGCCTCGTGGTTTGCCATGTTTCCCTGTTTCTGGGGTAGCTCGTCGGTACAGTCCGCTTGCTGGCGTGTTTGCAGTAGATCTCCACCATGGGTGTTTTCCATAGAACGCGAAAGATCATGTCAGAACTGACAGGTATGGTGTTGCTTCTTGCGCAATGTGGGCTTCCGGTCACCGAGCTTCAACAACCTACCCAGAGACTCCAAAACCCCTTGATTAAGGAATATACCTTAAATCATATTAGGGTTCCTTTAATTTAAGGTATATTCCTTAATTAAGGGGTTTTGGAGGCTCTGTGTGCCATCAGAGCTTCTCCAACTTCCGATGCAGGCAGCAGCCTTGGCGTTGCAGCCCTTCGTGTCGGAACAGACGAGGCTGCCTGCCCTCAAGACGCATCATGAACCCCAGCGAAGCATGTTCAGTGCACCCTGCACCTTTTTCAAGTCTAATATATATATATATATATGTAATACATATATGTATAGCCAAGTAACAGCCAACAGGGCATTTCATGTGTGATAAGCAGGCCCAAGGCCTTCAAAGCCTCGACTCGAACCGGCGCGAGTTGTCGGCGAAACCCCAAGGCCTCAGTAGTTCAGCGCTGCAGCCGGTCCTCCTGAAACCCGACCCCCCTTACCCCCCCTAACAGCCCAAACCCACCTAAATTCTCAGGGCAAACCTATTGCTTTAAACGCAGTTAAACTCCATAAGGCCGCAACTCCAGCGTTAAAGAAGCTTATGTAGACCGAAAAGTGTCAGCGTTCGATTGCAAGCCCGCATAAAGCCTAAACCTTTAGGGTATATCGAGCTCACCCCATGCAAGCCTTGAGGCGCAATATCTTCAACCCGAAGTCGCCCCTAAACCCTTGGCCTCCAACCCTGACCCACAAACAACCAAAATGAGAACCCCGAAGCCCGAAGCTCTATACCCTTAAAAAAACTAAAAGCAACTCCCCAAAAGCTATAAACAAACTCAAACAAAAAAACACCATAAACCAAATAGACAGACTTTAAGAAACACACACAAAAGCAAAACAAAAATAGACTCCAGAGGCCGACGACCCGGTGCGGTGGCACGGCGGCAGCTGCCGCCGCGTCGGTGGCCTGCGAGGCTTGTGCTCCTGTCAGGAGGTGACGAATGTACATAACCCCCCTCCTCCCTTTTAGGGTTAGGGTTTAGGGTTTAGGGTTTAGGGTTTAGGGTTTAGGGTTTAGGGTTTAGGGTTTAGGGTTTAGGGTTTAGGGTTTAGGGTTTAGGGTTTAGGGTTTAGGGTTTAGGGTTTAGGGTTTAGGAGGGGCCGCCTTATTCTGAGGACCCCCAACGGACCATAACTAAGAGAGATCAATATACATACATATATGTATATATACACACACTTTTTTTCAAATATTTGTCTTTGTTTACATATGTGTATATATATATATACACAGGTATATGCGTTTGGCTTATGGTTAGAATTTGTTGTGAACTATAAAGACAGGGGAGGAGGGGGGGGGGGCCTGCATACATAGTTATGATTACTTTTGGTTTGTTTGTTTTGTGTTTGTTTATTTGCCTTGCTTTTTGATGCTGCGTAATGACGTAAATATGTGTTATTTGCCATTTCATATACACACGCATGTTTTATGTGTGTATATATATATGTATATGTTTACACATGTTTTCATTTGCTTGTTGTTTGCTTTATGTATGTAAGATGGTGCGCATCAGGTCTGTTTCTCGCTCAAGACTCGCGCGCCGGCCGCCCCATAGCTGGACATTTTCCCCAGGCACCCGAAAACCTGCCTTGCCAGCACAAAAGCCTACCCATGATTTTTTGCTTCAGCCTTGGGAATACGGTATTTGGGGTTTAGAGAAAAGTCCGTCAACAGCCAACGCTCTTTCTCGCAGGCGGAGGCAGATTCTTGGCCGCACTGGCACATGAGCTGGCTGCGGCTCAACAAGAAGTGACAGTTACCGCAACAAATGTATCGGCACCGCCGACCCCAAACCTCAAGCCCTAAACCCCAAACCCCAAACCCCAAGCCCCAAGCCTCAAAGCACTGCACCTGAGGCTCCCAAGCTGCTTCCCGCGCTCCTCGCCGCGCAGCACACTCAGATGGCGAAGGCCAACACGAGGTTTAGGGTTTAGGGTTTAGGGTTTAGGGTTTAGGGTTTAGGGTTTAGGGCTTAGGGCTTAGGGTTTAGGGTTTAGGGTTTTGGGCAAAGTTTAGGGTTCAAGGTTTAGGGTTCGGGAGGCTTGCTACGGGTGTAGCGTTTAGGGATGTTCAGGGTTCAGGGCTTAGGGAGGTTCAGGGTTTTGGGCTTAGGGTTTACAAGCTATGGAGTTTCCATATCGACATCCGCTCATAGATAATGTTTCTTAGCTGTGCAAAGCCATTTCCCAAGGTTGTGTGGCATCATGGGTAAAACGACGTGGTCCCAATGGCAAAACAACATGTCCACTGAATTCCCTCTATGTTTTGCTGCTAAATATAGTTCACTTCGACATAATATCAACAGACTATTGCAAGGACGGAAGACCCCAAACCCGAACCCCCTACACGCCTCTTCAGGACATTGGCTTTCGGATTGTTTTGGGCTTTGATAACGTCCCACGTAGTCTGGCCCTTAGCCCGGAAGCTTGCACAGGGCTAGGAGCTGGCTGATGACCGTTTGGGGCTTAGGGTTTATGATTAAGGGCTTGGGCGTTTTAGGCTTTGGGTGTAGTGTTAAGGGGGTCTAAAGGGTTACACGACCCTCTGGAATTTTCAGATTCAAACCAGTCTGGTTTTTTGAACTTTGCGCTGAGTGCTGTACCGAAACCCTAAATCTTCAAGCCTAAACCCTACAAACCCTACACCCGGACAGGTGTTGGCTGTGATCGGCAGCGCCGGGTGAATTTGCCTTCCGCCTCAGTGCGCCCCTGCGAAGCTGCGAACGAAAAGAGAAAGCTTCATGCTGCCAGGTTCAGGGGCCATAGGGTTGTGGAAACCGCAAAAGTATTCTGCGTTGACCGTCAAGGCTTTGCCCATGGAGGTTAGGGAGCTTGGCTTGGATGGTCGAAGCAATGCGTTGCTCTGCGAACCCCAAACTTCAGCTCCTGGTATGAACCCGTGACGCCAGACCCTGAAGCCCAAAAAATCAGCAAAGCCCACCACCGCTGAACCCTTAACCCTAAGCCCGAAGCCCTAAACCCCAAAGCCTAAACCCCGAGACTCCCTGACGTGGCAGGAGATTTCGGTTGCAGCTCCGCTCGGGCCTTTCGACGACTCTTTGAGGCTTTGGCTGGGGAATGTTGGGAGACTCGGGGAGGGGCTGGAATATTTTTTCGGGACTTGGGTTAAAGATAAAGTTTAGGGGTTGTCGGGGTTTAGGGTTAGGGCTTTCAGTGTCTCGGGGTTTAGGGCTTTGAGCGCTGTGTTTGTGTTTGGTGGGTTTAGGGTTGTGAAGCTGGGGACGGCATCTTCAGCCCCCTGCTCTTCATCTACCAAGCTTTGCAAATTTAGAGAAATCCACTTGCGGGCAGAGTGGCTGTCTTGAGCGAGGTCAGCAGAACCAACATACTATAGGTGTCGGAATAGTTACTAATGGTATTCCCTTATGGCCTCTATATAATTCTTCTATACTAACCCTCTCAAAACAACCCTAAACCCTAAACCCTAAAACCCTAAACCCTAAACCCTAAACCCTAAACCCTAAACCCTAAACCCCAAACCCTAAACCCTAGACTAATTATTGAGGCAGTGTCAGACTCCGCGTTGCACACTAGCGACTTGCAGGCCGTCATCGCGCAAAGACGGGTCAGTAGTGGCACATAGATGCCCGCAGGGTTTAGGGTCTAGGGTTTAGGGTTTAGGGTTTAGGGTTTAGGGTGGCTCACGTTGATCGTTTATCTCCCGTAGAGCATTAACGCCGAGGCCGCGGGGCCAGTAGATTATCTGTGGCTATAAACCCAGGGCACTTCATGTTATGAGGGAGCTTTTCTTTTTACGTTGCGGTTATGGCCAGCTTCCCTTGAAAGAACCTAAATTACAATGGTTCCATAAGTTCTTTGTCTGGCGTTTCGGTCATTACAGGAGGCCCAAATTCCAAGCACACGGCTCAACCCAGCGTCTGCGTGGAGGCATCTGGGTGTTGTCAAGATGCAGCAGTGAGGGCCGGCAAGACCCCTGCCTTCGCCGCAGCATTTGGGAGTATGCCTTGTATTTCTTGTATCGTATGTCTCTGCTCTGCAACAGGGGTTGCTTCATCCACTGAAGCGGCACAGACACCCAGGCCACAAGAAACCAACGGGCGCTACGAAGGGGTACGGAGTAGCGGGCAGATTTCAGCTCTGCAAGACGCAACCCTTGTCTGCACCAGCACTTGTACAAAGTGACTGTATGCTCATGTGCAGTGCCATCGCCTGCGCATCCCCGCTTGGGGATGATCAGGTCTCTCAGCTACCTGTTCTCGCTGCGGCTGCAGCAAGAAACAGCACGGACGTGCCAGCCGGTGTTTGCACACTCCATGCAGCACCCTTATTATTATTATGATTATGTCGATTTTTTATTAGTATCATTAGTATTCTTACTAGCAGTATTATTATGGTTCTTATGATTATCCCTACAGCTTATGGAAGTTGGACCCCCTGGCAGCCAGCACAGGTGGACGCCGACGAGTCCCGCGCCGACATGTTTCTCCGCTTCCTTGCCCAGACAGACAGGCGTTCTGCTTCCAATCTCTCGAGCCAACTTAGGGTTGTTTCGTCTTACCCTGATTTTTTATGGTATGATTGTTTATACTGATTAATCTGATTATGACCCTTTTTATATGATGATTATTATTGGTATTATTAGAATCATTACTAGTATTATTATGGTTCTTATGATTATGAGTATAGTTTCAGGGTTTTCAATCCTCGGAGTTGTAGAACTAGACGCCCTAAGACTGCGGTCGTAGTTCAACGATTTTGTTTATGGCGTTGGTGACTTGCAGGGTTTGGCACGAAGACTTTACAGGCTACCCCACAAGTCAGATCATGGTGGGATGAAGTTTATTTACCCTTGTTGGGAATGTTCAAGAGTACCTGATCTGGGAATGTTTAAGAGTACCTTATTTGGGAATGTTCAAGAGTATTTTATTTCGGAATGTCTTTTTTCGGTATATATGGCCAACCTGCATGAGTGGGATCGTAAGAGCAACTGTTTTCTTTTCGGAGGCTCATCTTGCTGCTGAACACTGTTCGGGTTTTAGGGTTCAGGGTTTTGGGGTTTAATTGGTCTTGGGCAATGATAGCTTGGATGTGTTCAGACCAAAGATCGAGTGAAACTGCTTGAGTGGGTTTAGTTGTATCTGACCCAACACCGAACCCATCAGAACCCTGCCCCAAGCCTCGGCAGCTGATTTTCACATCACCAATGCCGCCATGACACACCGCTCCCCCCTCGCCCCAAGAGCATCCAGGAATTCAGCCCTACCCCCTAAACCCCAAACCCTAAACCCTAAACCCTAAACCAGGTACAGCCGCCTCAATGGTGGGGCTTCGATCTGAGATGCCACAGTGTGGTTTGGGGGGGCTCGGGGCTCTCCATCGCCTAGGGTTGCAGGTTAAAAGTCTGTAGTATGAACGTTCATATATGTATATTTATCTGTGTACATGTGCTCATATGTGTATCTACATGTATATATATATATATACATTTACATATACATATACACATGTACTCGTCTATGTATATCACATATACGTATGTTGGCGTGGGAATACAATTTGTATACTATATAGATAGGTAGATGTTGATCAACACACCCCAAGACAGCAACCAACACAGTCTAAGTTCACATGGAAAAACATCTCGTTGGAGGTTTGCGTATTCCACGGGATCGGTACCCTAAACCCTGAGCCCTGCACCCAGAACTGATGCCATGATGTCGGATCATCTGCGGCGCAGGCCGCAGGCCCCCAGCAACGGACAAAGCACATAGGACTTCACCTACATTCAAATCTAGGGTCTTTTAGATCAGCACTCCCATGATCAACCAGGACCGAGGAGTTCACCCCCCGCCCCCCCCCCTGGGCCGCCCCAGATTTTAGGCCCAAAAACTCCAAACAGCGCCCGCATCGAAAACAGTACACATCCGAACAGGGCTCAACAAGCTACCCTTGCAGCAAAGGCACGGCCCTCCGGCAGACCACGGGTAAGCCTGGTGCCCCGCTCAGAGTCTCAGATGATCCAACTCGCTGCTGTGAAGTTTCTTGGACAGTTTTGCCTCCGCCGTCCGAGCTTGCAGGATTATGATTGTCATTATTTATGTGCATGATTATTTCTTGTATTGTTATTTTTGCTCGTACTATTGTTGTGATTGTTATTGTGCTTTTTCTTATGGTTTCAGAGGCTGCAAGAGTTCAGCGTGTATTAAGTTGCGAAAACATGCAGACGTTGATGATAGCAGACTTGTCAGTGTGTGCTTGAACTACAGTAGGTGCACTACTGTACTGCAATTCCTCTGGCTATGGCGCCCAAAGTTGCAGGCAAGCGCAAGCGGGTGCAGCAGCAAGAGTGTGCAGAAGCAGAGGCACTGCACTGGTGGACCGGGAAGAATTCGCAAGGTTTGATCGCTTGTTTCAAGAAGGAGCTGGCCCTTTTCCTCAAAGGCTCCTTTGTCGATTGCGACCATTGGTCGCAGCGCAAATTCCTGTACTTTCAGCGCAACTACGCTGAAGTGCCCAGACTGCTCGAAAGGTGCAATAGCGTCATTGATAGCATCAACGACACGGTCGAGGAGCAAATCGACAAAGTTCTTTCAGAAGGTCCTGCAAGCTGGAAAGAGCTCATGGGGGAAGGTGAAGAAGATATGTTGGGCCCCTTCTTGCTTTGCCACCCTGAAGAACACAAAGGCTTTCTGAGATTGTGCCGCCCAGAGGGATCAGGGACATTTGGAACCAAAGGTCCGCAGAAACAGCTCCCGAGCGACCTGTCAGGCAAGGTCAGGCATGCTCTTTTCCGTTGGTGGCACCAGAATGTGCGCGCTTGGGTGGTGAATGCGGAGCAGGATTGCTTTGCATCTCAATTCTCTCGGCTGCTGTGGGGTGCCTCTGCAGATCATGTTGAGATCAAAGTTGTGGGCAGCCCTGCTCGGGCGGCAGTGCACTTCCTATTGCCCGAGTCCGAGCCTTTAGAGACATTGGCTGACATGGCAGATGAACACATCATCAGGAAGTGGCAAGAGCGAAGTGGCCGAGAGGAGGAGTACTATGGCTCATGGCTGCTGGAGATCATCGATGGTCACCGGGCACAGCGTGTGCGACAAGTCATTTGCGAGCTTACGGGCATCAAATGTCCCATGGATGCAGACCCAAAGAAACTACACGAAGTCAATGAGATTGAGCGGTCAATTTCCCACTGGAGAGGATGGATGCAGATGTTTAATTTTCGAGAGTTGATTGATCTGAAGGTTCGATGCCGCGGCATGACGGAGCAAGAAGGACGCCGCATCAAGGGAAAACTGGATGATTGCTTACCGGTCACGCGTATTGATTCCTGCAACGGAGAGTTGCTCCAGGGCTCGGATAACGAGTCTGACTACTTGGAGGATCCAACGTGCCGGATGCTACCCGCGCCAGAGGACCAGCGACTGCTTGCCCACATGAACGGCTTCTAGGTAGGCCCTTGGGACATTTCATATTCTCCCCTACTAGGTTCAAAGAGGATCACATTCAGGAACATCTTTCAGAGGGTTTCAGGGCCAACCTAGGCTCCGAAGAGGAAGCGCAGCTGACCGTCAAGCTCAGCTGGATGAAATTATTGAACTTCGAGTTGAGGGTGGAGGTGCTGGCGCGGGTTCCTGCGGATTACAAGCGCCCCTACCACCTGGTGCGAATCCAGGTAGGCCCTTGGGATATTTTCACCCTTCTGAGTTGAAGAGGATCATACGTAGGAATATCTTTTCGAAGGGTTTTTAGGGTGCCATCCCAGGAATGAAGCCCGGGGACCGAGTCCGACACTTCGAAGGGGTCTAAAGTCGCGTGGATCGGCGAGCCACGGTTGCGAGATGATGGCTTAAGGGTAGAGAAAACTTTATTTAATGACGATTTATGGTTTGTAGGGTTTCGGGTTCAGGTTGTAGGGTTTAGGGTTTTATATAGGGTTTAGGGTTTAGGGTTTAATTTCGAATTCGCCACCAAAGGCCTGTAATTAAGATCAACCCCGCATCCCTCCTGTCTGGCTGGAGCACTGTGGACAAAAGCTGAGCAAGTCATTGCTGCGGTTGTTCGTTGTCGTTGTTTGGGTTTGGCCACAAATTTCTTTTGCCGGAGTTTTCACAGCTGGTAGGCTAGCGGCTTATAGCTGTCTTGGTTGGGATGTCCCGGGGCTGCTCAGCCTCAGAATACGGGACATGCACGAGCCTTCTGCGTCGATGTCTTCTGTGAACCCTAGACCCTAAACCCTAAACCCTAAACCCTAAACCCTAAACCCTAAACCCTAAACCCTATGAGCCCTACGCCCAAACTCTACAAGCCCTGAACCTCAAGCCCCAAACCGGTGGCTCCACAAAAGGGAAGCTCGACAGGCGTTCCCTTACCTCAGAGAGCCATTCTCATCAGGTACGGGACTTCCCCTTCACGCTCATAGAGAAGCCCGCAGGCTGAAGTGCACGGGTGACTTCGGGCTTGCGCTTTAGGGTTAAGGGCTAAGGGGTCGCAGAGCTTTCTGGGTCTTCATTCCCGGTCGTTTTTGTCATGGTGAAATGAAGTCCAGGGAAGTTGTTCAATGCTGCAGGATGATAGGGCACAGGTTGCGTCAACCAACTCCGTGCAGAAGATGCTTGCGCCGTCTTGTCACTTTGCCACATGAGACTGCAGAACTCCCAGGACGTGATCGGTGTTGCAAGAGCTTTTGGGGGGCGGATGTGTGCATGATGTGACCACTAGGTGCCCTCAGCCCCTGAAGCACTCCGACCTGTCATGAGACCTGTTGAGACAAGTCGTGCGCTTAAGTTGCAACTGGTTCTTCCCAGGACCCCGAGTAGACCCTTATTCCCTTTTCTGTGGGTTGAGGTTCCCTTAGAAGCCCCTTTAACCCAAAAGGGTATCCTTTTTCTTCCTGGGCTCCTCTTGGGTCTAGCTTCAGACCTGGAGCCCTAAACACTAAGATCCGAAGGGGGGAAAACGTCCAGAAACACTCTGAAGTGGCTGAGCGCCACGACTTGCGAGGTGAGACTGCCAAGGGCTCTGCGTCCTTTGTGGAGCGTTTGGGGGCGGCTCGGCAGACGTCTCCTTGCAACCCGGTTTAGGGGTAACATGGGGAATACAGGGGTCGGAATTCGTACAAATAGTATTCCCTTGTGGTCCCTATATACATGTACCATTTTGGGCCCCTGCATTGTTGGACTTCGGGCTTTGGGGTTTAGAGTTTAGGGAGGGAGGGTGCAGCATGCAGCTGCGGATGACAGCTGAGCTTACTCCTGAAAGGTCCAGTCAGAGTTGTCTGTTTCCAAGCTTCCCAAGCATATGGACGCCTTGTCTTCACAACCTTGTGATACGTACCACAAGGCGATGGTCAATGCTGGAACTGTTCAGCGTGCAGTGCAGGGGCCTCGGCAAAGAGACCCTAAACCCTAAACCCTAAACCCTAAACCCTAAACCCTAAACCCTAAACCCTAAACCCTAAACCCTAAACCCTAAACCCTAAACCCTAAACCCTAAACCCTAAGCGTCGTGCGCTCGTCCACCTTGAGAGGCAGCTGGGCTTGGGATTTCGTCAGCGGCTTTGAGGATGCATCATCCTTTCGGTTTAGGGTTTAGGGGTTAGGGGTTAGGGATTAGGGGTTAGGGGTTTAGGGTTTAGGGTTCCAACAGCTGGCGATGTAAAGCGCGTCAGCACTTGAACATGATGGTGGTGTGGCGAGCATGGTATGACCCGATGAAGATGGTAGTGTCCATCAAGGATAACCCCACCCTAAACCCTGAACCCTAAACCCCAAAACCCTAACACCCTAAACCCCTAAACCCCTAAAACCCTAAACCCTAACCCTAGAGCCCTAAGTTAGGCTGAAGGGCTATTTCCCGAGGCTGTCTTTCAACGACTCCCGCGACGACCATCGCACTATCACCAGGCCGAGACTAGCCCACTCCCTAAACCGTTGAAACCCTGAAACCTCCAACCCCCTTTTGATATTTGGCATAGGGTGTGGGGTTTAGGGTAACTATTATAACCTCTAGCTGTATCTATGGCGTTTCCGAGATTATAGGGGTACCTTACTGTGGTGCTTATTATTGCTTATTATAAGGGAATCCTACTACATTCTTTCGAGGGGTCCACTATTTTCGTAAACCCCCCATATATATATATATGAGAGAGAGACAGAGAGACAACACTTGGATGTTGCCAGGCTGCTTCAGCCGGTGGCCTACCCTACAGTGGCGCAGGTCGTCTTCGACGGACTTCCGAGGCAGGTTCTGGGCTATGTGAGCTTTAGTAGCAGAGTAGTTACCCTTGAACCTTTTTGGGGGATTAAATCCCTATAAAATCCCAAAGATTAACCTTTAATTCCTGCAGGTTCACAGGACAACTTAGTGAGCACCAGTGGCAACGTTCTGACCGAAATTTCGAGCCTGGCCTAGTAATGCCCAAGCCTTAAAGCCCCAAAGCCACATTCCTTGGCAATCACGTTTCAATCTAGTGGTTGTACAACACCAGGAATATGCGCAAAGCATGTTTTTCAAGATTAAATTCAAGTGCAGTTCTGGACCTGTAGGAATATACATACAATGTAGGTACATCGTCCCCAGTGTGCCCTGCAGCATCAGCCACCAAAGCCTGGATCAGCTTCACCTGCAATGCCGGGACAGGACATTCGCGCAGAAAGCCCTCGACAGCCTTGCCGCAGCTCAGGCGGACTTCGGACGACCGTCAGAGTGTGTAGGGCGTAGTAGGGCATTCTCGGTAGGCCCTTGGGACGCCTTCTATTTTCCCTTGTTGGGTTCAAGAGGATTACATTCAGGAATATGTTTTCAGAGAGTTTTAAGGGATATCCTAGGCATAGTTCCCTGCATAGTGTTCTCCCTGGCGAGCTATCGGAAGATGAAGCCCCGGTGGCCTATTTGGGATGGCGCATTACATAATCTACTCTTTGCTCAAGAACCCCCCAAAATATAAACTTAATAATCTTGATATCGCCACTATAAGGAATCATATTATAATTTCTTGGAGGGTTCTTGAGCAAATAGTAGATAAGCTCCCGAGCCTAAAACCACTTAAGCCAGGAAAATGCAGTGGCATCCTGTTGATGATGAAGGAAAGGTTGCTTAATTGATATTAAACGGTTCCCTGCATCCCTCGCATTTCCATGCACCAGGGCCTTCCTCCCAGCGCCGCGAACACCGCGGCTCTCGCTGCCGAGAGTGGCGGCGACCTGCGTCAGGCATGCTGAAAATGTTTCCTAGATCGCCCTTGGGAATTATTTTTGTTTACATAAAACCCAAGAGAATATCAAACACATATTGTTTTATTAAAGTTCTAAGGGGAGTATAGTTTCCTCGTCGCCATTTAGCACGTCTTCAGGGGTCGGGTTCAGGGTCAAGAGGGCGGCGCATGTGCGTGTGTGCAATATGCATACATACATGCATGTACATATACACACACACACTTTTTCGAATGACTAAAAATCTAAAAACTTGTGTTCTGTTTTAGGTTTTGGTTTCGCAGCGCGGTACATCCCGTAATTAAGTTCTTCACGTTAAGTCGAGAACGCTTTCTACGTGCTCACAGCGTCCTCTCCGCGGATTTTCTGCACGAGCAGCAGGCCATCAATGCGTTGCAGCTGTGGACAGGGAGCCGACGATGCCACGCACCCAGCCTATCAGCATCAGGCTTTGAAACGGCGGACGCTCCGGGCTGCTTAGGTATAGGTCTCATGGGAAGGGCCAAAGTCACTCGATCGAGAGGCTTTCACCTTGCTGTCCGCGCATGCTCGCTACTTCTCGCGGATGCGCGAATCGTCTTGTCTTTACTCCACCGAGCTGCACGCCCAAGCCTTGAACCCGGCATGAGGAACACCCTTCTGAAGAATCAAGCTTCTTAGAACCCTGCACCTAAGGCCGAAAGCAGTAGGATCTAAGACCTTCAGTTTATGTGGCATGGGCTGCAACCTTGAACCCTAGACCCTGAAGGATCCCAAAACCCGAAACCGCCAAGTTCCCCCACCCTTCCTAGGTAGGACAAGGGCGACCCTTAAACGGGAACCCTTCTAAACCCTCTTCTGGCCCTCTTGAACAGGGACCTTATTGAGAGGGTCTGTATCCCCAAGGGTCCCCCTAATCCTATCCCCCCACCCCCGCCGCATCAGGGGTCCCAGCCGCCGCCAGCAACAGTCGGGGTCGCAATCGAGGCTTGGCGGAGCTGATGTTTCTTTTTGGGCTGGGGGGGGGTTTGGGTGTTTTTTGTGTTCAAGTTTTGTTATGATGTTATGGTACTATTTTTCATGGGTGCTGTTTAAGAGGGGCTTAGGACAGAGGGTTTGTGGTTTTGGATGTTGGTGCTCTTTGTATTAGTTATTACTTCTTTCTTTTTTTTTGGGGGGGGGGGGGAATACTGTAGGATTGCTTGGGGTCTAAAGAGAGCACCTCAAGCCCTAAAGCCTCAACTTGAACATAATGAGTCGACCCAGGGCCTCTGGAGGTTTAGGACCCGTTTCGGGGTTTTAGGGTTTAGGGTTTAGGGTTTAGGGTTTACGGTTTAGGGTTTAGAGTTTAGGGTTTAGGGTTTCGGGAGTTTAGGGCTCTTGGGTCTCTAGCAAATTCATGCCCCAAGAGCCCCAGCCCCCCCTGACCCCAGGCCCTAAAGCGCAAGCGGCCAAGCAGCTGCAGGCGGAGGCACCGGGTATAGGGTTTAGGGTCTAGGGTTTAGGGTTTAGGGAGAGGGTGCGCCAGGTCCTGCACAATATGTCGGGAATCGAGATTCTGGGATTGCTTTGCACCCCAGCTATGATTAAGGAATGTACCTTTGCAGAGCCCCCCGAGTAACCCTACTTTAACTGTACTTTAACACAATGAAAACCAGATTAGGGCACGTAAGGGGCTTATAAGTGGGATAGAAGCTATGATCGGGTCATACACACCATGAGGGCTGTTGGAAGTTCTACTTTCAATTCCTTCTAAAGCCGTCCTGGGACGACCCCGCAACACAAGCTGGCTGGGCGCCCTAAACCCTGCACACCACAAACTATCTCATTCTGTTCGCCACTGTCACCCAGATAGCAGCCAGTACACCCGAAGCCCAAAGCCCTTGAGACCTAAGAAAGGTGGGGGGTTGGGGGGGGGGGGGGTTCGTAACCCTTAGCTTCACGCGGGTTTTCAGTCCTCCATGAGAAAGCACGCCGGCGGACCCCCTTTGAGGTACCCTCAACCATCCAGCACGCCCCTAAGTGCTAATCCCCTGTTTGAGCCGTAAACCCTACAAGCCCTAAATCCTTCAAACACCAAAAGCATTGAAATCCCAAGAAGCCTTTGAAATTTGAAGCCTGAACCCCTTGAACCTTCGGCCGAGATGGCAGCCCCAGAAGCTTAAACTCCAAAACCCACACCCTAAGCCTTTACTTAGCAGGCCCTATTAGAATCCTTAACCCAAGCCCTAAACCCTATGCTAAACCCTTCGGACTAAACCCTTCGGACTCTAAACCCCAAACCCCAAACCCCAAGCCCTAAACACTAAACCCTAAATCCCAAACCCTACACCCCAAACCCTAAACCCTAAACCCTAAGCACTAAACCCCAAACCCCAAACCCCAAACCCCAAACCCCAAACCCCAAACCCCAAACCCCAAACCCTAAACCCTAAACCCTAAACCCTAAACCCTTAACCCTTAACCCTTAACCCTTAACCCTTAACCCTTAACCCTAAACCCTAAACCCTAAACCCTAAACCCTAAACCCAACCCCAAACCCTAAACCCGAAACCCAAAACCCTAAACCCTAAACCCTAAGCACTAAACCCCAAACCCCAAACCCTAAACCCTAAACCCTAAACCCCAAACCCTAAACCCCAAACCCTAAACCCCAAACCCCAAACCCTAAACGCGCCACCTCCTGGAAAGGCCTCCCGCGATGCCGAGGCCTCGCTGCGCAGCGCCAACCTGGGGCTTCTTGGCCCATGCAGCTTAGGGTGGTTTAGGGTTGAGGGTTTGGGGTTTGGGGTTTGGGGTTTGGGGTTTAGGGTTTGGGGTTTGGGGTTTGGGGTTTGGGGTTTAGGGTTTGGGGTTTGGGGTTTGGGGTTTAGGGTTTGGGGTTTAGGGTTTAGGGTTTGGGGTTTTAGGGTTTAAGGGTTTGGGGTTTCGGGTTTAGGATTTGGGGTTTAGGGTTTGGGTTTGTGGTTTAGGGTTTGGGGTGGGGTTTGGGGTTTGGGGTTTAGGGTTTAGGGTTTGGGGTTTGGGGTTTAGGGTTTGGGGTTTAGGGTTTAGTGTTTGGTGTTTGGTGTTTAGGGTTTTAGGGTTTAGGGTTTGGGGTTTAGGGTTTGGGGTTTGGGGTTTAGGGTTTGGGGTTTAGGGTTTGGGGTTTGGGGTTTAGGGTTTGGGGTCTGGGGTTTGGGGTTTAGGGTTTGGGGTTTAGGGTTTGGGGTTTGGGGTTTAGGGTTTAGGGTTCAGGGTTTGTGGCTTAGGGTTTGGGGTTAGGGCTTGGGGGTTTAGGGGTTAGGGTTGGGGGTCTATAGGGTTTAGGGTCTGGGTTTTGAGGTATTTAGAGTTTAGGGTTCAGGGTTTGTGGCTTAGGGTTTAGATATTAGGGTTTGGGGTCTTTCGGGTTTAGGGTCTAGGTTTTGGGGTATATATGGTTCAGGGTTCGTAGGGTTTGCAGTTCAGGGTTTGGGGTTTAGGGTTTGGGGTTTAGGGTTTGGGGTTTAGGGTTTGGGGTTTAGGGTTTGGGGTTTAGGGTTTAGGGTTTGGGGTTTAGGGTTTGGGGTTTAGGGTTTAGGGTTTGGGGTTTAGGGTTTAGGGTTTGGGGTTTAGAGTTTGGGGTTTAGGGTTTAGGGTTTGGGGTTTAGGGTTTGGGGTTTAGGGTTTAGGGTTTGGGGTTTAGGGTTTGGGGTTTAGGGTTTGGGGTTTAGGGTTGAGGGTTCAGGGTTTATGGCTTAGGCTTTGGGGTTTGGGGTTTAGGGGTTAGGGTATCTAGAGTTTGTGGTGGCATTTTGGGTTTGGGGTTTGGGGTTTAGGATTAGGGTTTGGGGTTGAGGGTTAGGGTTTGGGGTTTAGGGTTTTGATCCAGGGTTCAGGGTTTGAGGTTTAGGGTTTAGAGGGTTTGGGTTTAGGGGGTTTGGGGGTTCAGGTTGACTGTAGGGTTTAGGAGGTTTTTGGTGTTTAGGGTTTAGGCGATGATAATCAGGGCCTTCGCGTTTTTTGCCTATCAGGATTTGGAGTTTAGGGGTTAGGGTTTAGGAGTTTCGGATTGAGGGGTTTTAGGGTTCAGGGGTATAGGGTCTTAGTGTGTCAGATTTTTGAAGTTGTTCAGGGTTTTGACTTGATAGGGTTGAGAGGTATAGGGATCCAAGTAGGGGTTTAGGGTCGAGAGTTTCGGTTAACTAGGGGCTTAGTTTGGGGTCTTGAGAAAGTTTTAGGGTTTTTTGGATCTGTCAGAAGTTTAGGGTTTTAGGGACTTCGGGGATCAGGGATGTAGGGGTTGCTGGGGGCGTGGGGGTCTAGGTTTTAGGGTTGAGCGCCTAGAGTTGCCTTCGACGTGTATGTGTTTTTAAGGTTCTTACGGCTCATCAAGGGAGAGCGGTGCTTAGTGGGGCTTCAGGCCTTCAGGGCATGGGAGTGAGGTCATGAGATGCAGCTTGGGGGCTGGAAGATGAAGATGGGGGGGATGTTTTGAACGATTGCACTGGGAAATATATACTGGCGTTCTTGCTGGTCGCTTTGCTCTGACGAGCTGCCCCCCCCCCCCCCCCCTAAACCCTAAACCCGAAACCCTACAAACCCTACAAACCCTACAAACCCTACAAACCCTACAAACCCTAGAAACCCTACAAACCCTACAAACCCTACAAACCCTACAAACCCTACAAACCCTGCAAACCCTACAAACCCTGCAAAACCTAACGCTTGCATCCCATAGATCCTAGGCCAGGCAACTGAAGGTCAAAAGCCTGGTCCTCATTCCTGATCCATAACCTGGGTTTAGGGTTTAGGGTTTAGGGTTTAGGGTTTAGGGTTTTAGGGTTTTAGGGTTTTAGGGTTTTAAAGGTTTTAGGGGTTTAGGGTTTTCACGAAAGCTCGCGTAGCGAAGCTGGAGTTTTATCTGCTTTAGCAGCAGGGGGCCGACCACGGCCAGAAAACAGCGTATTATTGATACTATCTTATTAGGGGGGGGTGGGGGGGGGGGGGGGGGGGGGGGGGGTGGGGGGGGGGGGGGGTAAATTGATATATCACACGAATTCCTTGGTTTTGGAAGGGGGGAGGGGGGGGGTGGGGGTAAATTGATACATCACACGAATTCCCTGGTTTTGGAGGGGGGGGGGTGGGGGGGGGGGGGTAAATTGATATATCAATACCTTAAGGGGAGGCGTTTTTACGTCAAGACCTGACTCCGTCGCGTGTTGACCGCAGCGCGTGAGTCAGGGTCCCAGCACAACATGCGTCGCCGCCCACTAGTGATGTGTTGATTGCAACAAGCTAGTTGATTGCAAGAAGCTAGTATCTACCCAACACTGCGGCTGAAAAGAAGACGCGGGCCCCTCAAGCATGCCTCCAACTGGGCCCTGCCCGCACTTTCTCTTGCAACTTTGCTCTTGCTTCCGGCCCCCGAGCTTTCGTCCTCCCTGCCTCCGGCCCTCAAGTAGGGTTTTAGGGTTTTGGCGTTTTAGGGTTTTAGGGTTTTAGGGTTTCAGGGTTTTAGGGTTTCAGGGTTTCAGGGTTTCAGGGTTTTAGGGTTTTATGGTTTTATGGTTTTAGGGTTTTAGCGTTTTAGCGTTTTAGCGTTTTAGCGTTTTAGCGTTTTAGGGTTTTAGGGGTTTAGGGGTTTAGGGGTTTAGGGGTTTAGGGTTCGGGAATGGGCTTGTTCGTAGGTTAGCGAAAAGTTGGACCTTTGGCTAGGTGCTAAAGTGTAGTCAAGCGTTCAGGAACTTTGTCTAGTATTCTGAGTACAACAACAGGGATACATGGGCAATATGTGGTTTCCTTCTTCGTGTAACGATTATAGGATCCGATGCCCTGAGCCCTAACCCCCCTGCAAACCTTGCTTGCGCCCATAAAAAGCCCAAACGAATTCTTCCAAACCATATTGAGCCCAAGCGAACTCTTATAAGCCATTGGGAAACCAAATTCACCCTTAGAAACCCTCAACCCTGAATTCTAAATCCTATACTCTAAACCCTACACCCTAAACCCTAACCCTGGTGAAACCTCGTAAGCCCTTAGTGTAAGTTCCTTAGCAGCAGCCCCGCGAATCCCAGGCTCTTCCATGCACTTGGGCGTTTGCTCTGGTGCCTTGGAAAGGAATCTCAGTGTTGAGCCCTAGCGTTTAAGGTTTAGGGTTTAGGGCTTATGGTTGAGGTTTTAGGGCTCAGGGTTTGGGGAGGTTCGATTGGCTTGAGGTGTCAACAGGAAGTCTTGGGTTGTGGGAAGCTCCTTATGGGAGAGCATTCTTCCCATCCCTGGCAGTCTTGTACCTCAGTTGCACTGGTTTTGGGGTGGGATATCGGTTTAGGGTTGAGGGTTTAGGGTTTAGGGTCTGTTGGGGTCTAGGTTGAGGGTTTAGGGTTCAGGGTTTGGGATTCCCATCACCCCGCAGAAGGCAAGGCACGCTGACTCGTTGCAGCGACAGTGGAGTATTTGTGCTCATAATTTGTCAACTGTTTATGGGCCCCTAGGTCGTATAGGGTATGGTAAGGGTTCGCCAATGAAGGCCCCAAACCAAGGGGACCATGGAGCTGCCCTAAGAGGTACGCGTTGACGAGGCAGTTCAGGCAAAGTAAGGCGCAGCGGAATATGCAGGTTTACGAAAATAGGGGAGCCCGAACAGAGACCCCCAAATAGTAGGATTCCCTTAGAATAATAAGGACACCAAGAAGAAACCTCAAAATTCGGAAACCCTCGAATATCGAACGCCCGTGGGCAGCTGATGCCGCCGATGCCTTAAGCCGAAACCCCGATCAGATTCAACCTCGGGTGCTTGGCGGTTCAGGGTGCTTAGTAACCCAACTATAACTGTACTTCGAACCCAGTTATAAGCCTATTAGGGCACCTAAGGGGCTTATGAGTGGGTTCTAAGTACAGTCATAATTAACTTGTTCAACAAAGGATGGTCATCGTTGGGTACTTGCCCGTTCGGTTTCGAGTGTTTTTTGGGAGGATGTTTTTTTGTAGGTAGGTCAACTCGGGTTAGGGTTTGGGGGTGTGGGGGTGTTCGCTGAGACTTGAGCGTTCGAGGCCAAGAAATCCTAAACCCCCCCAAACCCTAAACTTCGAGGATGATTTTCTAGACGCACCCCCTTTACTCGCGAAAGACCTGGTTGGTTCATAGTAGCTAGGTACTTCTAGAGCAGCCGAAGCATTCAGCATGAGGTAGGTAGATGATCTGAGAAGCTCCCCCTTGTAACCGTTCTTAATCGGGTTTAGGGTTTAGGGTTTAGGGTTTAGAATAGGGGGTACGAAAATCCCTGTTCGTAGAACGGGATCCCAAGAGATGATCTACTTTCCGGATTCCAACAACTCAGCTGGCAGGGTGCAACAGGTTTACGGCTCCTCAACCCTTCGCCCCGCACCCCAAAGCCTCGTCCCGCTTTAGGGTTTAGGGTTTAGGGTTTAGGGCTTGTCGACCTAACATGCGTAGTAGGTGGAAAGAGAGACGGACGTCCGAAACCTTCAGTGCAAAAGAGTTCCGTCATGCCTATGGAGCTCTACTATATCCCACCCCAGGATGCCACCCAGAGCAATTGTAAGAAGCTTGAGCGCTTAAGCGTATCCGCAATACTATTGTATTAGAAATGACAATACTGTCTGGAAATACGTCGAATATTTGTACACAGATAATGCACTTACACGGTAAATGGCTGTAATTATGTTCCATAATTACCATTTACCTCTAGGCAAGACTAGAAAGTCGGCTGTTCACTTCCCGTGCGGGCATCTTACGTTCCGGCAATTACTTACCCCCTCCTGGGTACTCCTAACAAGATTTAAAACGAATTGGGAATCGAGCCATTTTTCCCGAAGCCTGGTGTACCCCCCACGGAGCCTCCCTGGGACCTTCGAAAGAACTTGCAGCCTCTTCAGACCTTCGAAAGAGCTTATTCCATGAGGCCACACACGAAACGCTGTTTTGGAATAATTTTTGGCCCCAAGCACGATTTAGCAAGGCCAGACAAAGAAAAACGCGCTGTTCCCGAGTAATTTTTGGCTCCAGGCCTTTGGCTGGCCACGAGCACTCGAGGGTCCATTTTCCTAAGTCGCTTTGGGGGCTTCAGGGACACAGAGAAACGCGCTGTTTTGGAGTAATTTTTGGCCCCAAGCACGATTTTGCAAGGCCAGACAAAGGAAAACGCGCTGTTCCCGAGTAATTTTTGGCTCCAAGCCTTTGGCTGGCCACGAGCACTCGAGGGTCCATTTTCCTAAGTCGCTTTGGGGGCTTCAGGGGGCTTACCCTCTCCTGGGCTACCCCACGCGAAGGCAACAAATCTAGAAAATGCAGGGGGTCATTTCTGCTATATAAATTCTATTTAAAACGAATTGGGAATTGAGCCATTTTTCCCGAATCCTGGGGTACCCCCCACGGAGCCTCCTTGGGACCTTCGAAAGAGCTTGCAGCCTCTTCAGACCTTCGAAAGAGCTTATTCACAGAGGTCACACACAAAGAAACGCGCTGTTTTGGAGTAAATTTTGGCACCAAACACGATTTAGCAAGGCCAGACAAAGAAAAACGCGCTGTTCCCGAGTAATTTTTGGCTCCAGGCCTTTGGCTGGCCACGAGCACTCGAGGGTCCATTTTCCTAAGTCGCTTTGGGGGCTTCAGGGACACAGAGAAACGCGCTGTTTTGGAGTAGTTTTTGGCCCCAAGCACGATTTTGCAAGGCCAGACAAAGGAAAACGCGCTGTTCCCGAGTAATTTTTGGCTCCAAGCCTTTGGCTGGCCACGAGCGCTCGAGGGTCCATTTTCCTAAGTCGACCTTCTCCTGGGCTACCCACACGAAGGCAACAAATCTAGAAAATGCAGGGGGTCATTTCTGCTATATACATTCTATTTAAAACGAATTGGGAATCGAGCCATTTTTCCCGAATCCTGGGGTACCCCCCACGAAGCTTCCCTGGGACCTTCGAAAGAGCTTGCAGCCTCTTTTCGAAAGAGCTTATTCAGAGAGGCCACACACGAAACGCGCTGTTTTGGAGTAATTTTTGGCCCCAAGCACGATTTAACAAGGCCAGACAAAGAAAAACGCGCTGTTCCCGAGTAATTTTTGGCTCCAGGCCTTTGGCTGGCCACGAGCACTCGAGGGTCCATTCGTGGGAGCGACGTTAGGAGGCTGCCTGTAGGGTTCAAATTATTACTGTAATAGTACTGACAGTACTGTCTCGTAGAAATATTAAAGAATATTTGTACACAGACAATGCACTTACACAGTAAATGGCTGTAATTATGTTCCATAATTACCATTTACCTCTAGGTAAGACTAGTAAGTCGGTTGTTCACTTCCCGTACGGGTGTCATACGCTCCTGTACGTGAGAAGGCATAAGCTGGCACACAGGCTTAGGCTTTTGAGTTTAGGGTTTAGGGTTTAGGGTTTAGGGCCCTTGTAGGAAGTGCCAGAATCCTCATTGTCGGAAACCCCCCTGAAAAAGGTATTCCCGTTTCCGGAACCACCTCAACCCTAAACCCTAAACCCTAAACCCTAAGCCCTCAAATCAAAAAGAGCTACGGAGGTGCAAACGAATACCGCCAGGCAAGGGGGGCTTAGGGTTGAGCAAGGGACCAGAGTAGGGACCCTTATAAGGGACCTTGGGGGGGTCTTTCGTTAGCGGCTACTTAGGTGCATAGGGACTATTATAAGGTATGTATATATATATATATATGGGTATTATATGGGGTTATATAGGGGAATAAGATTTCAGGGTCCCTGCTAGGGGTCCCTCCTTGTATCCTTAAGTTCAGGTAGGGGCTGGAGGATCGAAGTTGCTGGGGTTGGCACTGGGTCATTTAGGGTTTCGGGTATAGGGTTTAGGGTTTGGAGTTTAGGGTTTAGGGTTTAGAGCTCTTAAGTTTTAAGGCTCTACCTAAGCTTCTACCTCGGACCCTCTTTACCTACAGTTTAGTAGTAGCTAGCCTGAATTAAAAGCTGTAGGTAAAGAGGGTGCCAGGTAGGGCTTTCGAGTTCTAGCGCTTTCGGGTTGAGCTACTTCTTCGCGTCTTCGGGTAACCCAAGGGTTGCAGTTAATGAACATCGGTTGCGGACATCCACATGTAGAGGGCGGAGAGACTTCCTCCAGAAAGAGCCAGTACGTGAGGTTAATGTCAGGCATGTCCTGTTTTGCACCACTTCGTTTTGTGATGAAAATCCTGCAGCTTCTCGTGTTTTATCGTTGCTGCTTGAAGTAGTGAGTAGCGGGGATGCCCCTTTCCACTTCAAGAACTCAGAAAGTCTGCAGATTGGCAACCTAAACCCTCTTGACCTACAGTTTGCAATTAACTGCCCTTAATTAGTAGGTATGACATAAAACGGCTCCCAGGTAGTAATTGGTAGGTATGACATAAAAAGGCTCACAGGCAGTCCCTATCACACTGCACAGCGAAGGCAAGGCTGTGAACCGTAAACACCAAGACACCAAAAAAACCCTGACACCATCCCAACCCGATAGCCTTAAGACCCGAAAACCCCAAAAAACTCCAGAGCCCTTTAACTAGCTTGAAACCCCAAAAAACTCTCAACCCGAAACCCTAAGCCCGCAAACCCTAAACCCTAAACCCTAAACCCCAAACCCCATAAACACTAAACCCGTACGTAAGGCACCCAAAACCCGCCAGGCGGGGAGGAGGTCGAGACTTCCGCTAGCCGAGCCCTTGGGTTTGGGGTTTAGGGCCGGCTAAGGGTTTAGGGTTTAGGGTTTAGGGTTTAGGGTTTAGGGTTTAGGGTTTAGGGTTTAGGGTTTAGGGTTTAGGGTTTAGGGTTTAGGGTTTAGGGTTTAGGGTTTAGGGTTTAGGGTTGGGGGTTTAAGGCCGGTTGGGGGGTGGGACTCCGTCCGTGAGGGCTTGCGGGGTGATTCTTGTTTTTGTTTTGGTGGGGGGGGGGGGGGGGGGGGGGGGGGGGGTTAGGGTTGCAGGTTTGGGGTTTTCAGGGTTTGGAGGGTTTAGAGAGGGTTTGGAGGGGTTAGAGTTCGCAGGGTTTTGAGGGTTTCGGCCTCAAAGGGCTTGAGGGAGCAGAATGCGCCCAGACCAGACGTGGAGAAGCTCTTGTGCGGCGTCTTGTTGTTAGTGTGATTGTTTGGTTGGTAAACCCTAAACCCTAAAGTCCTAAACGTGTTTTGTTGGTCTCCCTGTGGCAGCTTGGCGTTTTGTTGCGTCGACTGGCAAGCCGCCAGTCATTGTTCCCAAAACCGTATAGCCCCGACTCCGTGCCAGCCCCAAACCCCTAAGCAAAAGATAGCCTCAAACTCTAAGATTCCCGAACCTTCAACACTGAACCCTGAAGTAAACCCTAGGATTCCTGAACCCTCAACACCTGAACACAGTTGTTAGGGTACATGTTCCCTGACTATGGGCCCCTAATTGGGGAACCTTCATATGTTGCTTACCCTGCAACCCCAGGGTCCATATTCAGGGGACCGTTGAAACCCACAAACTTGGGATATTCCCGCTTATACTAACAGTGCTTAATAGGAAATATAATCGGGGGTACGATCATCCCTACTAAGGACTGTTGGTATAAGGGGGAAAATCCCAACCCTAAACCCTAAACCCTAAACCCTAAATCCTAAACCCTAAATCCTAAATCCTAAACCCTATACCCTAAACCCTAAACCCTAAACCCTAAACCCTAACCCCTGGCATGAACCCTTTAGCCTTTAGAGTCCCCAAAAGCTGAACTTCATGTTCCAGGTGGCGCCAAGCGTAGGCGCAAAGGTGCCACGGGAGGCTGGCGAAGCTGGGTTTAGGGTTTAGGGTTTAGGGTTTAGGGTTTAGGGTTTAGGGTTTAGGGTTTAGGGTTTAGGGTTTAGGGTTTAGGGTTTGTCGGGTTTTTATGCGGGTTTCCGATACTGCGGGGGGGGGGGGGGGGGGGGGGGGGGGGGGGGGGTCGGGGGGTACGCCTTGTTTCGGGGTTCCCAAGATACTCGGGTCCTCTATTGACTTGCCCAGATGGGGTTTAGGGTTTGCGGGGTCTGGTCCTGTTTAAATTTTTTTGGGCGCGGGAATGTAGAGGGGATGCTTCACTATGGCGTCAGGATTCAGATAGCCAGAGGCTGTGTTCCCAAAGTTCACATGTAAAGCAGCACAAGAGCTGATAGTTTCAGGCTCTTTCTGCACATGTAAACCCTAACCCTAAACCCTAAACCCTAAACCCTAAACCCTAAACCCTAAACCCTAAACCCTAAACCCTAAACCCTCAGCGCTCATGCAGCAGCCCATTGATGTACGCGCCTCTCGGACTTCCAGAGAGTAGTTCTTTGGGGACCAAATGAAGCCTAACATTGGGACCATATACCCTATACTACTATAATCCCTATTGAGGCATTTGAACCATAAACCTTTTTTAGGGTTCACTTAGTCCTTAAGGTAGAGTAGGGCAACATGTCGGTGTGGCTGCCACGGGGTGTGCGGATTCCATCATCAGGACAGCAGCCGCATTCTCGCTTGCATGGCAGACCTCGGAATCAGGGGAGGCCAATCGTCATGCGACGTGCACGCGTTGTCGAAGTTGGCAGCCGGGTTTTGAAGTTCCTGGCCGGAGCCCGCATAGCAGCAGGTTTTCGTCACACGTGTGTGGTGAACACGCGCGGCCAGCTTGTCTGCTTTGGGTGGAACGAGTATGGGCAGTGCAACGTACCTCCCAACCTGAGTCCGGTTGTGGCAGTGGCTGCAGGCATACCTGTGCTCTGACTGTTGATGGTCAGCTTGTGGCTTTTGGCAGCAACTCACGAGGCCAATGCAGGGTGCCTGAGAACCTTGGCCCGGTCGAGTCCATAGCAGCAGGAGGTCATCACACCTGCGCCCTGCTGCCGAAACTTGTTTGCTTCGGTTTCAACAACCATGGTCAGTGTGATGTGCCATCGGATCTGGGCCCAGTTGTTGCTGTTGCAGCAGGGTATTATTACACGTGCGCCATGCAAGCCAACGGGCACCTCGTTTGCTTCGGGTCCGATAAGGTTTCCGTGC
Source organism: Symbiodinium natans (assembly GCA_905221605.1). Lineage (NCBI taxonomy): Eukaryota > Dinophyceae > Suessiales > Symbiodiniaceae > Symbiodinium > Symbiodinium natans. Next base: position 928,308 of record CAJNDS010000424.1, read on the forward strand.
CTCCAGATCTTGGTCCAGTGGTTTCAGTGGCAGCAGGTGATGCACACATCTGTGCCATAAAGGCGGATGGCCAACTAGTTTGCTTTTCTTCTTCGCCGAATCCTAACCTTTTCAATGAAGTTGATGTGCCTCCGGATCTGGGTCCAGTTGTGGCTGTGGCAGCAGGAGACTCGCACAATTGCGCTGTTCAGGCAGACGGCCGGCTCCTTTGCTTCGGATATAATTATTCTGGCCAGTGCACCGTGCCTGCAGATTTAGATGCAGTTGCCGCCGTCGCAGCAGGAAATTCGCACACCTCTGTTTTGCTGGCCGATGGCTCACTGGCTTGCTTTGGCGCGACTAGAGACGGCCAGTGCGACATTCCAGCGTCATAGCAGAAGCATGCCCACCCGTGTCTACATGTGGGAGTTTGCGAAAAAGAAGGGACGCCTTAAATAGACACCCAAAGAAGGATTCCTTTCTAATCAGGACGCCAATAAGGTACCCCTAATTTCGGAAATCCCCATGTACATCAGACAAGGTAAACAAGGGAAATCAGGATCCCAGAGGGACTCTGAACCCAATGCCCGATAAGCCCTAAACCCTCCTAAACCCTAAACCCTAAACCCTAAACCCTAAACCCTAAACCCTAAACCCTGCCTTGACCTTATCCTCAGCTGGGATGGTAGCGTGTCGTAAAGGGCTGGGGGGCCCCGAACTGTATACAGTCCAAAGAATCTGTAGTGTCAGTGGATACCTTACCTCTTAATATCGCGGAGAGTTTAGGGTTTTGGATTTAGGACTAAGGGTTTGGGGTTTAGGGTTTAGGGTTAAGGTTTTCATCCTCTTGATTGACTTGAGCCGGTATGGCATCCATCAGCTCGGGTTTAGGGTCTAAGGAGTTTCGTGGCTTCCTCATCACTGCAACAGCTTCCATGAGCCACTGAAGTCATGAACTGCAAGCGCAGGGTGTAGGGTTTGGGGTTTAGGGCTTATAGGGCTTGACATACAAGATTTGTAAGGGGCATATGTGGTCCTTGATGTCTTTGGAGTTGTATTAAACCGTAGTAGGTTTCGCCTAGAGAATCTTATTCTGCATCACCCTTGCAAAGTGTTCCTTAAAAAGGATACAGGGTTTAGGGTTCAGGGTTCAGGGTTCAGGGTTTAGGGTTATACAAGGTTTAGGGCTCAGGGTTTAGGGTTCAGGGGTTTGGGGCTTGAGGTTCAGGATTATCAAGGGATGAAGACTCGCAGCCCTATGGTTGCACCCCTAAAGGTTTCTTCTTAATGTACTCCCCTTAATGTACTCCTAATATGGCCCCTCATATTCCCTTAGGGATCCTTACAAAGGAACCCCCAGAGATTTAGGGCTTCACGGCTCTGAGAGCAGGAACTTAACGGTGCGGCTTCGAATTTCGGATCCTGGTCCCGCTTCCTTCATGAAGACGACGTCCCTTCAAGCCATAGCCTCCCTTTGAGTCCTAATTAGAGTCGGGGGTTCAGGGTTTAGGGTTTGGGTTTGGGTTTAGGAGCGAATCACCAACAATCACTTCGAAAACTACGTTAGTACCTGCCCCGGGCCCTGGATACCCGTTCTAGCCAACACAGCCCCTGTATGACGCTTCTCGCCCTCATGAGCATCGGAATCCTGCGACGTAGCCTAAAACTGGCAATCTGGAGCAAACTACCCTCGCCTAAACCCTAAACCTAAACCTAAACCCTAAACCCTAAACCCTGAACCCTGAACCCTGAACCCTGAACCCTAAACCCTAAACCCTAAACCCTAAACCCTAAACCCTAAACCCCAACTCCAGTGCCCCAAGTACCGATGTGGGCCCTGAAAAGGAGGGGCGCCGGAGCCCAAGCAGCTGCCACACAACCTACTCACACCTAAGGCAGGAGTGGCTTAGGGTTTAGGGTTTAGGGTATAGGGTTTAGGGTTTAGGGTTTAGGGTTTAGGGTTTAGGGTTTAGGGTTTAGCAACGTCAGGGCTTCGAGCAGCTTAACCCTAAACCCCATTATCACACACCGACAAGAATCATGCCGGTTTGATCAACATCTTGTCAACGTTTTGACAAGGTTGGGGTTTGAGGTTTCGAGTGCAAGGAACTTAAACCCCAAGCCCGAGACCCTAAACCCTAAGTGAGGCCCACATGTTTGGAGCAACCCCCACAACTTGGGGCCTGGGGGCTGTTTCTTTTTTGGGGGTTTCTCAGCTCCGGACAGCCAATTCCACTGCTTGAGATCACTGGGTGGTTAGCCCTAAACTTTAAACCCTAAACCCCTAAACCCCTAAACCCCTAAACCCCTAAACCCCTAAACCCTAAATCCTAAACCCTAAACCCTAAACCCTAAACCCAAACCCCTAAACCCTAAACCTTCTTCTGGGCCCTTTCTGGTAGCCGAAAGTAGCAGGAATAGACGAGAAGAGAGACCCCTGAAGGGCAACACAATCTACATGGTAGTTGATCAAAATGCTCGTTCCCCAAATGTCTATGTTTCCCGTCCTTAGAAACTTTAAGAAGCTTGCCAGGGTTTAGGGTTTAGGGGTTTAGGGTTTAGGGACCTTGAGGTCAAACCCCAAACTTAGACCCGCCCCAACTGTGTGGGAGATGCACCCTGCCACAAAGTGTCAGGGTTTTTTGGAGCCTTCAACAAAACCTCTGAGGCCCTAGCTCAACCCGAAACCCTATAAACTAAGAAACCCTAGAAACCATAGAAAGTCCTTTACCCTCAACCCAAAAGTTCCTAAACATCCTAAGACCCCTAAACACCCTAAAGCACCCAAATAGCCCTTAAAGCCCTAAAACCTAAGCGCTGAACCTCATAACTCCCCAAGCTCTGGGTGCACATCAAGCCTACTATTTGCTTAAGAACGCCAAAAGAACAGAAATAAATAGTAATCCCTATATATGACCCTCAATAAGGGATAATATATATATATATATATTACCCTCAAGAAGGAATAATATATATATATATATATATTACCCTCAATAAGGAATAATATTTTTTTTCGGGGCTCTTAAGCAATTAGTAGAAGCTGCCAGGCTACGAGGCCGCCTCTCTACTTCGTGCCGGAGGCTCCACCGAAATGTTTAGAGCTCTTCGAGGGGAAACTAGGGTTTAGGGTTTAGGGCTAGGGTTTAGGGTTTCGGGTTTAGGGTTTAGGGTGTGGGGCGTATATTCTGTAAGCTACTGTAAGTGGCAGTGGAAATGAGGGCTTGCTTGGGGCTTCTATAATCGTTTCCCCCTTTTATTAAATGGACCCCTCATGATAAAAACACTTTCCGGAAAATCCTGCCGAAACCAACCCCGCCTTAAAAACCCTATTCCGAATTAGGGGGGGGTTCAGGCCTCCAAGAAACCCCTCAACACCAATAAAACCCTCAGAGGGTTTAGGCTTGGGGGTCTCTCTTTCAGTTTACACCACGCTTACTTAAGTTGATTACTTGAGTAACCCTGAAGTCTAATGAATTATGACATTTCGATAAGAATACCCCCTAATGATAAAAACACTTTTCGAATTTTTAAAGGGGGAGGGGGGGGGGCCGGTTAATATTAGGGGGATGGGATTAATCGTGATAGTCCTATTTTGAGATGGAGCCTAGAACTTTGGGATCTGTGTTAAGATCCAAGTTTTAGGAAACATGTCCATGTTGGTCTAGTCCTCCCTTTCATTCTCAGCATGCCTTTCATGTCGGTGGTATCGATGGCAGAGGTACCACCTGTTCCAAAACTGCCTAAGACTTGCGAGCTTGATAAACCTTCCCCTAAACCCTAAACCCTAAACCCTAAACCCTAAACATGAGAACCACCAGGCATGACATGCTTGACAGGTCGCGCCTCAGATACGGTCGCCAGGGTTCCAATGCATTCGCCACGAGCCCTGTGCCAGATCTAACCCTAAACTCGGCAGGCCCCTGGGATGTTTTGTATTTTACCTTGTGAGGTGTTTTAATGAGGTTTACGCGGATCATGTTCAAGAATATTTTTTCAGAAGGTGTTCAGGGCCAACCTAGTAAACCCTCAACCCTAAACCCTAAACCCTCAACCCTAAAGCCCTCAGATGGCAGCCAGGACGTGATCGCGCAGTCACAAACAGACCCGCAGATGTTGGTTCAGTGGCTCTTCACCAACGCATCAGACTCAGCTCTGTTTAGGCTTTAGGGTTTAGGGTTTAGGGTTTAGGGTTTAGGGTCTAGGGTCTAGGGTCTAGGGTTTAGGGTTTAGGGTGTAGAGGGCAGGCCCTTGGAATTGTTTGAAGTTTAGGCTTCATGGCCTTAGGGTTCAGGGATGAAATATGCTCCATGGAAACCTATCTACCCTTGGACAGGGAAATGCACCCAAAATGGAGCTGCATGCGGTTTATGGCGTTTGGGCTTGTTCGGGCTGCTTGCATTTAGAGCCTATAATATGGAAGAGGCAGCTGCCATACTTGCTGTATCCTGTATTTTTCCTGAACCCTAAACCCTAAACCCTAAACCCTAAACCCTAAACCCTAAACCCTAAACCCTAAAGGATTTAAGGTTTTGGCTTTGGCTTGTTCTGGCCTTGGGCTCGAACTTCTGGGAGCTCCTATGGCTTCCGGATCCTTTTCTTGGGTTCCAGGGTTCCAGGGTTCCAGGGTTTAGGGTTTAGGGTTTAGGGTTTGGTTTAGGGTTCAGGGCTTCTTCCTCACCATCCAGTTACACCAAATCACCAAATCACGAAAACTCCAAAAAACTCTCATTCACACGGTGATACAGGCTTAATCTTCTTGGGGTACTTGGTGAAAAAAATCTGGCCACCCTCAGTTCGAAGCCCTGTACGACCCTGAGCCCTAGGAGGGTGCAAGTAAGTTTGAAACCTTGAACAATTTCAAAGCCCTTATCCCCTAAACCCCTAAACCTTGAACCCCAAGCTCTGAACCCCTAAAGCCTAAACCCTGAACCCTAAACCCTAAACAAGACAAGCTGAAACTCACAAGGCACCGCGCTACTACGGCGACGCACCCCGGCTCGCATTGGCAGCCCTAGCGGACCCACCCCAAACCCTAAACCCTAAACCCTGAACCCTAAAGAGGTCGTTACCCCTATTCCTTTCTCTTGGGAATTCGTGAAGCTAGCAACTTTCTATCGCCCTGCCCTTTGGAGGTTGTTTGGGGTACCTACTTCCCGCAATCCTTACCTTTTGCACCACGAAGTTTTATTTAGGGCTATGGATCTCCTATAGCACCCTAAACTTTGTCATAGTTGGGTAACATTTTACATGTTTAAGGGTACTTAAGCCCAATAGAGAATCAACATTTGGATTTTTAATACTATCCCAACCATGAACTAGTAAAGATGAAAGGTTTTCGGGTTTAGAGGGTTTAGGGTGCTGCCGCCGACCGCAGAGCTACTTGCTGCGGCAGGGCTTGCTATATATATATATATATATGTATATATATATATATAGGAACATCTTCCTTCTGTTGGAAGTTTTGGCGAACCCGGTATTCCCAAACTCCTAGACCTAGCAGTAGCCCGAAATCCTAAACCCTAAGAACCCAAAGCCCTAATCCCTAAAACCTTTCTGGTACATACGCTGGAAAAAACGCACGACATCCCCAAACCCCTAAACCCGATACTAACCCCAAACGAAACGGCCTTCACCAGTAGCCTTAAACCCTAAACCCCCAAACCAGTAGCCTTAAACCCTTTTCTAAGCCCCAGAGCAATAGCCGCAGCCTTATACCCCTGAACCCGAAACCTTTGGTTCGCAATCGGTTAGGCTGACTGTTGGGATGTTTTGTATTTATCCTGGGTTTATAGGGGGGCGGTTTGCGAAAATAGGGGACCCCTGATTTAGTCCCCAAATAGTAGGATTCCATTAGTAAGGACCCCAATATAATAAGGTACCCCTGATTTCGGAAACCCCCTTTTATAAATGCTTTTCACAGGGTTCAACCCTAAACCCTAAACCCTAAACCCTAAACCCTAAACCCTAAACCCTAAGGGTTGAAAGGCTGCCCCAGCAAGCTCCCGAGTCTCTCCCAGGTCACAGACCTCGCAGCCTTCGCCGGGGCCTTGTCTGAGGCGGACGCCTGGGGCCGCGCCCTTGGCTTCGCTTCTTGAGAGGGTGGGTTTAGGGTTTAGGGTTTAGGGTTTAGGGTTTAGGGTTTAGGGTTTAGGGTTTAGGGTTTAGGGTTTAGGGTTTAGGGTTTAGGGTTTAGGGTTTAGGGTTTAGGGCTTCGGGGTTTAGGTTTAGAGGATGTAAGTCTTAGGGTTTAGGGTTGCTTGTGGGGATGGGACTTCGGGTTTCGGGTTTCGGGTTGTAGGGCGTAGGGTTTAGGGTTTGGGGCTTAGGGTCTAGGTTTAGAGCTGAGCATTTAAGTTTTAGGGTTTAGGGCTGCTTCTGGGGATGGGACTTCGGGTTATAGGGCTTAGGATCTAAGGTTTCGAGATAGGATTCGGGCTTAGGGCTTTGAATTTGCGGACATGCCGGTGGTTTCGGGGAGGGGATCAACACGCGCATTTTGGCACAAGCAACTCCAAGGAAGATTGGGGTTTACGAGAATAGGGGAGCCCTAAAATAGACCCCCAAAGTGTAGGATCCCCTTACAATAAGGGCCCCAATGAGGTACCCCCCGAACATCGTAAACTTCGTAGTAGAGTAGGCGGGTAACCTTTCACCTTTTTGGGGGGGCATTCTAATCCCTATAAAGTCCCAAAGGTTAACCTTTAATTTGCCAGGTTTCTCTGGACAACCAAGTAAATCTCCATATTTGGGAACCAGCAAGGCCTCCGAAGTGAGATCTGCCCTGCCATATCTGCCTTGGGAGGAGGAAATGTAGGATGTGTAGGACCACTGGGAATGCTGCGGGTGGGGAATGGGACCCTGAACCCTAAACCCTAAACCCTAAACCCCTAAACCCTTAACCCTAAACCCTAAACCGAAAACCCTAAACCCTAAACCCCAAACCCCAAAACCCAAGCCCCAAACCCCAACCCCTAAACCCTAAACCCTAAACCCTAAACCCTAAACCCTAAACCCTAAACCCTAAACCCTAAACCCTAAACCCTAAACCCTAAACCCTAAACCCTAAACCCTAAACCCTAAACCCTAAACCCTAAACCCTAAACCCTAAACCCTAAACCCTAAACCCTAAACCCTAAACCCTAAACCCTAAACCCTAAACCCTAAACCCTAAACCCTAAACCCTAAACCCTAAACCCTAAACCCTAAACCCTAAGCTGAGGTGGCACGAGCATTGGCAGCTGGCAGGGATGGCGGCAGGAGGCCATTCGAGACGGCTTCAAGTTCAGCAGGGAGATTAATTCTATAGGGTCGAGAATTAGGGTTTGGGGTCTAGAGTTGTCGAGTTTCACCCAATAGTCAAAACATTCCTTTAGGGCCTTATTAGTTCGCATAGGGTTTTGGGGGATTATAAGGGAAACAAAATTGGCAGTTCTTGCGACCCGCGGTTTTAGTGTTTAGCAGGGTGTGTTTGCGGGGCTTTCGAGACTAGTCCTCCAATCTCAAACCCTCAAACCTACCTAAACCCTAAACCCGAAGCTCGAAGCCCTAAACCCTAAGCCCTAAGCCCTAAGCCCAAAGCCTGCCACCTGCGCAGGTCGACACTCCCGCCGCCGAGGAACTTGCAGAAGCCTCGGCAACCCAGCAGCTGTTGAAGCAGAACAAGGTTTAGGGTTTAGGGTTGCGGAAGGGGCCAAAACCTATTGCGAGCTTTACCCAACCTCGCACCAATCTGTGTGGCGTTGTGTGGTTGAGTGCAAGCTGGCTTGTGCAAAAGTAGTGGACAGGTCGGCGAAGTAGGAGAAAGAGGAGCAGCAGGAGAGGGAGCAATAGGACTTAGTATTAGTGAGTGTTTTCACGACCCGAAGTGCCATCTTTTCGTGACAACCTTTTGAGTTCATCCTTCGGTCCTTGGTACCCGTCCCCACAGACCACATCTCCGAGATGCAAAATGGAAAAGGGTTTAAAGGGCCCCAAAGGGCTTGGTCTGGGCTCATGGCTGCTGAGTAGGATGCTTGAGAATGGAGCATGTGCGGGTGCCTTCGAAGGCTCTTCGTGAGTGTTTTTCATAAAAAAACATAGGTTTGTGGCATTTAAAACTATACCATACCCATGCTTCCGACGCAAAGGATGTCTGTTCGCCTACGGATTGCACCTTGGGCCCCTAAACCCGTAATATCGTGACTCTGGAACAGTGGACTCTAAACCCTAAACCCTAAACCCTAAACCCTAAACCCTATATCGTGCCGGAGCCACTCAGGCCACATCGGTGGAAGTTCGATCGCTGCTTGACGAGAACCCGGCATGCTTCGTGGGATCAAGGGTCTGGGATGTGCACACCTCAGCCCTTTGTAGGTCCCAAACCGCTTAACCCACCCTTCCACTAAACCCTAAAACCCGAAGACCCGAAACCGTTACCCCAATGCCCGCAACCGAAGAGCAGAGGACCATCTTGGGACCATCCTGGGTTTAGGGTTCCGGGTTTCGGGTTTCGAGGTTGAGTAGGGTGCGGCATGGTGCAGCAAACCCCCCTACTCGAGCCAACCCTCCCTGTATCCCACCTCTCAGCCCCCCCATTATCTTGTAAGCGACAGGTGATTTGAACTTCGCCCGGCTCTCCAAACATGACCACGAAGTAAGACAGGGGTCGGGATCATTACTAAGAATATTCCCTTATAGTCCCTCTATACTTATATTGCAATACCCCCCAAGAACCCTGTTAGAATCTATAAGGCCCCTATAGTAGGTAAACAGCATCTTGCCTTTACAAGCTCCCGTGCGAACTTGACTGCCCTTAAGCCCCAAATTAGACAAAATGGTTGAATTCTTTGGGTTCTTAACCCCTGTGACATCGAAAGCCCAAGACCACGTAACCCCTAAAGTGCACTTAAGCCAAGAATCTACACCCTAAACCCTAAACCCTCCTGTGACGGAACTCTACCCCAAAGCATGTCCCCTTTGGTTTGCTCCAGCGCCAGGCAAACCTCCACCCAGTACCGCCCAGCTTCCGCTCCGCCGTGGCGAGCACGAACGCGGACGTCGCGGCTGCGCCTGGGCACCTGGTAGTTGAAGCCTTGAAGGGTTTAGGGTTTCGGGTTTATAGGGTTTAGGGACTAGGGTTTAGGACCCTCAGCACCCGAAACAGCCTAGAAACCCTAAAGCCCTAAACACCCCTAGCACAAGAAAGGGCCTCAGGATTTAGGATTCAGGGGTGGTGTGTCTACAATCTCGAGACTTCAGGGTTCCACAAAAAAAGGACAACCTGAAACCCCCCCTGAAAGCCGCAGAAGATCTAATCCTTGAGCCTTGAATCTTCGATTCCATGCTGCTTGCCCTCCCTCCGCCCTGACGCGTAATGAGTCGCTTCTGTCTGCAGGTCTACATTTAATATGGCTGGCACCTCAGTCGAGGGCAGCAGCTCTCATTTCAGAATGGTGTGTTTATATGCCACTTTCTTGGTGTTTCTGTAGTTCTATTTCCGGGCTTGGGGTGTTGGCCGGGTTAGTGTTAGCATTGAGTGGACATGTGCACGTGGCGGGGAGAGGGGGGCTAGGAAGGATGACGTAACAAGAAGAAGAGTGTGCACAAGGGCATTATGGAAGTTTGTGTGAGGTTCTCTAAATTATGGTCCGTTTTGGTTGGATCCTTCCAGGGGTCTGGGTGTAGGAGACCCTAACTGAAAGTCTCCGTTTTACCTATCCACCATTTGGCCACGTTCCTGCAGTGGACAGGAAGAAACCTGGACACCTGTGAAGCCCTCAACACAACATCCCAAGATGGCATCGATGGACATATTTTTATGTCCGAGGCCCTTCACCCTCAAGTGGCTTAGGGTTTAATATGAAAGTGATTGATTGGTGAATGTGTGTATGGCTACCTATAAGTATTGGAGAGTGTGTGTTTTTTCGGTGTCCATTTGGGGATACTTTCAAAAAGACAACCCTACCTGAAATCCTGAAATTCCGAAATCTGAGGTCAGGCCTTCCACTTGGGATGTGCAACGCCATCGCAACCGACGGTTGGAGGAGCCATGCAGGTTTCCCTAAACTCCCCGACAACAACACCAAGCCCCCAAACCCTACAAACCTTATATATATGTATATACATATATATATATATATATATCCCTATACGCCCTATACACGCTGTAACCCTGTACGCCCTTTAGACCCACAAACCCTGCATGAACCC